>OX411880.1:63020765-63587918 GCA_948293265.1 Cheilosia impressa | reverse complement strand
CCGTTGGGGAAAATCAAGACCTTGGCTACTTAACCTTTCTTTGGCCACATTAGGTTAGTCGTGGGTCACTCTGCTCCCTATCGTCCCCAAACTATCTCTATATTATAAAAAAAAACCAGCCGAAAGCACCTGTAGCTAGTGCTCTAAATTTGTTTTATATTAATACTAGCTGGTACCCGCAACTTCGTCTGCGTAGAATTGGTACTTTGAGTAACTCAATTAAAGTATTCATATCAACAACACCGCCACTTATCGGGTTCAAAACTATCCTATCTTTCAATCCAACCAATCAGCCTTACAAATTAAAATTAAATGGTAAAATATGCAGCAAATGTATTTATTTCTTACCAAAACTATAGATACCCATGATGAATTTAACTATCTCTAACTTGAGAAACTTCATCCCCTTCACGTTCTCAGAGGTCCCATCTATCCCTATAGCTACCAAAATTTATAAAAAATTGGTTTGCGGCCGTGAAAAGGAAACATTCTGAATTTTCGCATTTATAATATTAATGTGGTATTCGATTGGGCTTCTTGGGATTCTCTCTCAGATTTCAGATTTCCCGTGTGTCTAATCGACCATAAAAATGTCACTTGCTCTTTGTGTTGATATTTGTGCGATTGGAATATGTGTAGCCTTCGACACTTTTCTAAGCGCTTTCCATTCACTGGTTAAATTTGATATGAAAACATTCAAAATTGATTGATTTCTAAACATTTGTACATAAATAATTAACAAAAAATAGATCCACCCGATGCAATGCGTTTCTTTGCAGTTGAAAAATTTAACGAAAGCGTGCACAAACTCAAACGTACTTGTATTGGTAAATCTGAAGCAAATCTAAGAAAAAATCCAGATTCGCAAAAGCGCTCTGAAATCTGAAAAAGATAGTTTTTTTTGTACCAAACGAACATAAAAATTGCTCTAAGAACAAAAAAGTGCTCTGAGAGCGCCCAATCGAATACCACATGAGATTATATGAAGCCTACCTTGAATTTTTGGTGCAATGGACAACTGACAACAAAACTATGCTTTAAAATAACAAAGTGATTACAAATTTGTACAGATATTTTGTGATCACCTTACGTATTTGACTATTACAAAAATGACTGTTACCTATCACCTTACCTTACACAAATTTTGTTCATAAAGCAAGCTCAAGCGCACAATTGTCACACAAATTTGGTGCAAAAATAATTGTCGCAAAAATTGTCACAACGTAACGTAAACATAAACGTCATCTATCATGAAAATGGCGTCGTAAAATCGCTCAATACAAAATGTATGGGAAAATGTATTTTTTTCATAATTTTTTTTCCGGGATTTTTCTGGAATTTTCTTGGATATTCTTCTTGTTTGGCCCGAGACCAGTCCGAATTGATGCGAATCATCGGTCCAGGCGTTCTTGAGTTATAAACGTAGTAACTAACGTCACTCTCTTTTATATATATAGATACTAGCAGTTACCCGCGACTTCGTCCGCGTGGGACTCGATTAAAATGTACACTTTTAGAAAAATTGTTACTTAAATAGTTTTTATTTTTAAAGGATTTCTTTTTAGACAATGTTTCTTGTTTCTTTTATTGGGCGGCAGTAACATTACCAGACTTGAAGGTGAACTTACACGAGAGCAAGCTACGTAAAGCTGACAGTGCGTAAAGCAATCTGCCCTTAAATCTATACCAGCGTATTTCAAAGATTGGCCCTGAGACTTATTGGTCGTCATGGCGAGGCACACTTTAAGGGGAAATTGTAATCTCTTAAAGCTAAAGGGGAGGTCATTAGGTATCAGAGGAATGCCCGGCACGAATACTTTTTCGTCTTGAGCAACCCCGGTCAATATAATAGCTTCGATTAAATTTGTATGCAAAGCTTTGATTTGCAGTCTAGTGCCATTACATAGTTTTGGTGGTTTTAGGTTCCGAAGGAGTATTACGGGTGTGCCCTTCCGAAGAGTTAGCCTATGTATATGGTATGAAATACCCGATGGTTTCAGGGAATTTAAAACTCTACCGGATAGTTAACGGCTTTATCAACACATTCTCACTCAGACTTCACCAATACAGCCAACACCAAACGCACAGCTCACAGCAAATAGCCATGTACGCACGCATGGGTTGCTATGGACGTAGAGTAGACTGCACTGCGATTAATATTAATTTCAGTCATACTCACTCGCATGCCCGATACCGATACGGAATGGAATATGGAACGACAAGTCGTAAGGCCCCAGTTATAGCTATCATTGAAATGCGTCATTGGAACAAATCAGTGGAATAATGCTTTAATTTTTTTGACAAGTCAGTTATAGCAATCATTGAAAAGTTGTTGTCAGTGGAAGTACCTGTCAGTTAAATTAAACAGAGAAAACTCGAAAAATCGGAAAGCAAGTAAAAGTGTTTAATAATCGGAATTATGGCATGTTTATTAAATTTTAAAGATAACCAAAACAAGCACAACCAAAGAACAATTTGCAATAAACAATTCGGTTTCGAGGTTGGAGTTGATCATTGAAAGTAAAACTGACAGCTGAGAACAGAAAGAGAATCGAACACATCAGTGAAACGAATGGGTTCCAAATAAGAGAAACAAAAATCAGCTGTTCATTGAAATCGATTTCAATCAGTGAAATAATAAAAGTGGATTTAAAGAAAAGTTTTAATCAGAATTAAGTTTTTTTTTTTCGTAAAAAAATTCCACAATTGATTAGCATTATTTTGATACCAACTAAAGCCAATATTGTTTGATAAATGGTCTTAAAATCGTAAATCAAAATTTTCAATGATGCATTTCAATGATAGCTATAACTGGGGCCTAACAATATTAAGAACGATTGTAAAGAATAACCGAACGCACTGTGGCTGTGGGTATGTATAATTATGTGTATCCATCTGTTTTGCTTTCCCACTCACCCCAAGCAGAGCTGACAATCGAGAAATCAATTTAAATTTCTTGCTGATCAAATAGATCTGTCTTTAATTTCTTCTAGCTCTGCCCCTCGAAGGAGCAGAAAGATAAATGATGGCTTAGAATACTCGGGGAAGCATTGACTAAGGAACATTTTAAGCATTTTTGGATTGGCTAAGCCTTATGAATGTAATAGCAGGTTGAGTGAAGTAAGGTTAAATAAAAAAGTTTGCATCCTCTTTTTCAACCTCTATAACTCGAATTTTGAAAAAAGGCGAAATAGGTTTTGTTTTTGATAAACTTACAAATTTTCAAGTTTATACGATTAACGTGTCGTGAGTAACAGAAAAACCCCTCTATAAGGCAGGGAGGGCCGTATCCAAAAATCCTACAATTAGCGGTTTGGCCTGTGCGATGTCTGTCAACTCAATCACGCTACTCTTTTATATATAGATTGTAAATTAATTTTACTTATTAATAAATATCATGTAAATAAAATTGGTGTAGTTCGATTAATAGTACATTTACACCGCATCTAAATTCAACATTTCGGAGAAATAATTTCGTAATCCAGTTTGGCGTTCCCACTGAAACTTCAACATTTCAAATGACAGCTAATGTCAGAATTCATTACCTACTGATCTTTTTTTTTTGTTTAGAAGTCAGAAGTGGTTGAACCCAAAGAACTTTTTTTAAGCTAAATATATTAATTTAAACATGAATTTAAGTGCTAATTCAAAGATATTAAATATATTGTTGACTCAATATAGAGGTATGGAGTCCACTTCGTTCTTCCTTTCTTATATATTTTTTCATGTTTTCAATTCAAAAACATTCACATTGAAAAATTATTGATTTGTTGACAGCTCCTTTTTTTGTCAGCGGGCTGAAACGTCAATAAATGACGTGCGGAATTTGTTAAGAGGGTTGTTCGATTTAACAAACTTCTACACTTTATTTCAAATCTATATCTCTATAAATGCCGAAAAAATTGGACATGGGTAATTCGTTTTTATACCCTCCTCCACAGGATGGTATATTCACTTTGTCATTACATTTGTAACGCCAAGAAGGAGTCACCGAAGACATCATAAAGTATGTACATATATTCTGAGTCAGGATCACATTCGGAATCGATTTAGCCATGTCCGTCTGTCTGTCTGTCTGTCTGTTGAAAGCACTATAACGCCCAAAGGAATTGACATAGCCGGATGCAGTTTGCTGAAAGGACTTCTTTTTATCGTCGTTAGGTTGGTATTAAAAATGGGCTATGTCGGTCAAGTAGTGCTGGTACTTCCCATACAAAATCGAAAATTCTGTCTGTTGAAAACAGGATAGCGTCGAAGCAAATCGACCAAGGCAAGTGAAATTTAGTGAGAGGACTTAATTTTATCGTCATCAGGTTGATATTCACCCTTACTCCGCGTGGCGTTTATATTAAACGACAATTGGCGTTTTTTAAAATCGGTATTACAGGTGGCGTGTTTCTAGGCGTTTTATGTCGTTTAACGACTTGTGGCGTTTAAGTAGCGTGGAACACAACTTCTACAAACGTAAAAATAGTTTTTCGCATTCTAGCAGGCGACTTAAAATGTGAGTTTTGTTAAATTTTCAACTCGTTTAGCTTAAATTTGACTTCTTTAGCCATTTATTTTTCGTCAACAGTGAAAATAACAAATCCAAAACAAATGAAACGCCTGGTGGAGTTGATGGAGAAGCATCTTCATCTGGCAACGAATTTTAAAAGAGGTGTTCAACAATCGGATGAATTTCAAACTGGTTGCTGTAGAACTAAACGGTTTGGGACCTCCCATACGAGATTGAAAAGAATGGCAAAAGATACATTTGAAATCTTAAAATAGTTTTTTATTCTTTATACCCATTCTGTATATTCCATACTGATACTTACTTGTCATTCGGGAGTTCGAATGGGTTGGATTTTGATCTCATGGTTTTCCTTATTCTCATGAGAGCCTTTTTGTTAATTTCCACTTCACTCTCATCTTCGCTACTCAACCGTAGAAATATGACAATAGTGTCCATATTTTTAAAAGTATTTTTTAATTGAACGCAGCGATTCAATACAAATTTCGATTGTCAAAAACAACTGTTGTTGTGGAATTGATGTGGAAAGTAAATGAGAATGACTCTCATTGCATTTAAGTCGCGGAATACCGATACCAAATCGACAGTAAAGTGAAACGACTCCTGAAACGACAATTGTCGTTCAATATAAACGCCACTTGGAATAAGGGTGATTAAAATTGGGCTATGTCGGTCAAGTAGTTCTGGTACCTCACATAAATACAAAACCAATTTTGTATGACTTGTATGCAGTGGAGGGTATCAAAGCATCGGCCAGGCCGATGATTACACTTTTACTTGTTTTGTTTCGTTTGGTTTTTTTCTTGTAACGCTTTGTGTTCGAAAATACTGGGAGCATTTAAATTTAGTAAATACCAGCTTATAGAGGACATCTGCAGGTACAACTTAGGATATCCATTAACTCTATAACTTAAAAGGTTTTTAAATAAATAAGCAGAATTTTAAACATTTCTAAGATTTTCACCTGGGTGATTGGATATGCACTTCATTCTCAAATCAAACATAATAACCGCGCAATATATTGACATCTCTTTTAACCTTATTTTACTCTTGGGAGGAAGAGGGAAACAGACAGAGGCAGTATGCAGTTTGGTTTGTTAAGAAAACAAAGAAACCTATAAATAAAATGTCAAATGTGTAGGAAAGGTTTGTTTATCTCTGTATTGCTTACAAAAAAAAAAGTGAAAAAGGGTGATTGGATATGCACTTCATTCTCAAATCAAACATAATAACCGCGCAATATATTGACATCTCTTTTAACCTTATTTTACTCTTGGGAGGAAGAGGGAAACAGACAGAGGCAGTATGCAGTTTGGTTTGTTAAGAAAACAAAGAAACCTATAAATAAAAATGTGTCAAATGTGTAGGAAAGGTTTGTTTATCTCTGTATTGCTTACAAAAAAAAAAGTATTTATGAAAGAAAATACCAAATACGTTAAGGTATCAGTGATCAAAGATCGTGGGTAATAACCCATTTCGTGAGCACTTTAATTTTCAAAAATGCAAAATGAGCGAAAAACAAAAAAAAAAAGTGTATTTTGTTGTTTTTTTTACGCCGGCATGGGCAAAAACGACATTTTTGGGTACAAAAAAAAAAAAACAGTTGGCTATGCGAAAGATCTATTTTAGCACCCACAGATGAACAAATCTCTTACCTCAATAATATTTATCAGGGAAAATTCCAGGTGATACTTGTCGTACCTGTCCACAAATGCTATTTGCAATCAAGATGAGGCGGTAAATTATTCGGTCAAGTTTTCAAATAGCATTACAGCCTATGGCCTTCCTGATCGCAATTTGAATCCCCCCAAGCTTTCGAATGGAACCAGATTGAGAGTGAATTCGTTGCAGAAAATCGTTATTAAGGCTTTTGTAAGAGTAATTTAAGAGTAGTTTTAGTACAGGGTGGGCCAAAAGAAGTAATCCGATGTTGTTTGGCTCTCATTTTTTTTTCTAAATGAAAAACTTCGATTCTGTTTTTGATTATGATTATAGATACAATAGTTAAAAAATGTTTTCATCACTTTTTGTAAAGGGTGTTCTTCTTTAGAGGTTGGTTTTTTTTTGACAACTCTAATGTCATTTATGTTCAGTTTGGTTTGCCATTTCATCATGAACAGGTTGACAAATGAACAACACTTGCAAATCGTTCAATTTTATTTCGAAAATAATGGTTCAGTTCGCGAAGCTTACTTTCATTTTCTGGTCGACATAATCGTCCATCAGAGCAATTAATTCGGTTAACCATTAATCGTTTTCGCACTACGTTTACTCTATGTGATAATACGCATCCGCAGAGACGTCGAACAGTGAAGAAAGAATTGCGCAAAGTGTTGAAGAGGACCCGAATGAATCGATTCGCCACCGTGCACAGCAATTGGCCATGATAACCGACTATTTTGTTCCCGAATTGGATGGCATGAATGTGGATGAGATGTGGTTCCAACGAGACGGAGCTACATGCCACACAGCGCACGTCATAATCGATTTATTGAAGGCAACATTCGATGAGCGCATAGTTTCGCGGAATGGACCTGTCAATTGGCCACCAAGATCGTGTGATTTGACACCATTGGATTATTTTCTTTGGGGATATGTGAAGTCGCTTGCCTACGCCAAAAAATCAGAAACGTTAGGGGACTTCTTGTTAGCCAACATTCGTGGCGTTATTGCCGATATACAGCCCCAAATGCTCGAAAAAGTGGTTGAAAATTGGACCTCTAGACTTGGCTTTATTCGAACCAGCCGCGGCGGCCACATGCCCAAGATCATATTTAAACATTAATGGCATAAAATTATCCTTCCAATAAAGCCAAATTGATGAACATTAAAACGATTTTCTTGTGTTTTATTTCAATTCAAAGTTCTATACCTCTAAAAAAAACAAATATGGTGTCAAATAAACGAATTACCTATTTGGAAACATTCACCAAGTCTAATAGAAATGTATTTAATGTTCATGAATATTTTCTAATGTCGTTTTCAATTTGGCAAAAAGATACATTTTTTAAAAAAAGAAAATCAATTTTTTTTTATCGAGATTGCTTTTTATGTTCTATTTGCCAAAAAAATCAATCTTTATCTTTTGAGAAATCTCGATTTTTTCTCAGATTTCACACATACTTTCACTAATGTTAAATGTGTGTATGACACACAGATGGCGGTTACGAATTGTTTATCGGTGGAAGGATTGCCTTTTTAACTGAATTAATAAATTTTCAAATTAAAAATATTTCGAAATGAGTTATTATAAATGTGTAAAAATCAATCAAACTAGATATGTAGTGCAAGTGAAAAAAATATTTTTTGCGGCCAACTCAATCAATGCACACAAAAACCAATAAAATTCGGATTTTATGTTCGATTTGGCAGTAGAAATCTGAAATCTCAGATCGAAATCTGAAAAGCCAAATCGAAAGCGACATAAGATTCACTTATGTCCTGGTGGAAGCTTGGGCTTAGCTTGCATGTTGTTAACTAATTTTTGGAACAACCCCCACGGCTTTCATTTATGCGCCTGCATGAATTTTGCTGTCAAAAGTAGAATTCATACAAATAAAATTAAAAAACAATTGAAATGTGAATGGCTGAACAGTTTTCGGTGCCGAATATGGATAGAGAACCAATTATGCTACGTAAAAAAAAACATTATCACAATTACTTTTTTTTAAATATATTGCTATAAATCTATTTACAAATTGTTTGTTATTGAAATAGTACCACCCGGCGGCCATTAATACACGTATTCACAGACAGGAAAACAAAGAGAGCGCGGGTAGGTGCACGGGAGCTGACGGTCTATTTAATAGTAAGTTTATGGCGACAGTTTTCTGTGCACTGTCGGCTGTATTCTTATTTTCTTTTCTTTTGTATCTGTTATGTTTTGTTTCCGTAACACAGCGTCTCCACGAGCAATATTTCATAGCTTGCTATCTGTCAATTTTCATTGAAAGAAAGAATGATCGGCAACTGCGTTCATTTACAAGATTTTATTGGTAAATAACAACATTTGGAAAATTTTTAAAGCGCTTCTCAAACAAAAAAAAGAACGGTAAGCTGTCTCCGCAAATTTTCAAAATTAAATTCTCTCTTATATTTTCCTATCTGTTAAACTGTTATTCTTATGACTGTACTCTCTTCGGCAGTCGACTCTCTCTTGTGGCGTCATTTCTTGGCATGATGAATGAAAGAAAAGTTTGTCCACAACTGCGTAGTTGAAATTGAATGTAGCAAAATTCAACTTTTTCAATTGTTAATATTTTATTGTTAATATTTTTAAAAAGTAAAAATGCAAAAATAAACACACTAAAAATATCGTTTATTTTTATACCCAATTTGTTAAGATTGGTTGAGCGTGTAAACCGGAAGAGGTCAAAATACTACAGAAATAATATAGACAGAATGGCGCCGTTACGCGTTACGTAACGAATCGGTTTACCCTCCCATAAGAAGTTATCACTTCAAAAAAAGTGAGTTAAACATTATAAAATTTTTTTTTTCATTTTCATTGTCCACTCAGACTTAGTCTTCGTAAGTTTTTTTTAGATTGGGTTCAAGTCACTCACTATTGAAGAAGGCTTTCTCACTTTATACCTCTGTTTCGATGATTTTTTGATTTTTCCTTCCAGCGATTATCAAAAGAAATACATTTTTGTGTTCCCTACAAAACGGTAAATTTCTTAAATTTTTTTTTCCATCAACTGTTCTGAAACCACATTTTACATGGGCGAAGCCGGGAGGATACAGCTAGTCAAATAATAAAAATTCAGACTTCTCTATTATATGCAAAGTTTGGTGTTCCGCTAGAGATTCGATTCGATAACAGTCCTTTTAACAATCGCAAGTTTAGCGAAATGGCAGAAGAGTTTAATTAGAAACTGGTATTTTCAAGCCCGCTATATCCTCAAAGCAATGGGCTGGCGGAAAAGGGTGTGGCGATTGCCAAGCGAATACTTTAAAAATGTTTAGACAAGGGAAATGAAAATGATTTTCAGTACAGAATATTAGAGTATAATGCCACGCCGTTGGCAAATATGTTGCTGTCACCTGCCCAACTTTTCATAGTTAGAGAAATCAAGACACAAATTCCATAAACTGTAAACAATTTAAAACCACATAACTTAAGTTCGGATGACGTTTTAAAACTCATAAATAGGAAAAAGCAGCTTTAAGCTGCATATTACAATAGAACATCAAAGCCTTTATCCAATTTGAAAGAGAGCGATACAATAATGTTTAAAAAAATGAAAAAGACTGGTTGTATGGTACTATTGTAAGAAAAGTTAATGGAAGGTCATACGTAGTTAATGGTAGCGAAGATAATCTTTTTAGCCGGAATGGGCGACATTTTAGGAAATCACTTAACAGTGAACCACAAAGCATAGCATCGATAATAGTCAAGCCATCGGCAACGATGAAGAACACAATGTGTCGGAATATGATGATGTTGCGGAAAATATAAATAAGGACATTATTAATGACGATATGGGTCAATTACCCGACCGATCAAATAATGTAGTAACAAGGTCAGGACGAGGTATAAGACCCCCGCTGTGGGGACTGGGTATCCTATTCCCAATTAATTTATAATCTACATACATACATATACTTACATATATGTAAATTCTCAAGTAATTCGCTTTTTATTGAGGGAACTGGTAAATTAAAATCGACTAAAACGACATTTGCATTATATGCTGACATTAAACCATTGATTGAGGAAGAAAGACCGTATTTTGTACGAGAGCAGTTGCTAAATAGACTCGTGTGTAAGCAGAACTAGAATAAAAAAGACAATACAAATTAAAGTAAATCTTGTATTTCTCCCATCTTGTTACAGCTTTAATTTTAACTGGGTGTGGTAAAGGAGATACGGTGTTTATACCAAGAATACCTTCAAATAATTCCCAGTAGTTATAATTTCAGTTTAAAAAAATTTTATTTTCTATTAATGTTTGTTCTGCCACGACTATCAATAAGTCACAGAGTCAAACTTTAAGAAAGGCGGTAGTTGATTTAAGCAAGAATTGCTTCACGCACCGGCAGTTATATGTAGCGTGCCCCAGGGTAAGTAATGCAGTAAATATCACTATCTTAGCCGATAGAAACAAAACCACTAATGTAGTATACAAAGAAGTGTTACATTAATCATATATTTTATTTTTTTTCATTTTCATTGTCCAAAGAATTTTAAATTATTGCCGATTAGTCCAATGATCAGGTGCAATGCAATGAAGATGAAGACAGAGTTGACTCAGTCTTCGGGAGTTTTTTTTTATAGATCGGTTTCAAGTCCCTCACTATTAAAGAAGGCTTCCTCACGGTATACCTCTGCAATGTCTTTCGATGATTTTTTGATTTTTTCTTTCAGATCAAAAAAAAAAAAAATTGTGTCCCCTTTCAAGACAGCACAGCGGGTACAGCTAGTTAATAATAACAATAATAATTCTACTATAGAAGAACAAATTGAAAACTGATACTGAACAAAGCTTTATTTTAGCTTATTTTATGAATTTACAAGACAATAAAACAATAATAGGTACAATTTAGTTCCTCGATGCACCGTCAGCACCTCAGGTTGTTGCAATTAGGGTGACTCGTAACACAATTCGCCTGTGTATATAGTTGTGGTGTTACCGCTGCATCAGCATTTTTATTGTTTTTGATTGAACACATGCGTTCTGAACTTCAACTGTTAGTGATCTGCAAAAATTACATACACATATTTACTAAGCACTTTATTAAATATTTAATTAATATAAAATTTTTTTTTATATTTGTGTTTATAGGTGGTGACAGTTAAACGTTTGTGTGTGCGGAAACTTCCACCGGTACTAGCGATACAACTTAAACGATTTGAGTACGATTATGAACGTGTTTGTGCTATTAAATTCAATGACTATTTTGAATTTCCAAGAATTTTGGATATGGAGCCATATACTGGTACTATATTACATTTTTATTACGCATGGTACTGAGCTCAAAATGTATTTTTATATGTACCTATTCTACACATTTCATATGCAAATTGAAAAATGTTTAACCGGAAAATGTTATCCCCGTTCTTATAAAAGAATGTTATAACAAAAATAAAATGTTGTTACGAAATTTTTTTTTTAATAATTGAGACTAGTCACAATTTAAATTATGAGTATTATGAGAAATACTAGTCCTTCGCCGCTATCAAGGCAAGCCAGACTCCTGAAATAAGTACAATTCAAGTCTTTTGTTTCCCGGACTTTTATGCTCTGGTATCTTCATGAAAGGCATAAGGCCTTCGATACATATTATTATTATTACTTTTTATTTGAAAATAATTCATTTTGAGCCTGGCACCTTGTGTATTTTTTTATCATACATGTCTTAAAATGATATTCGTATTAAAAATACCATTAAGTTTTTGGTTTGGCAAAATTGGATGGAGAAGTTGTTGAATTCGGTGAAAACTCCTACGACCTCACCGAAACAACCAAATACGAATTGACAGGAATAATTGTGCACAGCGGACAGGCTTCTGGAGGACATTATTTCAGTTATATTTTATATAAGTAATGTTTAAATCATAATCGTTTAGATATTTTTCATAAACATGTTTTTATGTATATATATAGAGATCCTATCACTGGCAAAGAACAATGGTATAAATTCGATGATAATGAAGTAACCGAATGTAAAATGAACGAGGACGAAGAAATGAAAGTTCAGTGTTTTGGGGGAGAATATATGGGCGAAATTTATGACAATAACTTAAAACGTATGCAATATAGGAGACAAAAGAGATGGTGGAATGCCTACATGCTGTTTTACACAAGATGTGATCAAAAACCGATTGAAATTAGTCAGAGCGTTGAACAACTTTCTTTAGCAGAAAGTTCAAACTTTATTTTACCTATGCCTAAAGCTATAGAAACAAGTGTTCGGTAAATAATAATATTTTAATAGTTCTTAAAATTATTTCATTACACTTTTGTTTATTACAGGACACAAAACATACGTTTTCTACATTCAAAGAGCATCTTTTCAGTTGAATTTTTTAATTTCGTGAAAAATTTGGTTGGTTCAAGTGTTCCACTTGTAAAACAGGATAAACCGGTAAGTTTGGCTAATGCCTTAGTTATAGCCATACGTAAAATGCAACCAAAAAGTTGGAACAGTCTGAAAAAAAATTTTTTTTTTCTTTTACACCGCGTCTCCACGAGCAATATTTTATAGCTTGCTATCTCTCCATTTTCATAGAAAGAAATAATGATAGTATGCATTAAAATATATGGTGGGAATTTCATAGCTTACTATTTCATTCGTTCAAATGTCGCTGAGAAGAGCATGTCGTTGCATTCTCACATAAGATGCCTCAACTTCGTCTATTCGCCACTCAGCCATAGTGGAAAAAAAATTCAAGTGCCAAAATTGACAGCCCATAGCATACCATCGATAGCATGCTATGAGATGAGCAATATGTAGAAGGAAATTTTTTATAGCGTACTATTTGCGGTCTCCATTGGCAATTTTCATAGTATGACACCGGGTTAGGTGGTCATAGCTAAAAATGTGTCAGAAATTTTTTTCACTACGAAAACAAATTTAACAAATCAACCACCACTGATTGGATTCGATGAGAACAACAATTCTGACAGATGGAACAGTAAAGAAATGAAATATTTCAGTGGAAAGATTTGGTTTTTATCCATAGAATTAACTGAGAATTTGATCGAAAAAAGTATTTCGTACGAAAAAATTAGTAAAGTATTTTTATAGAAAATTTTAAGATTCTTTTATTTATTTTTAATAAACTAACATTTTAATTCATAAGCAACATTTTAAGACCAAGTGGTCAAAAAAAGCAAAAGAAATTGTTTACGGTTTCGTTTTACGTATGGCTATAATTACGGTATATGAGTTATACATATTTTATTATTCGTATACCAAAATTGAAATTTGAGGTGAGGTTAACATGTCTGCATGCCCAGTTTAAAAAAAAAAAAAAAGAAAACTGAATAACAGGAATTTTCAAAACTGGACATTATCTCGAAAACGGGCCATACGATTTTAACAAATTTATTCCTAAGACTTTTTTGTTTTTTTTATAAATTAATGAACAATTTTGTCCAAAAATCAAAATGTAGAATTGATGTTTTCAAAATCATTGCGTCCCTTATTTTATTTATTTATGTATATCAATCAAATGAGTACATCTATTGTTCTCGCTAGATTAGATACTTAATACAAAAAATTTATACTTAAAAATGACCACCAAAGCCTAACAAAATGATAAGATTATTCCCAAATGATTCTCTACTAATATTAAAATCAATAACATCAGAATATTTATTGGATTCCCTAAGGCATCTAGAAACTGGTTCTTTGTAACCATAGTTAACCCTATGATAGGGTATATGAAATAAAAAGCGGTTTCTAAGAACTCTCGCAGGATAAAATCCAACTAATGATAGTAGAAAAGGGCAATCGATATGACCATCTATCAAATCGCGAATAAACATAACGGAAAAATATTGCCTCCATCTGAAAAGTGGTAAGATACCAAATAATTTGCACCTCGTCTCGTAAGATGGCATTTCAATATTCCATCGCAGTCTACGAACAGCTACTCTAGTAAGACGCTTTGGATTCCATACTATACTGCAGTATTCAAGATGTGATCTGACAAAGGCAAAAAATATACATTTAAGAGTATGAGGATCTTGAAAGTCTCAAAAACAAGTCAGGAATGTCATTAATAAACAAAAGGAAGAACAGAGGGCCCAGATGACCTTGAGGTACTCCAGAGGTGACATAAATTGGTGACGAGAGCATTTGGTTTATGCGAACGTACTGGATACGATCCGTTAAGTAGGAATGAACCCACTTTAGGATAATTGGAGTGAAATCCTTACGTAGTTAGTTTGGAAATTAATGTTCTATGGTTAACGCGATCAAATGCCTTAGCAAAGTCTGTATAAATTACATCACATTGCGAGTCATTTTCAAGGTAATTCAAGATAGTATTACAAAAAATTGAGAGATTTGTAGTAGTGGATCTGCCTGTAACGAATCCATGCTGTGACGGAGAGATAAATCTATTTAAGAGAGGTGTAAGTTTGTCACAAACTAGTTTTTCAAACAACTTAGGGATAGAAGAAATTTTACAGATTGGACGATAGTTGGTAATATCATGGCTCGATCCAGATTTATAAATCTTTCAAAAAAATTCCAGACTGGAGATATAAATTAAATACTAAACACAAAGGTACAGAAACGCGGAGGAGCACTTTTGAATTAAAATTGGAGGGATGCCATCCATACCCGGATTTTTTTTAGTGTTAATGAAGAAAGAGCTATTTGAACTTCAGTGATTTTGATTTAACACTCTAAGTTGCCGATATTTACGAAATCATAGGACATTGAGTTGTTGCATGAGACTCTAGGTATGGTAGTACCACAAGAATAAACAGATTGAAAGTGGTTAGCAAACATGTTACAAATGGTTGACAGATCAGATGAGGACACAATATTAAGACGCATACATTTAGATTGTTTCTTGCTATAAAGCTCCAAAAGCTTATTTAAAACATCAAATTCTTTTTCAAGCGTCCGATAAACTTTCAGAAGTTCCGGGGCGTTATTTCTATTACGAAAACGTTTATAGTCCTTAATTTTCCTGTTATTTAAGTTTATGATTCTGTTATTAAACCAAATGGGCTTATTACCCTTGACAGACTTATCTTTAGGTGCAAACAAATCAATTGCCATTTTCACAGTTTTGATAAATACATTAAAAGAATTTTCCAAGTTACAATTATTGTTAAAAATAACTAACCAATTTATACTATCTAAATAGCTTGAAATGTTGCTGACTTTAGCTTTAGCATAATTATACTTGAAATAAGTGTCACCGGAACCCGGTTTAAAAAACTCATTCAAACTGCATGGATAGAGCTACATGAAAAACAGAATTACAAAAGAGTGGGATCATGAAGTTGTTGATACTAATGTCGAGTTCGGAATCAACGAATACCAAATCGAGAACATTATTAAATTCATTTGGAAAATGTTTTTTCTGACAAAGGTCAAGCTGGGCAAGAGTATCAACGACTTCACGCTCATAGTCTAACTTAATGCTAAATGGGAGAAGTCTAAAATCATCACAATCAAACGACCAAATTAAGTTTGGCAAGTTAAAGTCTCCAAGAAGGATAACGTGCTGATGATCTTTTAAATTATTTAAGATAAAGGAACAATTATCTATATGTGCTTTATATAACACGTAAGGACTCCTTGGTGGTATATAACTTAAAATAACAATAAGTTCAGTTCCAGAACTGTATATGATTGAGACTGCTATTTGGTCAACATCTAAATCAGCTGCTGTTGGAGGTAGCTCGATTTCATCACTGTGCAAAGAGGCCCGAACCGAAACCAATACTCCGCCGCCTCTCTCGCAATCAGTTAGAATGGAGCAACGGTTCTTGCGGTAAACTTCATACTGGTCCTTATTGAACATTTGCTCGTTGTGATGTTTCTGTGTCAGCCAAGTCTCAGTGAATACAATAACATCGTATTGGGCAGATGAGGAGAAAAGCAAGACATCGCAAAGTTTAGTCCTTAGACCACCAGTATTTTGGTAATAAAGATTAAAGGATGTAGGAGTTAAATCCTTAGTTTGAGTTTTTTGAAAGGTTGTTTTTAGCGTTTTTTGATTGATTCTTCCTGGAGCTAGGTCTGTTCACGAATTCTTTTACCAGAATATCTTTAGGCCAAAAGCTCGGGTTGACCAGCAATTTTCCAGTTGGTAGAGGGGTAAGAAGTTTGAAAGAAGATGTTCGGCGACCAGTAAGGTTATCCGGTGTCAGGCTATGGCATTTTATGTTGCTAGTATTAATATCTTTCGCAGCAATGTAGTTCACAATATCACTGCTTTTGGTAACAATCGCTGGTGAATATTTACAGCCACCCCTGATGGCGATTTAACTTGCGAATTGGATCGAAGAGCTCTTTTCGCTTTGGGAAGTTGGAGCTGATGAATTTGTGGAGGATCTTGTAGAACATCCTGAAACGGGTGTTTAGATCCTTTCGGTAGATGTGAAATGGTACCACTGTGAGTTGGAGTTATCAAAGTAGGCGTTACGACTGGTTCAAGCGAAGTTGGTGATGTTATGACTATAGTTGGCTGTTGTTGTTGTTGTAGCTGTTCTTGTTGTTGTTGAACATTTACAGTGTTGCATTGCTGAGGCTGTCGGAGCAGCTTTTCAATGCTTGTAAATCCTTCGAGCAATTTATTTGTATTCGAAGAGTCGAAATCGATCACTTCTTGCAACTCGGAAAATAACACAGATAGACTATTAAACGTCTTTTGAATCTTGATCAATTCCCAGTGCAACACGTCAGGTGAAATGCTTCGATGTTTTACGCAATAAAAATGTAGGCCCGGAATAGTAATAATTTTATCCGCGTCTTTTCCTTTTATGCCAATGTACTTTGCATGCACAGTTTCAAGGCAGATTGCACAGAAAACATTGACATCATTTCAATTTTTTTTGCATATAGAGCACTCGAGATTATCCATAACGAGGAAATGAACCAAGAATGTTGTGGTTGAAGTATTTGATGAGCAAGATTTGAAAACCTTACAAACGCGGTGATACGTAGATACAATGTTGAATTTATAGATGGCGGTTGGTACGTGAGACAGTATCAGAAGGCCAATGTTTACAAGATGTATACACAGCCGTCCGAGGGTTGAAGCGAGCATCAGTTTTTCCACTCAAAAAGTTGCGGTTTGCAGCATGGAACGAGAAACCGTACAAAATTTCTGTAAATATCAATTTGCTTCGATAGGCAGAACATCTACTAACAAATTGTACTCACAGGGACAGAAGAGTTAGAAAACATCCACTGTTGTAAAGTTGTAAAGAGATGGCAGACTATTCACCGAACCACACAGTAACTTTGTGAAGAATAGAGATGATTATTTTTCACAAAAAAATAGAACTGAATTGGACAACACAGCTCGCGATATTTAATTAATCGAAACAAAGTTATCCAATAACAGAAACGCAATATGAGACGATAATAGGCCGAGGTATTAATTGATTAAAAACAACTAATTAACAAGAGCGAATTCAAAACACGTCTGACTTCGGTAACAGTTTGATAAAAATTTAGATTTTACATTTAAATAACCGAAAACACTACTTTTAAAAACTGATCATATTTCGTAACCCCCATTCTCTATTTGGATACATTTTTAAAAACCAAGTAATGCTTACATCCTGAGCAATACCTTATACTCAGTTCTTAGCTAAGTAGTTGATCGATAGTATTTTCCGAACAAAACATATTGCAATATTTGCTATTATGTATTTTATCCGAATAATTTTACAAAAACTGCACTTAAAATACATATTTATAATAACAAAAGTATTTTCATAAGATTTATAAAGTACGCAAAAAATGCTGACAAAGTTGTATTAAAATATCTGTCTGTCTGTCCGTCTGTCTGTCTGTTGAAAGCACGATAGCGCCCAAAGGAATTGACATATCGTTAGGTTGGTATTCAAAATGGGCTATGTCGGTCAAGTAGTTCTGGCACCTCCCATACAAAATCAATATTAGGCCCATGTGTCTCTCTGTCTGTTGAAAACAGGATAACGTCGAAACAAATCGACCTAGGCAAGTGAAATTTTGTGAGAGGACTAACTTTTATCGTCGTCAGGTTGATATTAAAATATGTCCGTCAAGTAGCTCTGGTACCTCCCATACAAAACCAATTTTGCATGACTTGTATGCAGTGGAGGGTATCAAAGCATCGGCCAGGCCGATGATAACACTTTTATTTGTTTTCATACGTATTAGGCATGCACCTTAAAATAATCGCAACAACTTGGAGCTTTATAGGCTCCCACTTCATTTGCATCCCTGACACGTCTATTGCCATTATGAGTTCATATGTAGTTTATCATGCACATTCCAATACCAAATGGTTGAATTCTTACGTACCACGTAAAGCTCACGAATCCTACATGCCCTAACAAATCAGAAAACAGATACTCCTGAACGCTTGTGCTTATACTCAAAAAAAGTGCAAGGCCTTATAAATATGTAGTGCACTAGGCACTTATAACTCTCGAACCACAACGTGTGAAAATTCCTTATTACTGAGAGCTTAAACTCAAAGAACAACTCACATTTGGTATTTACTGCCATATCATAATTATTGAACAATATTCTTGTATTTTGTATACCTCTTCTTTTATCTAATATACACGCCTATTGCGAGTTCCAAATACAAAAGAAGTCATCCGTTGTTGTTTGGCTCTCATTTTTTATCTAAATAAAAAACTTCGATTCTGTTTTTCGATTATGTTTATTTGAACCCTTAGAATTTTATTGGTCAAGTCGAGAAGATGATATCGGCCAAATGGGCGCCGTCACAATAGATTGCCATCGGACTCGTTTTAGCAATGGGATATATGACAACCGTGGATGGTGCGCGCTATAGGGCCAATGTATCAATCAATTGACGATTGACAAATTTGTCAATCAAAACAATTTTTGGTATTGTGTATGTAACTCATTTCATAAAATTTATGGTTATTTCTCCATACCTTAGAATAAGACATTCTACCAGTCCCCTTGCTACCGTGGTTGCTTCTTTGTTCGGAAGTCGATAAACTTGGTTAGTTCATCTTGCACGGTCTGGATGTACTTTGATCCATCTTCGGCTTCATCTAAAGGACCTACTAAGTCTAAGAATAGCTTGTCGAAACTCGATTCTGCTGTTGTTGTTATTGTCATTGGTTGTTTTCGAGGTTGTATGTTTTTATTCCTTTGACATATGGTGCAATGCTTAACGTATGTCGTCACATCGTTTTGCATGCCTGTCCAAAAATATTTTTTCTTGATATTTCTTATCATGCGGTTTATACCTGCATGTCCACTGGTTGTGGTAGTCGTTGAGTATTAGTTTTTTTTTATATGGGTCGGTGATTTGTGGTGTATTATTTATTAAGTGCACATATAGTGCAATCCTTGTCCCATTTTAGGAGTATACAATTTTCTTTTGGTATGTAGGCCAATCTTTTACTTGGACCTATTATTATTTCCAAACCCTTATTTGGTATGTTATCGAAACTATCTACTATCTTAAGCTCAACGAGTTTTAAACCTGTCTTCGGTGGTTTTAGCAGTTCGGTAATTAGGCTTTGTTTTTCTTCGACACTTAATTAGTCTTTGGTGACAATCGTATTATCTGCAGGTGTTGCTTTTGACGCATACATAAAGTTTCCTTAAATCTTCAGCATCTAGCTGTATTCGGCTGAGAGCATCCGCGGAACAGTTATCTTTTCCCGGTGAATATTCCAAAAACCTTTGGGAAAAACTGGGGCTTACAACCGCAAATTGTGCACTGGCTGTACACCGCGATTGTGAGACCCATTCTTACCTATGGTTCATTAGTTTGGTGGGAGGCGGCCAAAACCAAATCCTATCTTAAGAACCTGAACAAGGTGCAGAGAATCGCTTGCTTGGGTATAACAGGTGCAATTAAATCCACACCACAACTAGGCCTGGAAACGTTATTGAACCTGCAACCCATTGAGCTATTCACTAAGAACGTGGCAGCCAAAGCCGCTCTCAGATTAAGAGAGAACAAAACTTGGAAGCCTCGTTACTGCGGACACTCAAGCATACTTGAAATCTTTGATCGAAAGGGACTCATGTCACTTACAGATTACGAGAAACCCAGATATGACTTTGAGATAAATTTCAGAATCACTATACCCAAAAGACAGGACTGGAACTCACCCAGTACCATCATTAGAGGTATATCCGTCTACACGGATGGTTCAAAAACAGAAAATGGTACAGGAGCCGGCGTATTCTCAGAAAGACTTGCTATTAACCAGTCGTTTCGACTGACTGATCACTGTAGCGTCTTCCAAGCTGAGATCTATGCGGTCAAGAAAGCAGCACAGACTATCTTATCGATGGGACTACCAGCAATGGAAATAACCATCTGCGTGGACAGTCAAGCAGCACTCAAAGCAATCGGCTCCAACCTTGTTAATGCGAAATGTGTTACAGATTGCCTTTTGGCACTTAAGGCTATACGCCATCACTCAATTCTACTCTGCTGGGTTACTGGACACGTTGGGGTGGAAGGGAACGAAAAAGCGGATGAATTGGCCAGATACGGCTCTGATTTAAACCCTCAACTTGCGGACGTAGAGGTGCTACCGCCTTTCAACACTGCTAAGACTTTTATTGACAGCGTCACCACGCAACTGGCTAAGGAACAATGGAGCAACACCATCGGTTGCGTCGTAACTCTGCCGCAGTCTGTGGCCTGTGGTTGACACCAAAAGATCAAAGCTCCTGGTCTCTTTTAACAGAAGCCAAATCCGGATGCTCGTCGGGGTTCTAACCGGACACTGCACCATAGGAAACATGGCTAAAAGGCTGGGAGTTCTTGCAAATGACTTCTGCAGAAGCTGCAGAGACGAAGAGGAAATTGAGTCCGTAGAACATCTTCTATGCCACTGCCCAGCTTTACAAGAACGCCGCTCATCCTGTATGGGAGCAAGGTTCTTCGATAGTTTGGACGACTTGGCTGGGGTACCTCTATCAGACATAAAACTATTCCTCAACAGATCGAAGTGGTTTTGTTAGCCACATGTCCTTACATGTATGAACAGGGTATTCACAATGGGCCTGCACGGCTTCCGGGTGAAAATTTGCATCTGATGCAAAACTGCCCTCCCAACCTAACCTAACCTAACCTACCAACCAGTATTTCCTTAAGCACGTTAAATGACTCTATGCAATCTCGGTTGAATTTGAATTCTGTATCTTTTTTTAGTAGTTTATTTAGTGGAATGGCTATTGTTGCGAAATTAGGAATAAATTTGCGATAATAATTGGCAAATGCAAGGAATCTTCTTACTTCGTCTGCATTGGTAGGGATGGGGAAATTTCGTATAGCTGTTGACTTGGATGGGTCGGGTACAATTCCTTTGTCTGAGATAATATGACCCAGGTATAGTACTTCTTTGCGGAGAAAAGTGCATTTTCCAGGGTGTATTTTTAAGTTCACTTCTCTAAGTCTTTGAAATACGTCCATTAGGTTTTTGTTCTGCTGATGTAAACTGTTACCAAAAACAATTAGGTCGTCCAGGTAGACAAATCATCTTGAATATGTCAACCCGGATAATGCGATGGACATCATCCTGGAAAAAGTGCTTGGTGATCTTGAGTCCCATGGGCAGGCGTTTTAGATGGTAGTGCCCATTTTCCGTCGAGAAAGCTGTACATGGTCTGCATTCAGCGTCTAACTTCATTTAGTAGTAGCCTTGACTTAAGTCTATGCATGAAAACCATTTGGCTCCTCCTACCATATCGTAGATATCCGTTATGTTAGGCAACGGGAACTTGTCGTCTTCTATGACTTCGTTTAGTTTTCGGTAATCGATCACGATCCTAAACTTTTGTAATCCGGTCACAGGGTCTTTTTTCTTTGGCACAATAAGCATAGGCGAGTTCCAAGCGGATACAGATGGTTCTATAATGTCGTCTTGAAGCATTTTTTGTATTTCCTCCTGTATGTTTTGCTTCTGCGAATGTGGTAGCCTATACGGTTTTGTATACTTTGGAGTAGTTCCATTCTTAAGTTGTATGTTGGCGCTTCCTATGTGTGTATAGGTAAGTTTGCCGCCACTGAGATGGAAGATATCTTGAAACTTTGTGCAGATGGATATGATTTCGGATTTTTCTTCTTCATTTAATGTAGTGAGATCCATTTCTTCTATCAGCCTTTTAGTTCTTTTTATCGGTAATTCCTCTGATTTTTCGTATTTTAAAAAATAATAATCGCACAATGGCGAGGACACTGGTTCTACCCATTTCAAAACTGCTTCCTTTTCTCGAGTATTGAGAATTTTTATTGGCATTTTGCCATCTACTGGTTTGGAAATTGACCCTGCTATGAAGATTCCTTCGCAGAGTTCTTGTGGATGGAATATGCGATCGTCTGCATGCTTCCTATCGAACCAATAGGTGGTTTCGCATCTTGGAGGAACGGTAACGGATTTATGATGGTCTGAATTTACTATGGGTATGGATACAGGCATCCCTTTTTGGAGTTCTAACGTGAAGTTTTCTAAATTTATAATTGCTCCATAATCTTGCAAAAAGTTGGCACCCAAAATACCATCAGTTGGTACCGGGAATGAATCTGGTACCACATGGAAATCATACTGAATTTTCCGTTCACCAAGGAATAATGTATTTGTGCAGGTACCCTCGGATTGTATATATCCGGCTATTCCCATAATAGACGTGCGCGCCTCGCTGTTAATGCGCGTTCGTCCTCCGAGTGCTTGTTTTCTCAAAGTGCATATGGATGCTCCTGTATCTACCAAGAATTTTATTTCGTTATTATCTATAGTTTTAAAAATAACATATAGGCCGTTCGCGATTCCTCCCGTGCAAATGGCAATGGGTGGTGGCGTACTTATTGTACCCCCTCCGACGGGTTGGCTTGCCCGTCGTGGTGTATGTCGTTTCCCGAGTCAAAAGCTAGAACCTGGTTTTGATCATTATATTGGTTGCTGTTAGATCCGTAGTTGTTGTTTCTCTCATTGTTGTTATGGGGACCGCGATTCGTATCGCGGTTATTTCCTCGATTTCGGTTGTTCCGTCTATTATTTTGATTATTCGATCGTTGTTGGTGTTGATGTTGAGGTTGTTGGTAGTTATTATTTCGACCTTGTTGCGCATTCCTCGCATCTTGATACGAGTTTTGGTTATTGTAGTTGGGGCGGTTTTGGGACCCCCTGTGGCTATGTCTGTTTGTATTGGGTGGGTAGCCGTTTGGATGCTGTCCATATTGGTACTGTTGCCGTGGTACAAAACCATTTGTGTATCGAACTGTTTTAGTCTGAGGAAGAGTGTTGCCGGGGTCTAACTCTAGCAAATGCTCAATTGCGCTCTGCATGTTGGTATGTCGAGCACAATCCAGTACAAGCTTGTAACGTTCATTTACACCCTTTTTTAAGAAGGCGAGACCTCGGCGGTCATTCGCAGTTGTTAGCGTAGCCCGTGCTGATTCTCCCTGGGCAGATACCTCTAATGTAGTCATACTAGCTATTAGGGTTTCCACATCGGACACGTACTCACGCATCGGCCTATTGCCTTGCTTGAGTCAGTCTAACCTGCACTGCAGAGTCTCGAGGCTTTCTTTGGGACCTTTGGGACCGCACTTATTGTTCAGGGCTGTTTTTAGCTCTGCAAAAGTGGATGGCTGGCACGACCCTAACTCGGTTAGAGCTTTCCCTTGTATTTTACATTTTAAAAGGAACTTGATCAAGGTTGGTTTGCTTGCGTTGTTGAGGTTGTCGTGATAAAACTCTGTACTATTCACAAAGTCTCTGATTTGCTCTGAACGCTTGTCGTCCGTGTCACAAGTGAGAGTGGGCAATTTTTGGGCGGTGCTAAAACTGAAATCGTCACCCATATTGTTGGTTATGGTTTCTGTTTCAACCGTGACTGATATCGGATTATCTATCCCTGTTTTTTGATATTTCTCAAGATTTTTGTTGCCTACTTCGGAGTCTGTTTCCTAGCTGGAATCGCTGTCGTCGAGACTATTCTTTACTAAGATTTCCGATCCTTCCTTATAGCTATGAGCGGCAGTTACTGTACTTCTTAGTTCAGTACGTTCTAACCCGGAAAGAGCGGTATGGTCTATAAGCGCTAGTTGGTAACAAAAGGCAGCCCAGAGCTGATCTATTTGCTCGAGCTTTCTGCTGACTCCAGCGGTTGTTCGCTTTCGCTTAGGAGACTTTTTTAGGCTGTTGTTACAGACTTGGAGCGACAAGAAACTTTCGTGGAGCGGAGCAAAATTCATTGAACCGTGAAGCTATGGATTAAGAGATCAAAAGGAAAATAGCAAAAATAAAACGTGCATGAGACGTGAAATCAAAAGAAGCTATAGTGATCAAGAGATCAGAAGAAAATAAGAACGATGAAATGTTCATGAGATGTGAAATCTATATCCAATCCTAATTAGACAATGACATATTTTTAAGGTCCATAAACTTTATTTATTCAAAACTAAAATTTTTGTTAGTACATTATTTATTAATCTATACCGTTATGTTTCGCCTCTCCAGGTGGCGGATTGTGTCGGCAATTATTTTCCGCCTGTAAAAGAAAACTGCAGACCTAGATAGGCGAGTCCGACTATAATTGCTGTGATGAATATTAACATCAGAACAGCGGCAGTCAGATCGGTGCGCTGGGGTTGGGCTATGTTGGCGGCAAGCAATTGGGGCCCGGTGTTTATAGTTTCCTGCTTACTTTAGGTGCCTCCCATTTAGAGTGGTTTTCTCTCTCTCTCTGGCCCTCTTCTTTAATATAGCTTCTGCTATGCTCCTGGCAGGATCGCCATGTAATGTCCGCACGCCTTGTCCTGTGGAACAGAGTGGAATAGTCGATGTACCCTCACCCGGCTATTGCGCCTGGTTCGAACTCTTAGCACGTATGCAGTAGAGCGGGTAGTCTGAAAGGGATTTGGGCTGTATAGCCAGTAAAACACCATTCAGGTTGACTCTCGTTTGAAAAGTCCGTTTATTATTAAAATTTTCGGGGTTTATATACAGTTTTCAATTCTTAAAATCTATACCTATTTCGATTCTTGAACCCTAAAGCCATTAACCATATTTATTGCATATTATGCATAATTTTATGACGACCGAGGCACTTGAATTATACATACTTGAAATGTTATGCCTAATCGGCACAATGTTGTGACAGGCAAACGACTCTCATCGATGTCGTTGCCTGCGCTCGGTAATATGAGCGTTTTTCACGTCGTCTGCTTTGCACATGCTATTCAGATGCAGTATGTGTACAAATATATGATGGTTAATGATTTATGGCATGCGCCAAGTTTAAGAAACGAAATATTATCTTTAAACAATTAGTTAATAGTATCTTTAAACAATTAGTTAGGTAGTCGCTGGTGCGAGCCCGTCACAGACGGTTTAGATAGTTTATTCATAACTAAATATTAGTGGACCAGTAAAGGCTCCATCTAGGACAATAATAGGAAGCTTCATTGGGTTAGCTTGAAAAGCAACCAATTGATGAAATTTTAGCAAGAGGTAACTGGAAAGCTGAGAATACGTTCCGGAAACACTACTGTAGAGAGATTAATTTGAACACGAATCTCGGTTCACCTTTTATCTTCAAGATCTTTAAACCTGTATTACATGAAAGATTTTTGTACTTTATGTCTCCGAGACTGTAACTCGGAAAAAAAATGTAAACAAAATAAAATTAATTTCGTTATTTATTATATCATACTAGCTGGCCTGGCGAACTTCGTACCGCCTAAAATTGATTAAATTGATAAAATCCCTTTTGCAGAATGTGGGCAATCGGCAATCTTCGCTTCTGCCATTCGACCGAGTACATCCAGAAACGCGATTGTCCAAAAACACTGTGCTTAACGATAAATGTACGTATGTATGTATGTATTTTTATTGAGACTTCAAAAATGTTTACATTAGATTTCGATTTACATAAAGAATGATATAAAAAAAGCCGACTTGGAATTGGTCTGGATGTCACAGACGTACTTAAAAGAAAATTTTGCGAAACTTAACGAGAGAGGAATATTTTAAAACTTGACGTTGTTAGATATAGAAACACATGTTCGGTCAATAGAAACATGGCAGAGTGTGGATGGGTAAAATAGATTGGCTTAGAACTAGATAACAAAAGTATAACAAAAAATTATTGGGGTGAGCACTGCACACCAGTTATACCAAACCACATGGATGGAGGGAGCAGAGATAATGCTTTAAAGAATAAAAACTTAGTTAATAATGATATATACATTACAGAATAGAACATAATAAATAGTAAGATTTTTAGCTAATATGTTAGTGTAAAGTTTTAATTTAAAGAAATAAAAAATATGTAATAATGTGAATTCATGGGTTGTTAGGATGATAAAGTTATTGATGCTTATTTTGAGATTCGAAAGAATAGTCAGTTCTAACGAATGTCTCTATTCGTTAGAATGAATTTTGTGTATTTTGAGATTCAAACGAATAAGATTCATTATCGAGAATGTCATAAAATTAATTCAAATGAATTCAACTTTCGAAATCAGATGGTTCACATTTTTATTTTATATAAGGCGACCATGCTTTTGTTTTTTATGGAAGCTCTTTTTTCATTGTTTTATTAAAACTATTAAAATATTTAAAATATTAACAAGTTATTGAGAAATATTATGCTAAGATCTACAAAATTGTTAAGTAGCAGTCTTATCTCAAATATGACCATGTTTAAGAATACTTCAATATGTTATTAGTAAAATTTTGACATGCTAAATTCTGAAATTTAATTATGAGTTTATCCAAAAGAGGTTTTCAAATTTCGTTATTTCATAGGAAACCCTTATTATTCAAGGAAAAAATGCAAACAAGGCGGTATTATGTTATATCCAACTACAAGTTTTCGCTTTTATTTTTTCAATTCAAATGTGTTCACACAACCTTTAAAATATGGTTGCTGTATAAACAAAACACACACAGCAACACAGTATAAACAAAACAGCCGGTGTTGAAGGGTAGTGATGCGATGTCATGAGAACACAAGCGTTCTCACCTAGCCTCTCACTATCAACTCCTACTCTCACCTCCACGTGGTGACTGGTGGGTGCCTAGTACCTCGACTGGAGATTGGGTAACCAACCCCTTTGGAAGGTCGTTGGTGGCAGCAGACGAGAGAGGGGGGAGGAGTGTTGTTTTCTCACTAAGACACCTCCTCTGGTACCAGACGGCAGCGGAGGAGTTCCCTAGATGGAGCCAACGGTGGCGTCTACAGTTCCAGTCAGGCCGAACTATTTAGTGTAATCCCTATAGAGCTGCTCTGACATATTCGGATACCAGGTCTATAGGGATTTCCAATACCGAGCCAGGGTGTTGGAGAAGAGTTGGTGGCGGATGAACCCTTAATGGGCCAACGGCAGCGCTCACATCCCAAAGTGGGTTACTGGCACCGGAGTAACCGGCCTGCTGTCCTAGGGTCAAGGGCCTGGCCCTCCAGGTTGGGGGTTGTGCCGTCGGGGTAACTTCCCGACCATGTAAAAAAAAGAATAGTTTTGAGAGAGACACGAGGAGCCTCGGATAACAATTTCCCTCAAACGGCAACTAGACCCGGAACGTCAACGGACAACGATTTGAGAGTATGTACCTGGAACGTGCGAACGCTGTACACCCCAGGTGCTACTCAAAAACTTGAGTCTGTCCTCACGCGGTACAAGGCAGATATTACCGCGATCCAGGAGATACGATGGATAGGATCAGGTATGATGAAAAGGAAAAATTGCGATATATATTACAGTTGCCATAAAAGATTGCATGTATTAGGATGCGGATTCGTCGTGGGAAATCGGCTTAGGACAAAAGTCATTGACTTTAAGCCGATAAGTGATCGCCTAGCTGTGATCCGCATCAAAGCTACTTTCCAAAACATAAGCCTAATATGTGCACACGCCCCTACCGACGAGGCTGAAGACCCTATCAAGGAGGAGTTTTATGACCTCCTGGATGGAGCCTACGGAGCCTGTCCGGAGTACGATGTCAAAGTTGTGCTCGGGGACTTCAATGCTAAAATCGGAAAGGAAAACATCTTTGGCGGGTTAGTTGGTAAACACAGAATCCACGATACGACCACAGACAACGGTTACCGACTAACTGACTTCGCGGCAGCTCGTAATACGGTGATAAGTAGCACTAGGTTTCCAAGGCTAAGGATCCACACAGCAACCTGGCGCTCTCCAGACGGTCGAACCGCCAACCAAATCGACCATGTGCTAATCGACGCGAGGCACGCATCCAACATCCTCAACGTGCACACATTCCGAGGGGCAAACGTCGACTCTGACCATTTTCTTGTTGCGGCTAAGTTCAGAGCTCGACTATCCAACGAGAAGAAGCTGCGTTCCGCCCAGAAGAAGAAATTCAACGTTGGACGCCTTAGCACACCTGGAGTAGCCAGAGTCTACAAAGAGCGCCTGAGTGAGAAACTCTCCGCAGTGCATTCACCTACCACAAATGCCAACACCCAGTGGTCCCAGTATCGCGACATCATCAAAGAGGTAGCCGAAACCACCTTAGGGTACCAGCCACCCCAGAGAAAGAGCCCGTGGTATGATGATGAATGCGTACGCAGGAAAAAGGTGACAGAAGATGCACATATAAAGGCGCTGCAGCGCAAAACAAGGGCAGCGAGGGAAGAGTATCGAGCCAGGAGGAGGGAGGAGAAGAAAATCCTGCGTAGAAAGAAGAGGGCCTACGCAGTCTCCCAGCTCAAGGAGATCGAAGAGTCCCGCGATCGAAGCAACATCCGGAAGTTCTACAAGAAAGCCAAGCAACTGGCTGCTGGCTTCAAGACCGGAACGCAGGCTCTTCGAAACAGTGATGGAAACCTAGTCACCGAAGCGCAGGGAATAGTAGATGTTTTTAAGCAGCACTTCCAGCAGCTGCTAAATGGGCATCATGTAGAGAGAGTGATAGGGCAAGAAGAGAACCCACGTCCAGTCAATGAAGATCCAGTTCCACCGCCCAGTATAGAAGAAGTTGGCTTAGCAATAAAAAAGCTAAAGAACAACAAGGCCGCCGGCTCTGATGGTTTACCAGCGGAGCTCTTCAAATACGGTGGTGATGTTTTGGTAGGGCGCATGCACCAAATCATCAACCAAGTATGGGTGGAGGAAAGTATGCCCGATGACTGGACTATCAGCTCCATATGCCCCATCTACAAAAAAGGCGATCCTATGTCTTGCAAGAACTATCGAGGCATATCCCTGCTTAATGTCGCATACAAGATCCTATCCAACGCACTGTGTGAACGTCTCAAACCGTTCTGCAACACACTAATCGGCACGTACCAGTGTGGCTTCCGGCCCGGCAGATCGACTATAGACCAAATTTTCACACTGAGGCAAATCCTGGAAAAGACCAATGAATTTCAAGTCGAGACTCACCACCTATTCATCGACTTCAAAGCCGCATATGATAGCATTCATCGTCAGGAGCTTTATGTGGCGATGGCCGAATTCGGGATCCCGGCAAAACTGATCCAGCTATGTAGCGTGACGCTGGAGAACACACGCTGCAACGTGCAATTTGGAAGTAGTTCCTCCGAGCTATTCGAAACATGCACCGGATTTCGGCAAGGAGACGCATTATCATGTGACTTCTTCAATCTCGTGCTAGAGCAGATAGTGCGCAGGGCAGGTGTCAACACGGAAGGCACTATCTTCAACAAATCCGTCCAGCTACTGGGGTATGCAGACGATATTGACATCATCGGTCGCTCCCAGCGTGCCGTGATAGAGGCTTTTACGGCGATTGAAGAACAGGCGAAATTCGTTGGTCTTGTAGTAAATGAGGACAAGACTAAGTACATGCTATCAACAAACAAACAAGCATCTGTCCACCGCCTAGGACAGAACGTCACTATTGATAGCAACAATTTCGAGGTAGTTAAGGAGTTTATCTACCTCGGAGTAAACATGAACTCCACAAATGACATCCTAGTGGAGATCCGGCGAAGAATTACCCTAGGAAACCGCTGCTACTTCGGTTTGGCAAAGCAATTGGGTTCAAAACTCCTAACTCGAAGGACAAAATGTATGCTTTACAGAACCCTTATCCTGCCAGTTCTGCTTTATGGCGCCGAGTGCTGGACGATAAGCAGGAAGGGAGAGCTGATACTGGGCTCCTTCGAAAGAAAAATTCTTCGGCGGATTTTTGGTCCTGTGTGCGAGGAGGGCGAATGGAGGAGAAGATACAACCGCGAACTCTATGAGCTGTACCAAGATGTGGATGTAGTCCAAAAGGCCAAAATACGTCGACTACATTGGCTCGGCCACATCGAGCGAATGGACAATAATGCTCCAGCTAAGAGGATCTTCGAATCCCAGCCGCCAGGTTCGAGACGACAAGGAAGACCGAACCTCCGTTTCAAAGACCAAGCCATCGCGGATGCCAGAGCGCTTGGTCTGGATAACTGGAAGCAGCGTGCCCGGGATCGCAGAGGATGGAAGGCTGCAGTGTCTCAGGCAGAGACTCTCCACGGGTCGGGAGCCCGTTAAGTAAAGTAAGTATAAACAAAACAACATTTTTCTTGATACAGTTTTCTTGTATACAATAGGTGGCAAATAATGAAAGAAGAGAAAATTCCATACGGGAGGATAATAATGGATGCCTCAAATCCATTTACGAAAAAAAAATCCTTGGAAAATATGGAAAAACAACAATTATCACTATTTAGCGTTAAGGTGCGATTACACGGCCGCTGTGACGTCAGGAAAAAATTTCGCGTTAGAGTCACTTTCAAGCTACGATTCGTCATTGGTCATTTGTGAAAAAATGGCGATCACACGAAATGACCATCAACGTCATTTTTGTCCCAAAATAAAATGACGGACACTGCGCGTCATTTAGAATTTTGCGTTGGGATGCCATTAAATGACGAACGAAAAAGTGACGATCACACGGTAAGGACATGCCACACCAAAATGACAAATGTCACCTTTCGTATTGTTTTGTGATCAGACGGTAATGACCGATGAGAAAAATATGGGGGTTTCTGATTGTATACGGAGCAAGTGGTTGGCATTATTTTACGGTGCATAATATTCAATATAGTTGAAAAAAGAAGAAGTTGGTTATATTTGCTAAATAGAAGTTTTGCATAGCTCTTATTAAGTTTCTATTAGAAGTGGGACATTAAGATTATTACAACAATATACAGTATGGATATGTGAAAATATAAGTATCATGATTTGTGCAATAATTATTGGGAAATAATTAATAATCTGATTTATTCAAATCTTTTGAAAAAAAAACTAAGTACGGGATCTTATTTAGAATACTTATATTATCCTTAATTTGTATTTTAGTCAAAATCTTTAGAACGGTTTTGGTAAAATTTGGAAGACAAAACCGTATTAAATATTGCAATGTTTAGTTTGAAAAATACTATTGCTTAACCATAAGCTGAAAACCGAGTACAAGTTATTGTTCGGGATGTAAGCATTACTTGGTTTTTAAAGTCTTTTCGAAATCGAAAGAGGGGTTTTCGAGATGTGAGCAGTTTTTAAAATTAGCGTCTTCAGTGATTCGAATTGAAAATTAAGGACGCAATAATTTTGGAAACACCAATATTACTCAAAGTATGAATTTTGGTCAAAATCGTTATTGCCGTTTTCAGGTAAACTAAAGAAAACTGAATTTTAAAAAAAAAATACTTTTTCCAAAAATCATTTTTAATACAGAGAAAAACTGAGTTTGACATTAAGTTAGGAATGATATTAGCTTAGAAATGAATTTTCGTTACAATCGTAGGTATGGATTGTTTTCGAGATGAGTCCATATTTTAAAAGTAACGTTATTCGATTTTTCAGCGGAAAACTGAGTATGCAGCCGTGTTAACCTCACCTACTTAAGCTTAGAAGTAAATTTTGGTTGAAATCGTTAGAGCCGTTTTCGAACAAATCAGACTGGTATAAACATTTTATATGGAAAGAACCATTAATATTGAAGTTATCATGCAAATACGGCTTCGAACTGTAAGCCCCCAAACTCAAAATCCGAAGATTGAACAAAATCCAGTCAGCCGTTTAGGCTGTAGGCCTCGGAACATACAGACAGACGGACAGAAAAACAACCACAAAAAAAAAGAAACAAATTAAAACCAAAATCAGGAATTTATACCTCATTTCGGCACGAGAAAAACACCAATTGAAAGCACAGATATCGTATTAAATGCTGCGTCATTTGTCATCTGCATAGAAAAATGGCATGCCATGAATTTCGTGTGTAGTCATTTTTTGGAGGCTGCCATTTAAATGGCGCAACAGCCAAAAAGTTTGGTCATTTGTCCTAGGCGTCCTTAAAGGGCGATCACACGGTAATTTTTTTCCGTCATTTTAATGGCACAAAAATCATGTCATTTGGTGTGCCATTTCCCTAGTCATTTAAATGACGCCGAAAATGTTATCCCAAAAATGGCGATCACACACAACGACATTTAAATGACGGCTTTGTGACGCGACTTTGACGTGAGAGCGCCATTAAAAGGACGCACAAAAATGGCCGTGTAATCGGTACTTTAGGAAAATACAGACGAATTAAAAATGACATTTGTTGAAAAATGACGATTAGAAAGTCAAAATACACTCAACTTTCGATTGATAGAATGAACTTCCTATCTGTTCGAATGTCAAAATACAGATTCTTCAAATTCGACACACTTTCGAAAGAATTTTAATCTCAAAATAAGCATGATTAATCTTAAGTTAAGTTTGTTAAGTAGATTAATAAAGGTGGTACTCCGGAGGTATCATACAGAACCTTATTTCTAATCCATTTGCCTGAGGGATTTCTGTATTTAGCCGTACATTTTCTAAGTATAGTTCTTTCAAATCTTTGAAGTTCATGAGCGACTGTCGGTGGTATTTGAAACCATATCGCAAATCCATACGCTATGATTGGGCGGATGAGTGTTTTGTACATTAACGGCCACATTATTCACTACCTTTAATCCGGTTTAAACGTTACACTCGGGTTTAAGTGAGTTTAACCCAAAACTTAAGCCCAAGTCCATAATATTCAGTCGTTTAACCCGAACATAAACCCATTTTTTTAAACTTGACAGCGTTTAATCCGATTGGATTTAAACGCGCTCCGGAAACCAGTTTAAGTTCTTTAACTCGGGTTAAAGCTCAATTTCATAATTTATGACATTTTATTTCTCGCAAGACGTGAGAAATAAGAAAAGAAGAAAAGTGAAATAGATAACAAAAAGGAGCAAAGAGGTGAAAAAATTGTATTTCATTCATTAAATGGAGAGTTGATAGTAAATCAACGTCGTTCTCGATTACGATGTGGTGGATTTTCGGTAATATGTCCGACTGAAGAATGCCCATTTCTGAAGGCTACATACATTCAATGATTCGACTAATGCACTAAAAACTAAAATCGGTTTTTTTATGCCGTGAAGGGCAATATGAGGTCTTTCGTGGGAGTCGAAGACTATGGTATCGTCAGCATATTGTATCGAGATCGAGTTTTGAAAGCGTGATGGAAAGTCATGGAGGAAAATGTTAAAAAGAAGAGGACCTAGAATCGAACCCTGGGGTACTCCTGAAGATACTGGTATGGGGGTGGATGTATTATCATCAAGGTGAATATTAAGGCAACGGTTTGTAAGAAAGCTGAAGATAATTTTGGTGAAAAAAGTGGGAAAGTTTAATGAAATTAATTTTGAAAGCAAGCCGTCATGCCACACAAGGTCAAAAGCTTTTGTTAGGTCCAGAGCGCAAGCGACGGTGCATGTTTTTTTTCTGAGGGTGTTTAAGATAATTTTCTGCATGTGTAAGAGGTCGTGTTCAGTAGAGTTTTTTTTTTAAAACCATACTGCCTATAAGGGATGATTCTGTGCGCAGAGATGAAATCTTCAGTTTTGAGATAAAGTACTCTTTCCAAAATTTTCTCTATATGTATTTGAAACCATAGATATCGGTCTGAAATTTGCTATGTCATTGGAATTACCTTTTTTTGATCGGAATGAGCTTAGCTTTCTTCCAAAAAATAGAGAAGTAGCCATTGCTTATACAGTTGTGCTTAACGAAAAAGCCCATGATCGTTTTGAGCTTTTTTTTTGAATAATCTTGAGGTGATGTCATGGCGCTCGCTTGAAGTTTGCCCGAGAAGTAAGAATCACCGTTCGGATAGTTTTTTTTTCCACTTCACATTAGATAAAGGTGCTATAGAACATTAAATATCAGTAGTTGCGACTTGTGAACACGGTGGTTCAGTGGTTAGTATGCTGAACTACTTGGGTGAGTGGTCAATTTGTAAAAATTATTCTTTCTACCAAGCGATATGCGCTGTACGGCCTTCGCACACATAGGCCCAGGCCACATCACATATTCTTTAATGCTTGCGATTTGCGTCCGCCACCACAAATCTTCATTGAAATTGGTTGAGTAGTTTTGGTGATCGACAGCAGCGACACCTATCGGGTCTAAGACTATTCTATCTTCCTAGCTGGAACCAAATGTGCCCATCCACAAAATTCCATTCACATCAGTTGAATGGTTTCAGAGATTGACAACAGCGCCACCTGTCGGGTGGCCACCAAAACTATACTATCTTTTAAGCTGCAACCAACCATACACATCCACAAAATTTCATTTAGATCGGTTGAGGGGTTTCAGAGGTCGACACAGGTATGTTCACTAAAATGCCTAGTGTATTGACGTCACCTTTCATTTGAAATTTACAGAAACAAAATTGACTCAAGGAAAACATCAGTTCCAACACAATTCGACTTATTTTGATATAAATATACATAGAAGAAGATAGATGAAAAACTAAATGTGCCTACAGCGGGACCTGTTGAAAATTTTCCGAATTTCAATTATTCCAAAACCATCCCTGATTCAAGACAAACAAAATAAAAAAAAGAATGTTCAAATCCGTTAAGCCGTTCTTGAGTTTGTACGCGACTAACGCACAGCAATTGATTTATGTGGAAAAACAACAAAATGTACTGATTTTATGTAAATTAACTTTTTACTTCAGTTAACATAAAAAAAAATTTCTATTTTCTTTTTATTTTATGTGTTCTTTATTTGAATCTTCACTACTACTAACAACCAACAAGTTCCTATGGTAAACTACAACTCAAAAGACCCGGGAGCGAACTGCGTATCATCTATCTTTCTTCACCTGTATTTATTACAAATTAATTTCTGTCAACGATCAATTCTTGGAATTGATCGTGTGTTCGTCGTAGACACTAGGTCAGCACAATTGCATTTCTTATGAACTGACCTAATTAAATGAAAAATTTATGTTTTTTAAGAATTCGTCTATCTGATCAGGTGGTGGATGATACGTTACTCACACACAACACACGCATTTCGTTTTCCGATTTCAACCAAAACTTCACAAAAATTATATATGGACCAATACCAAAGATGTGTTACAGTTTGGTTAAAATCGGTAGATGCGTTAAGGCGTGAATCGGCGACAAACGAACACAATTTTAAGGCTCAATTTTTATATATATAGATTAGCTGACCGGGCGAACTTCGTACCGCCTAAAATTGATTAAATTATTAACATCCCTTTTGATAGTTGAACCTGTCTATTGAACGAATGGAACTTCCTTGGAATTTAATTAAGTGCAAAGCATAGAAACGACTTCATAGATTTCCGGGTCAGTTTTTGATCATATTTTTCCGCGCTAATGATTGAATCGAGTTGGTCCGGTCAGATTTCCTTAATCAACCAAATCAACTAAAGCAGAATGTTGGAAATCGGCAATCCTCGCTTCTGCCATTCGACAGAGTACATCCAGAAACGCGATTGTCCAAAAACATAAAGCCAAAACGCTTTTGCAACTCTCTATTATATTCATACACTCCGGTTCACTTGAATAAAGGCAACGGATGTCATAAAACAATTTTCTTATTTTTTTACAAAAAAAATAGGAATCAAAGTGGAACAAAAATTAAAGAATTTAGATCTGAAATTTTACAAGACCAAACAATTACAAAAGCTCTTGAAAGTGAAAGGAAACCGGACTATAACCCGTTTTTAAAAAAAAACTGTCGAAAATGCAAGCAATTAAATCGGTTCACATGAATAAAGGCAAATACAATAAATAAGAGAAATATACAGTTTTTGCTTTTGTTTATTATTTTTTGATAGTTATTGTAAAATAAGTATAAATTAAAGAAGTCAGTAATGTGTATGGCCACCTTTTTTGGAAATCACCTCATAGATGCGGTCTGGAAGTGAGTCGTACAGTGATTTTATATAATTTAGAGAAATTTCGGCCCAAGCTGACTTAATACCCCTGAGAAGTGATTCTTTATCGTTGTACTGCTTTCCGCCTTCGTAAACTTTACGGGTAAGCCAACCCCAAACATTTTCTATAATGTTCAAGTCTGGTGAATATGGTGGCCAATTCAATAATTTTACGTTTCGGCTTGCAACAAATGACTTTACTATACGAGCTGTATGGATTGGTGCATTGTCCTGTTGCAGAATCCAAGGCAAAGATCCAAATAACTCGTTAAACTAAGGAAAAGCTGATTCCAATATCCCTTTGTAGGTAACTCCCGTCATTTTTGTGCTCTGAAAATTTAACTCGAATGCTCCATAGTTGCTGATCGCACCCCAAACCATTACTCCACCCTCTCGGCTGTGATGACGGGTTAGAACCCGTTCTTCTTTAATTAAATCATGAAAGTAGAAGTTATACCCATCCGGTCCATTTAGATTAAACTTTTTTTCATCCGTGAAAATAACCATTCGCCAGTCATTCTTAAGAGTACTTTCTCCTGTAGTCTAGGCCATATTTTCTTTAGCAAATTGCAGTCGAAGCTGCTTACGCAAAGCATTAAGAGGAGGTTATTTCACCAACTTTAACCGCTTCAGATTGCTGTCACTCAGAATAACACGTCTAACGGTCGATTTGCTGGCATTTACACCGGAACGGAATTTGATTTTTGATATTGAATCACTGGAATTAGAAGCGCAGCGAATGATCTTGCGCCTATCAGCTGCTGAAATCACTGTAGAAATTCTTCCTTTGTATTTTTTTCCATAAGAATCCGGATTCTTTAAATAATTATCAACAGAAGTTGGGCTTCGACCAATTTTGTTCGCGATGTTGCGGTTGGAACAACCTTTAGAGTGGTATGCATCTATTTTTCCTTTTTCGTATGCAGTTAAAGAGTAACAACTGCACAAAACTTAAATAAACTACTTCAAACTTCACTCTACAATAATTTAGCACAGACTTTTCTAACAAAATTTTATGAATGCTTTTAATTTCGCAACTGCCTTTATTCAAATGAACCAATTTGTTTTCCTGCATTTCCGACTCTGTTTACGAACTTTGATAAAGTCCCGTTAATTTGTACAGTAAAATTATCTTCGTTAACGTATTCTCCTGAGCAATTTTCAATTTGTTATTTACACTCTCTGTTGATAATTTTATACCAATTTTACAGTCCAAAATGCTCTGCTTTAGGAAATAAAAGTGTTGCCTTTATTCAAGTGAACCGGAGTGTATACTTTGTGTCAATGCATTAGCTCGAAGGCGTTCATTGCGGTGCTCTTGACTTTCATTAGCACGTGTGATTGCAGTCGGATTTATTACATTTCCATTGTCCGTCAATTGATCTTGTGCCGATGTATTTAACCGATGGTTGTGCTGTAATTGTGAATGGATAGTCCGTCGACCAATATTTCCTCCTCGTCCACGAAGACGTGGCATTGTTTCAGTTACGTAACTTATATGTGAATGTAATACACTTAATATTCACTGAAAATGCGACACCAAAAATATCCAAAGATACAAAAAAATTTAAATATGAAAATAACGAAACGCACTTAATGCAATACACTTAAATTAGAATACCTACGTGTGGCCGTAGTTGTTGCTTGATTCAAGTTTGTGTTGTTTTCAATGACACCACACTCGTTGTCGTGCAATTCGAAATAAAACAAACCACCATTGCGTAAATTAAAATTTACTTTTGTTTGAACGATTGAGAACGAATTTGTGAGATGTCAAAAAATAAAAGCAAACAAATAAGCTCGATGACCGAAAAAAATTTATTCAGTGACATACACACGTACAGTAGATTTGTTTGGGAGGTACCACTCCCCTTTGTACAATCCCGCCCATATTTGCAGCAGCACATAAAAAAAGCATACCAAACCGACTTACCAAATGTTGTGCAAATACCGTTATCAGGAGCAGAAATAATAGATTTTTAATTTGTGGTTTGTATGGGAGGTACCACTCCCCATTGTCCAATTGGACCGAATTGTAAATCTAAACCACCCGGGGCGCAACCCAAACGCATACAAAAAAATTTATGCAAATCGGTCCAGCCGTTTAGGAGGAGTACAGTCACAACACACGTACAGTAGAATTATATATATAAAGATAGTTTTTAAAAAGTAATGAATTCGATTTAATTTAAAAACAATAAAGCTTAGGTTTATTGTAAAATACGAATAATAATAATTACAAGAATTATAATCAGCATCATCACAGCGTTGTGGATTTACACCAGCAGATAACAGATAGGTCTTCAATAACGACGCTGTGTGTTTTCGTTAGGTGAATAATATGAGGGTTTAACATCGAAATAAAACCGATATTATTTACCACAAAACACACAGCGTCGTAGCAAGTTCCTTGATGGTGAAGACACTATGAACATAAAGCCGCCAAAGCGCAGCTGGTAAGTTTTGACGTTTACTGCAACTACAAATATGTGTGAGAATAACAACACAAGTTTGGTAAGGCTCTTCCTTATAATTTAAAAAGCTTTTGAATTGCCAACATGGCTTGGTGTGTGAAATAAAAAGGTAAACTCCCGCTCATGGAGCTATAATTAAGTTGCTTTTGGCGCGAAAGGTCACTAACACCTTACTTTACTTAACGGGCTCCCGACCCGTGGAGAGTCTCTGCCTTTTTTATAGATGGGGCATATGGAGCTGATAGTCCAGTCATCGGGCATACTTTCTTCCACCCATACTTGGTTAATGATTTGGTGCATGCGCCCTACCAAAACATCACCACCGTATTTGAAGAGTTCCGCTGGTAAACCATCAGAGCCGGCGGCCTTGTTGTTCTTTAGCTTTTTTATTGCTAAGCCAACTTCTTCTATACTGGGTGGTGGAACTGGATCTTCATTGACTGGACGTGGGTTCTCTTCTTGCCCTATCACTCTCGCTACATGATGCCCATTTAGCAGCTGCTGGAAGTGCTGCTTAAACACATCTACTATTCCCTGCGCTTCGGTGACTAGGTTTCCATCACTGTTTCGAAGAGCCTGCGTTCCGGCCTTGAAGCCAGCAGCAAGTTGCTTGGCTTTCTTGTAGAACTTCTGGATGTTGCTCCGATCGCGGGACTCTTCGATCTCCTTGAGCTGGGAGACTGCATAGGCCCTCTTCTTTCTACGCAGGATTTGCTTCTCCTCCCTCCTCCTGGCTCGATACTATTCCCTCGCTGCCGTAGGCTCCATCCAGGAGGTCATAAAACTCCTCCTTGATAAGGTCTTCAGCCTCGTCGGTATTGGCGTGTGCACATATTAGGCTTATGTTTTGGAAAGTAGCTTTGATGCGGATCACAGGTAGGCGATCACTTATCGGCTTAAAGTCAATAACTTTTTTCCTATGCCGATTTCCCACGACGAATCCGCATCCTAAAACATGCAATCTTTAATGGCAGCTGTAATAAATATCGCAATTTTTCCTTTTCATCATACCTGATCCTATCCATCGTATCTCCTGGATCGCGGTAATATCTGCCTTGTATCGCGTGAGGACAGACTCAAGTTTTTGAGTAGCACCTGGGGTGTACAGCGTTCACAAGTTGCAGGTACATACTCTTAAATCGTTGTCCGTTGACGTTCCGGGTCTGGTTGCCGTTTGAGGGAACTCGTTATCCGAGGCTCCTCGTGTCTCTCTCGAAACTATTCTTTTTTTTACATGGTCGGGAAGTTACCCCGACGGCGCAACCCCCAACCTGGACGGCCAGGCCCTTGACCCTAGGACAGCAGGCCGATTACTCCGGTGCCAGTAACCCACTTTGGGATGTGAGCGCTGCCGTTGGCCCATTAAGGGTTCATCCGCCACCAACTCTTCTCCAACACCCTGGCTCGGCATTGGAAATCCCTATAGACCTGGTATCCGAATATGTTAGAGCAGCTCTATAGGGATAACACTAAATAGTTCGGCCTGACTGGAACTGTAGACGCCACCTGGTCCTCCGATGCCGTCTGGTACCAGAGGAGGTGCCTTAGTGAGAAAACAACACTCCTCCCCCCTCTCTCGTCTGCTGCCACCAACGACCTTCCAAAGGGGTTGGTTACCCAATCTCCAGTCGAGGTACTAGGCACCCACCAGTCACCACGTGGAGGTGAGAGTAGGAGTTGATAGTAAGAGGCTAGGTGAGAACGCTTGTGTTCTCATGACATCGCATCACTACCCTTCAACCGGCAACACTAACACCACATGAAACAAAATATACAATTTAATAGATAAGGTAGTGTTAATACAAAATTGTGGAATTAAACGAATGAGAGAGGGAAACGCACTAACCATGTAGTGGTTTACAAGTTACGAACATTTGGTTTGATTAGGAAAACATACATGTATACAATTTCTAGACCAATTGGTTTGTTTTCGTTTCTTTTATATTTCTAGTGAAATTAATTGAGAGCCCATCGGAGGCGAGATTTATGTCTTCATTTAAAAGAATGAAGAGGGATAAGTATTGCGAATCATTCAATCGTACGTTATGTTGTGAGGTGTGTATAATTGGAATGAAATCATTTAATTCTTTAAAATTATTTTTTTCCGGAGATTTAAACAGAAGAGACGTTGTGTACTTCGAAAACGGAATGGTATTGGAGTCATTGTAAATGTGCAAGTTAGAGAATTTCTTATTTTGCGATTCGTAATGTATTTTGACACTGAGTTGTAGGATTCTCCTCTCGAAAACTTCTGGCTTTCTGACTACCGTCGGAGAGATGGAAAATCAGATAGGAAATCCGTAACAGAGTATTCGTCTGATTATGGTTTTGAAAAAAAGAATCTTGACCTTTTGTTTAGTGAGTTACTTTTCAGCGAAGTCATTAGTCTTTAAATGATTTTCTTTGCTTTGATTAACGTTTCATTAGCGTGTTTGTTAAATTTGAATAAGTTGTTAAAGTTAACTTCCATATATTTCAACGTATTCCTGAATATAATCTGGTTGTTACCAAGTTGCAGTGCTAGGTCCCTGCTTTCGTAGACTACTCCCCCTCTGTCTTTACCGCTGGGGTTTCTAAAGCAAATACATTCCGATTTTTGCTCATTGATTTTAATGCTCCATTTTCCATACAACTCCGATATGATTAGGATATGCCTCTTAAGATACCTAAGGGCTTCTAACGGGTAATCACCGCTTGCGTAGGCAAAAGTATCGTCTGCGTACAAGATGGCTACTGAAAAAGTCGTGCATGAACATGTTGTAAAGTCTCGTTCCCAAAATAGAGCCTTTTGGTACTCCACTTTTGTAGTCGGATCTAGCTGACTTGAAGTTTTCAATTTGTACGAAGAATTCTCTCGGAGAGGAAGCTTATTATCAGGTTGATCAGGTGTCTTGGGTATTCTAACTGAAAGTTTGAAGATCAGACCATCCCTCCAAACGCTGTCAAAAGCCTTTTCTATGTACATTGAGAGAGCACGCTGTAGTACACTTTTTATCTTTGAAGTTGTTTGTTATGTCTTTGTGAATTTTCAGAAGAGCGTGTATGGTCGAGTGTCCCTTGTGAAACCCAAATTGTAGGTCGGGTAGGAACTCGAAGTTCTTTTCGACGAGAGTGTGTCGATTTTTCTAAGGATTATCCTTTCAAAAATTTTTTTTTTTTTTTTTTTAGTGGAATCAGCTTTGCCAATTTCCAATCTTTGGGGAAATAACCGTTATTGATACAGTTATTTAGTATGATAACCAGGAATTGTATTGCGGTATTGGGTATTTTTTTAAGAATGAAATTGGGTATTTCATCGGCCCGGAGGACTTTTTCCCACTCAGGCCTCTTAAAATTTCTTGTATTTCGGAGAAAGAGGTAAAAACTCTAGAGCTGAAACACCGGATTCAGGGTCGGTTGGGGAGAAGTTGAATATGTGGTTAGAGACAGCATTCTTGGCTGACCGGGATGTTGATTGCACCTGTATAGTGAGAGTGGGGTCAAGGGAAGGGAAGGGATTTTTTCTTTGAAAACATTTGTAAAATATTTTTTTAAATTGAACTATATTCTGCTCCCCCAAAAACTGGACTGGGTCTGATGCGAGAAAGTTTCTCTTCAAATTGTTTATTGATCCAAATCCTAACCTTAACCTGAATGATTTTTTTTAAGTGAGATTTTATTTTTATACTCCTACGAGTGTCGGTTGTAAGTATTGTGAAATATGTTTTTAAGCTGCCTTTGCCATTTGCTTTTCGTCCTGAAAAGAATTTTTATGTTTTTAGGTAGGCATTTGTATTTTCTCAAGTCAACATTACGGTTATGGGAAGTGTGTTGACGGTATCCATAATTATGCCGCTAAATTTGATGATGAGGTTGTCTATTTCTTCGTTGCTAAGGCTAACGTTATCTGGGGGAAAAACGCGATCTAGCGACAACTCTGCGGTCCTACGGAAGACGGGCCAGAACATTTTATTGAAGCATTTTGTAAAGTTTTGAGTGGAGGCTACTATCTCAAGATTTGTAAACCTAATTTTCAGAACCAGAGGATAGTGATCAGAGAAGGAAGGAGCAGTACCAATAACATAGTTGGGGTTTATATGATTTATCAATTCAATAGAGAATCTTTATACATAATTGAATTTTATGTACTCAAAAAAATCCTATTTCATTTCAGTAATTCCAAAGTTAGGAGCTAGAAGGCATTAGAGAACTACAACTTTTCTTAGATATCAGCTTAGATTTCCGCTTCCGGAGAGCAGATAATGGTAAAACTTATCCTGTCTTGTAATCTCGACAATTTACAATGGAACTGTGAAAACCGGATACAATTTCGTGTAGTACTTTTTTAATCTAAACCAAGAGTCAATTACTTTAAGATCATAAGAAAATCAAGAAGTATATGTTTTTGATGAAATTAAGGCATCAAATATTTAAAAAAAAAAAACCTCGTTCAAGTGGCTGCCTCGGCTGGCTTTGCAGTAGCGCATTCTTTCGCTCCAATTTTTCAAGACGGAATGGTTTCGAGCCGTAGCTCACGAATTGCTTGTATGATATTGGCCTTAAATGCTTGAATCGTTTTCGGATTGTTGGCATAGTCCTTCGTAGTTCCCCACACAAAAAAGTCCAAAGGGGTCAAATCGCAGCTCCGAGGCGGTCAATAGATATCGCCAAGACGGCTGAAAAAACGAATTTGGTGTGCAAAAGATCGATTGTGGCATGGCGCACCATCCTGTATGAACAAGAGGTCTCACACTTTCAGCGGTACTGCGACGGTGACCATGAGTGTTGTCCACTAGCATACCAGTTTCACGAATTTTTTGCACAAACTTGCGTACTGCAGGTGCTTCATTTCGGCCAAAACTTTTTTTCAAAAAACACACTTTTTGGACTACACAGCACTCACATTGGAAATAAGTTTTCAATAATTCCCAACGTTGTTTAAGCGTAAAGCGAATCATTTTGATTTCGTGGAGGTATAATACTGACTTTCTGTCTGGAAACAGCTGTCAGTGTTACATGACCTATGATTTAAAAAGAAACCACTAGATGGCCCACCCTTCATATAGTGATTGACAGCTTTTTGTAAATACATACACTGTTCCAACTGAATAGGTACAAGCTTTTCCAAATCTATGTGAATCATTATTTCTACATAATGTACATGAATCTATCATTTCATGGTGGTAACTATTTGTCTATGATGTTGCCAAAAGAAATGAGGTAGAATAATTGAAAAAGCACCGTTATTTTTTCTCTGGCTCTCTTGCAAAGCATTTCATACGGCAAAATGCAGTTTTTTTTTGCGTCAACTGAATAGGTACAAATAATGAAATCTCAAAAAAAAGCCATTTACATGAAACAAAACAAGTTTTTTTTATCAAAGTGTTTTATTTGTTGATTCTAGTAGTGGGTACTGCCTCCTTTGTTCATGATAACTTCACAAATTCGGTGTGGCATGGAATCATAAAGTGACTTTAACAAGTCCAACGAAATTTCCCTTCAGGCCAATTTAATGGCGGCAATTAAAGCTCCTTTGTCTTCAAATTGATGACCAGACTCGTACACTTTTCGGACTAACATCCCCATACGTTTTCCATAAGGTTCAGGTCCGGTGAGTATGGTGGCCACTGCAGCAATCCCACATTTTGCTCCCTTATCCAGTTTTTAACTATCCGTGCCGTGTGGATAGGTGCGTTGTCCTGCTGGAAAGTCCAATTTATTGGTCCAAAAAATCATTGAATTTAGGAAAATTCCTTTCCAATATTCCTTTATAAGATATAGCGGTCATTTTTGCTGTTTGGAACTCGAGTTCAACAGTTCCGTAGTAGGTAACCGCTCCCCACACCATAACACCTCCCTCTGGACTATGATGCCGGGCTAAAAAACGTTCCTCTTTTCTTATATCATGAAAATAGTAATTAAAGCCATCAGGCCCATCAAAATTAAACTTTTTTTCATCTGAAAAAACAACGTAACGCCATTCCGCTTTCCACGTCATATGGTGCCTAGAAAAATCTAAGCGCATACACTTTCGCTGATGGTTTAACGGTGGTTTCTTCTGAAGTTTCAGCCGTTTTAAATGACTGGCACAGTTGATCACTCTTCTTACCGTCGAAACACTTGCACCAACACCAGCTTTTTGCTTTATTTTCGCAGCTGAGTCGCAGGAATTGGAAGCACATCGCAAAATTGCTCTTCTATCAGCCGCTGTTGTGGCCGTTTTACAACCTCCTTTCATATTTTTCCCGTACGACTTTGTATTCCTCAAATACGAATAGACCAAGTTAAAGCTTCGTCCAATTTTGGCAGCTATAGCACGCCAGGTCAATCCTTGGTCCTTCAGTAATTCGACTTTAGCCTTCTCAACACTGTTAAGTGATTTTCCTCTACCCATCGTTCTCCAAATTTACAAACAAATTACAATCAAATAAATAAAATAACTCAGAAAACTTCAAAAATTGTTTAAACGGGTCAATCTTCTCGGAACACACATGAACAATGAAGATAATGACTATGTACCTATTCAGTTGACGCAAAAAAAAAACTGCATTTTGCCGTATGAAATGCTTTGCAAGACAGCCAGAGAAAAAATAACGGTGCTTTTTCACTTACTCTACCTCATTTTTTTTGGCAACATCATAGACAAATAGTTAGCACCATGAAATGATAGATTCATGTACATTAGTGGAAATAATGATTCACATAGATTTTGAAAAGCTTGTACCTATTCAGTTGGAACAGAGGGTATCTTGTAAAATATTAACTTTTCGACGAAACGGTCTTCAGGAAATATATAGCTACGAGCATGATCTACAATAAAGGTATACAATCCATTTCTTTTGTAAATCAAGAAATAATAGAGGCTCTGCCGGATGTTGTGTGCAAATTTCAGCCGTCTACGTCAATAAGTTTCTGAGATAGACCTAGGAAAATTGGTCTAGTGGATTCGGACAGACATCGTAATACGGTGGTGGTCCAGTATAACGAATACCGATATAACGAATGATCGATATAACGTACACGTATGAAAAAAATGGTTGACATACGTTATACATATCTTCAGTAAAGAAATATGTCTGTACATACATATTGTTCACGATATAGACTGAAGAAAAAAAGAGAAAACGATTTATTTATTAGTGTTTATTTGTTTTAATTAAAGATAACATGAACGGTAATTTAGTGAATTCTTCACTGCGTATTTGCGACTGCTCTGGTCGTGGTCTGCTCAATCACTAGCGAAAATCCTTGTTCGCAACTACTGCTGCTCAGACGGTGGTGTTTTCCATCGTCGCCTTACTGTCGCCGAATGGGTTGCTGCGTGCGCTGGTTTTCGGTCGCAACCACCGTTGCTCAAACGATGATATTTCGGGTTGTCGGTCTCAACCACCGTTGTTCAGATGATGGTATTTTTGGTTTTCGGTCGCAACCACCGCTACTCGGTTGGACGATTTTCTCTCGATCGTTGTAGTGCATTGCCTGTCAGTCGCAATCACAGTTACTCATACGATAGCGTTTTGTATTCGGAGGTTTTGTTCGTGTACGTTGTTGTTGTTGCTGCGATGAAGGTGATTGGGTTGTTGTTGCGGTGCGCTATCGCTGGTGCTCTTATGTTTTTGAACACATATATAGGCAGGTGTAAAGCAACTCTCTTGATTGGGAATGTCTGTATGTGTATGGGCCTGTTGTAAAACTTTTAGCTAATACGTATAACTTTTTGTTATTGTGCATTCCTGCTATGTATTTGCACTCACAAAGCTTTTTTTAACTTTATGAATAAATGAAATAAAACTAGTGAATAGAATAGTAAAGGTTTTCTAAGCACCTGTATCTATAAGAAGCTTGATTTCTCTACCTCCTAGCGTCCGACTGACAATGGAAATACAAAAATTTCAAATCTGCCATCAAAAGCGATCCACCACGCACTTGGGAATAACCCTCCTGCGTCTTTGTTAATTAATAATGGAAGTTTCTACTCCACTTTCAAAGATGCGCATATTAAAAAATATTCGATTGAAAAAGCTTATAAATTGTAATTTATTTGTTTAACTTACATTTTTATTCCAACCTTTGTAAACAATCAAATTCAACAAACAAAATATTTTCAATTGTTAGCTGTTGTTAAAATAACTTAATGAAAATAAAAAAAGAGATACGGAGACTTCCAAACTCTAATTTTGTTGTCACAAAGTTTCTTAAACCTAAACGAATGTGAAGAAGAAAACGTTAGGAGTTACATGAAGCAAATTTTCGCTTTCGCATGATTTCTTTCGTTTTTTGAAATGTGAAAGTGGTTTTCGTTTAGTTATTTACAGAATCCCAACCCTGATTTTGAGACAATTATTGGTGAGCTAAGGGCATTTATAGATGCTTGAGTGTCTGAGGAGAAGATAAGGTTCGCACATTCCTTGATGGCATGGAGCTCTGTCTGAAATATATTGGGGCTTTTTCCCATAGGTATTGAGACGTTGCGTTATGGTCCCGAGTCCAATTTGGAACCATCTGTATACCACTTTAGGCCGTTTTGGCAGTTTGGTGGGTTATTTCTAAACCCCTGCTTCTCTTTCGGTGATCTCCGTAGAGAATTTTTTTGTTGAAGCATAGTGTCTTTGGAAGTCGATCAGTTACCGTGCAGATCGTGGCAAGTTTCGGAAGTTCCGAGATAAGAGTCATTAGTTCTGGATGGTCACAAAAGTTTATCTCTTCTCCTTGTGTCAGACTTGCCCAGGTTCTACCGTACATACGATGACAGGCCCATAAAGTATTACTAGCTTCGGTAATTTTGTTGTTTATGTTGGAGTTTTAGTTCAGTCGTTTATCTAGGATGACTCCAAGGTATTTGACTTCATCAAAGTACTCAATCGGCCTTACCAATAATCAACTTTATGTAGTCTGGAAGTTTACGCAAAGACCCCAAACTTTCCAAAATCCCTATACCAATAAACAAATATAGTTGCCAGAATATCGCTAACTGTATTGTTAAATGTTAATGTTCAGAAACCCATGTTTATCTCGGGCATTAGCTAAATAAATCCTCCCGAAATGTCATATTGAAGAGGAGTGTTGCCCAACTATCCTAATGGATGGTATGGAATTTTGTAGTAGGAGCAAATTTACATACGCTGTTGTTCAGCCTGAACGTTTATAATTATAAACCAATTTTAGTAAATGTTTTCTGATTTTATTCGTTGGAATACAACAATGCAAGTGGTTTTTAAGTCTAACAAACACAAATTTGTACAAATGTATTGACAAAATTGAAAAATAATGCGTTTTTGTTTTATTTCTAAACACTTACCCCCGTATTACAATATTTAGCGTACAAAAATTTTACGTAACTGCTGAATAACGAGTTGATAACTTTTACGCAGCGTTTATTAATATTTGGGTTAAAATATGTACTTCGAATATTCTGATTAAAAGAAATGGTTAGTGCTTTTCTCTGCTTTATCTTGTTTAACCGCTAGTGCTTGCTTTATGATTGATTTTCATTTTAGTTTGTAACGAATGCATGCTAAGTAAAATAATAAATTTGATATAATTTTGGGATCTTTCCAAGAATTTCTTGAAGATCTCAAATATTGGTGTGGAAATGGTTGTTGTGAAAAGGTTGACTTCGCGGAAAATATAGATAGGAGAATTGTCAGCATTCATCAAAATCCATGCGAAGTAATAAATTTGGGAACTGCTGGAGGAATATTAGGTAGTATGTGCGAATTTAAGATATACAAAGTTCTGTATTACTTGGTGCGAGTGCATGCAGGAGAAAACATGATTATTTTTCTTTTTTTTGGTTGCGCCAATGCTGCCAACATGCACGATTCGCAAGCATGCCAGGAATGCGCCTACGGTACTAATCCACACCCAACACACTTCAACCACTATCCCCGCGGGACTGCCGTTGGGTATTTCTTCGCGGGGCTGGTTAGCGTTCAAGCTATTCGTGTTGTGTCACCTGTTTCTGGTGTTTCTGCGGCTTCTACTGTGGCTTTTCTTTGCCTTTCAATTCTCCGTAGCTCATTTTGTAGGATGGTTATAAAATTACATAATTCCGCCCAATTCTCCTGTGATTGCAACATGTGGTTGACGGTTTCTGACGGGCTGGGCAGAATAGTTCTCCATGTCATGAAGCGGGGGCAATAAAATACTGCGTGCTCGGTATCTTCATATTCATTTATGCATTCGGGGCAAAATGGTGAGCTGTCATGCCCGAAACGGTGCAGATATATTCGATAGCCGAGGAGAAAACATGACAGTTTATGTATATGTAGAAGAATGTCCAAGGCTTTATTTTTTTTCCTGAATTAAGTAATAAAGCTATGCAATTTTTTAAAAGATCAAATTGTATTTATCTTCACACCTCCATATACTTTTGCAAGTACTGTTTTGCAAACGGAAATGAATAAGCAGGTTAATATTTATTTCGAAAATATTCACTTGCTAACGATCTAAATGTGATCTTTAGACTACCAATAACTTTTGATTTGCTTTATCAGCCAACGAATAAATCAAAGCATTCTAATAAACTGTGTTCCGTTTATTGTATAACTTAAAAGAGACCTTATTACGACACAAATTCGCTCATAAATCAATCGTGAAGTATTAGAAAACAAAGGAAAGCGTACTATAAAAGTACCGAAAATTGTGTCCGATCGAACAATAGGCCATTACTGATTTGCATACGATATTTGACAGATCAGCGGATATTTTGTGCATTTGCTATTTTCTATTTTGTTTCTTGCTTATTATAAGCTTCAAAAAGCCTTAAAAGAAATCATTGACTTTCTTTTTCACAAAAACAAACTATGAAATTTGAATTCTGCGATGACAAAAATGTAATAGTTTCTAAGAAAGTTGTCGCACTAGCAAATGTGGAGGTGTAATTGTTTATCGGTACCGTTTCACTAATGCTGTACATTTTTACTAAAGCTGGCAACCAGCTTATCGTCGACATTAGTGTTTGATTATTAGAAAGGCCGAATGAGTGTGTCTTTTGTTACAATTTGGTTTAAATTAAAAATTCTTCTTCTAGCAAAGGGAACTATGATGGCCTTATTGGGGTTAATAGAAAGGTCCTCTTTACGGCACCAATCTAGGATTATCTTAAGAGCACTTTGCATGAGTATTATATTAACTTCATTTGCTTTTTTACTTCTAACGATAATGACTAGGTCATCAGCGTAGCCTACAATATTAAAACCTGAGTAACTCAGTTCACATAATAGGTTATCTATCACCAGAGACAACAAGAGTACTCCTCCCTGTGGGCAGTTCTTTTCGGCTGTAACAGATAATTCGGTTTGTCCTGACGAAACCGTCAATTTTTGGCTTACAAGCATCGCTTTGACACATTTGATGGTCAGATGTACCATATTTCTTTGCAGCAAAGCATGTGATATGGAGTCATATCTTGTATAGTCAAAATCATCCTTCTGCTCAGTATAGGCGTAATTACAAATCAGCGTTGTTGTTTTTGAATTAGGTCCTGATGCGGATTTTGGCCAGATGTTAGCTAACGTTCTTGCTCTAATCAGAAATCCGAGTAAATGTAAATGTCACAATTTTTGTCCTTCTTGTGCCTTCTCCATCCCATTGTAATTCCGGGATAGCCGTAATGTCCGTTTTGTACCTATCCATTAGCTCCACTAATTGTTCGGCTGGGGATTTTAACGTTTGGATCATCCATGTCCATCCATATCCAAAGATTGTTGTTGTTTCGGCAGTACTGCTTTTTGTGCCTGGTATTGCAGTTACCCCGACGCAAAACCATAAACTTGAAGGGGAATGTCATTTTCTGAACCCCGTTTCAAGGATATGAGCGCTGCAGTTGACCCATTAAGAGCTCATCCGCCACCATGCCTATCTCAACTGTATTAAAAACCATTATATTTTTAGCTCCAAATAAGTCGAAATAGAAGTTAGACTCCTGAGACTCGAGCAGACAGTCAATTCCGACATTATACTGTTGCTATTTTCTCTTATTTATTTCTTCCCAAAAAATTTTTTTAATTACAAATATGTGTTTTCCGTTATTTTTGCATTTATCTACGACATATTTTTGTAATAATCTACATGCCTCAATCCAAAAAAAAAATTGCGAAAAATAGGTACGCAAAACTTCTTCTTGCAAATATAACTTACATTTTTGTTTTTCATACTAACAAATTGCTTTATTTATTACTGATGTAACGAAGCATTCGTTACAACAATACATTAATCTATCTATTTTCTATACATATGGTTTGCCGCAGTAATCTACTTTCTATACATACTGTTTGCCGCAGTAATCTACTTTCGATACATACTGTTTGCCGCATACATACCTTCCCCACAACCATAGCCAGCCGAGATGATTCATACACACCAACGGTATCACATACACACTGCCGCCTGTGACCAGCCATCAAGCCGCGCCCACACCACAGCGACCACTTCTCGTCGTACACTGTACTACCTTGAGTGCCGGGACTGCCGCAAGGCGGACCTTGAGCTGCCGGGACTGCCGCAAGGCGGACCTTGAGCTGCCGGGACTGTCGCAAGACGGACCTTGAGCTGCCGGGACTGTCGCAAGACAGACCTTGAGTGCCGGGACTGCCGCAAGGCGGACCTTGAGCTGCCGGTACTGCCGCAAGGCGGACCTTGAGCTGCCGGGACTGTCGCAAGACGGACCTTGAGCTGCCGGGACTGTCGCAAGACAGGCCTTGAGTGCCGGGACTGCCGCAAGGCGGACCTTGAGCTGCCGGGACTGCCGCAAGGCGGACCTTGAGCTGCCGGGACTGTCGCAAGACGGACCTTGAGCTGCCGGGACTGTCGCAAGACGGACCTTGAGTGCCGGGACTGCCGCAAGGCGGACCTTGAGCTGCCGGGACTGTCGCAAGACGGACCTTGTGCTGCCGGGACTGTCGCAAGACGGACCTTGAGTGCCGGGACTGCCGCAAGGCGGACCTTGAGCTGCCGGGACTGTCGCAAGACAGACCTTGAGTGCCCGGACTGCCGCAAGGCGGACCTTGAGCTGCCGGGACTGTCGCAAGACGGACCTTGAGCTGCCGGGACTGTCGCAAGACGGACCTTGAGTGCCGGGACTGCCGCAAGGCGGACCTTGAGCTGCCGGGACTGCCGCAAGGCGGACCTTGAGCTGCCGGGACTGTCGCAAGACGGACCTTGAGCTGCCGGGACTGTCGCAAGACGGACCTTGAGTGCCGGGACTGCCGCAAGGCGGACCTTGAGCTGCCGGGACTGCCGCAAGGCGGACCTTGAGCTGCCGGGACTGTCACAAGACGGACCCAGCCACCGACCGGGGCCCTACCACGCCCAACCAAGCAGCAAGGAAGGAACGAGAGCCGCTGACCTCACCAGACGACCAGGACCAGACTAGCCGTGCCGAATACATTAAGAATTTATATTGTAAAACTCTGTTATTATTTATAAATAAATTGTAATAAAAGGAACTCCTCTACCTGAAGTTAGTGTTTCTTTAGGAAGAACCTTGGCGATCCGACGAGCTAACCTCAGCCTGAGACAAAAAGCACATCACACTGACTCAACGTTTTCTTGAAACGATAAACACAAAATAAAAACAAGTAAAAATGTTATCATCGGCCTGGCCGATGCTTTGATACCCTCCACTGCATACAAGTCATTTAAAATTGGTTTTGTATGGGAGGTACCAGAACTACATGACCGAGATAGCTCATTTTTATTACCAACCTAACGACGATAAAAGAAGTCCTTTCACAAAACTTCATTCGCCTAGGTTGATTCCTTTGGACGCTATCGTGTTTTCAAAGGAAAGAGAGACACATGGGTCTAATATTGATTTTGTATAGGAGGTACCAGAACTACTTGACCGACATAGTCCAATTTTAATACCAATCTAACGACAATACAAATAAGTCTTTTTACAAAACTTCATTTATCTAGGTTGATTCCTTTGGACGCTACGTGTTTTCAACGGAAAGAGGGACACATGGGTCTAATATTGGTTTTGTATGGGAGGTACCAGAACTAAATACTTGACCGACACAGCCCATTTTTAATACAAACCTAACGAAGATGAAAATAAGTCCTTTCACTAAACTTCATTTGCCTTGGTTGTTTCCTTTGGACTCTATCGTATTTTCAATAGACAGACAGACAGACGGACATGGCTAAATCTATTCAGAATGTGATCCTGATTCAGAATATATATACTTTATAAGGTCTCCGGTGACTCCTTCTTGGCGTTACAAATGTAATAGCAAAGTGAATAGACCTTCATGTGGAGGGTATAATAAAGTGCACGACTGGGTCGAACAAAACTTTCTCGTTCATCAAAAGTTTGGTCGGTTATTTTCTTATTTTATTAAGTCAAGGGTTTTTCAACAGGGACGCTACAAAAGTAGAGCGACAGGGACAGCAAACGACGCCGAATTTCTTGCCGCTCTTTTGACATTTCTCTTCAGTAAGGTTTGCCATTTCATGATGGAAAGATATACGAGCCAACAACGAGTCGAAATTATTAAAATTTACTACCGAAATTCGGAGTCAGTGGCCTCAACGTTAAGAGCGCTACATCCAATTTATGGTCGTCATAATCGTCCTAGCAGATCAACAATTGAGCGTCTAGTGAAAAAATTTTAATCCACAGGCACAGTACAAAATGTTCCCGTGCCAGTGAGACAAAGAAGTGCCCGTAGTGTCGAGAATATTGCTGCCGCTGAGGCTTCAGTTGAAGAAAGCCCAAATGTGTCTCTTGTGTCGTTGTGGCTAATTTTGCGAAAAGATCTTGGCCTACATCCTTACAAGATTAAATTGACGCAAGAACTGAAGCCGCTTGACCACCACAAGCGTCGTATGTTCGTGAATTGGGCTGAGCAACAACTTGAAAATGATTCGGATTTTCATCGAAAAATCATCTTCAGCGATGAGGCTCATTTGTGGCTGAATGGCTTCGTCAATAAACAAAATATGCGGTACTGGTCAGGCAGCAATCCACACTTACTCCATGAGTCATCATTGCATCCAGAAAAAATTACGGCTTGGTGTGGTTTATGGGCCGGCGGCGTCATTGGGCCGTACCTCTTCCGTGATGATCAGGTTGACGCCACGTTACTGTGAATGGGAATCGCTACCGTTCAATGCTAACCGAATATTTTTGGCCCCAATTGGATGATATGGACTTGGAGGACATGTGGTTCCAACAGAACGGCGCCACAAGCCACACAGCGAATGTCACAATCATTGGAAACCAAGTTTGGAGAACGTGTTATCTCACGAAATGGTCCAGTCGCTTGGCCGCCTCGGTCGTGCCGTTAGACTATTTCCTGTGGGGCTACGTCAAGTCTAGGTCTATGCCAACAAGCCAGTGACGATTGATGAACTTTGTACGAATATCGAACGTGAAATGGCAGCAGTATCGGCCGATTTATGCTTGAAAACCGTCGAAAATTGGGTTCAGCGTCTGGACTTCTGCAAGCGTGCCCGTGGTGGCCATGCAAAAGAAATCGAGTTCTATACATAATGGCATCGAACGTACTTTTACAGGAATAAAGAATTTCATTGATATCCCAAACCGTTTTTGTTTTATTTAAAAAAAACTTTTGTAGCGCTCTTATTGAAAAACCCTTTAGATAGGTAAAAATCTGAGAACTAGATAAAAGAAACGGTGCATAGAATATAGGAAAAGGGATCAAATTCATTCATCTGATAGGCAGTACATAAATACACCATATTGTCTCAAGTTATGGGTATATAGCGTCAACAGTACTATTTTATAAGGTCTTACACTTTACAAGGCAAAGTGTGGCAGTGGTTTCTGTTTTCTGATCTACCTAGTACTGCCATAAATTCTGTTACACAATTGCCAGCGCCCATTTCTTAAAATTTCCACTTGTTATAAACCTGTTAACTTTTTTTTCTTAATATTTGCATTGTTAACTAACGAATAGAATGCCAGTTTGATTTCAGCTTGCAGGTAATTAACATGGAGTGAGGCAGTGATGGGAAATGAACATTTCAGATTGTACTTTTCCCAAGTTTAAATTGTAACTTTTAGGACAGATGTGTATCTTTGTCGTTGTGGAAATTCGTAGCTATATGAATGTTAAGATAAATATGCTCCCGTACCTTTTACTACCTATTTACTTAAATCATGTTTAAAAAAAAAACAAATACATATTTTCCCTCTTTGGCCTTGAAATAAAACAAATTGATATCAATTTGTTAACTTTATTGGTGACATCAGTGACGTGGCGTGGTACTTTTAGTAGTGTGTTCACTATATTTTTTACCGTAGTAAAATAGTGAATTTTTTATTCTATTCCAGGACCCTACGAGGACGATGAATACATTGCTTATAGAATGGCAACCACACAATTAAATCTTAAATTCATATTTTTTTTTTCATTAAAGTTCCTAATAAAATATTTATTAAAATTTGGAGAAGGTAGTGTTGGCCTAACATAATAAATAACATATTTCCAATTTTTCAGCTGAACACAGCTGTGAAAATGGTTTCGCAAGTAGCTTTTCAGTTATAATTGCGATTTCAAATATTCGAGTAACCGACCTCTATTCCATATTTACCCACCCGAGAACCGAGTGGGAATGAAATACAAAATTCCAGCTTGCGCTTTCAGGTTCTGCAAATTATAGCGCACCACAGAGCACAGACCACACAACAGGAGAATAAAGCACTAGGGTGGAAATGGGACTTTGGCTCTAGCTGTTCGCTGTTGTATGTTGCATCTTGTATGATCTTGCATTGTGCTTGTTTTGTTCCTGCACACAGTACCAATACCAGTACAGTAGGCACAAAAGCACAAGAGAACTTCCAAGTTCTTGTCAGGGTGGAACGAAAACGAAAATGAAATTACAAGTGCGAACTGCAACGAGGTGCGCTCGATGTAGGAGAACACCAAGCCAGGTAGATTTCTGTGGGAAAAGGGCTTTTGTTTTTTTTTTATTTTGTCTTTTTTTTTGTATGCAATTTTGCCTGTCGACGGTGCTCTAAAGCGAGATGAACACCCCGATGTGTGAGTTTCATTACCACCAAGTTGCGTTGAGTGTGAATTGGAAGTATCGATACAGGGAGTTTTGGATTTTGGTTCGATACAACTTTTTCAACATCTTTTGTTGAGATCAACTATTCATTTACAGGTACTGATTTGTTAAAATACAAATTATTGCAAAGATAAAAAGAGAAATGTGTTTCATAATGAACTTAAGTTCAGTGCATTATAATAGATTTGGATAGGGTGTGCAGAGAACACCTGCGCACCTTTGAATAAACGTCACTGGGTGACATACAGTTTAACCATATTAAAACAAATGTTGGGTAAATTGTAACTTTTTCGAGTGGATTGTATCTGTGTCACTTTATTTTCAGATTGTATCGAGAGAATGTTCGTTTATCGGACTATTGCTCGACTCTGTGAATTGTCGGAAGTGGAGGACAGGCCAATTATTGCACGTACGAGTGCGGTAGTTAAAGATGTGCGTGAACGTACTCGAAGAAATCCCCTTCGGAAGCAGAAGATCATATCCAACGAATTGAACATATCCGCCAGATCGATTTCTAGGCTAGTTCGGGATGATCTTCACATGAAAGCCTATCGTCGATCAACAGGCCATCTTTTAAATCCTTAACTAAAAAAAAATTATGGCGGAGAGATGCAAGAGAGTCTTGCTGTGGCACGCGAACAATTGGCATGAAAACATTCTTTTTATGGATGAACTTCAGTGGAAGAAGTTTATAACAAACAAAATGGTAGAGTTTATGCTTTGTCATCAAATGAAGCGAAAAAAGTAATTCCAAGGGTTCAGCGTGGCCATCATCCCGCTTCCGTAATGGTTTGGTGGGGGTCTCTCACGAAGGTGTAACATCTCTCCATTTCTGTGAAAATGGTGTCAAAACAAGTGCAAAAGTTTATCAGGAATATGTGCTAGAGGGTGTGGTAAAGACGCTAACAAACTCTCCATTGAATTGAATTAAAAAATTTAAATTGAAATTGAATTTAATGGAGAAAGATAGATCCTTCAACAAGACTCTTCTCCTTCGCATGAAGCAAAAACCACGCAGGATCGGCTCAGGGTCGATATTGCTGCTTGTATAGCCGCAGAGGATTGGCCGTCGGGAAGTCCAGAACCCATTGGATTATAGTTTGTGTTCAGAATTGGAGAGCAAGGCTTGCAAAACACCCCACAGAAATTTGGAGAGCCTAAAAAAAATTGTTGACCGTGGCATCGTCAACAATGTCCATGGAAATAGTAGGTACGTGCCGCAATAGCTCAAGGGCCAACACGTTTGAGAGCTTGTTTTAAGGCAAAAGGTGGTCATTTTAAGTTATGTATTTTTTTTAATTACCAATATTATTGTCTAATAAATGAAGAAAAAATCAATTCAAATTTTCACCCGTTCTTTTTTCTGTGCCGCTTTATATTTGTAACAGAATTTATGGCTGGACTAGGTACTTATGCATATATTTTTTTTACTGAAATATATTAGTAAAGATGTCTTAACTTGTCTATGATGTAGGGTATATAGGTATGTAAGTTTTCAGAGATATAGCATAGATATGTGAAAATAGATGGGCAAATATGAATAATAAAAAAAAACGGATTTTTTCGAATTTTTTGCCAAAAACTAAGTACGGGATCTTTTTTCGAATACTGATTTTATCTTCAATTTGTATTTTTATGAAAATCGTTAGAGCGGTTTTTTAAAATTTGCCAGACAAAACAGTACCAAATACATTCAAAAACACATTTTAAGATAATACAGAGAAAAACTGAGTTTGCCATTAAGTTGGAAATGACCATATATTACCTTAGAAATTAATTTTTGTTAGAATTGTAGGGACCGTTTTCGAAAAAATCAAACTTGTATGAAAATTTTGTATAGAAAGTACCATTAATATTGAGGTTACCGTGCAAAAAAAATGTTTTCCACAGACGCATTTTTCTTCCGATGGCCCTTATGAAAGCCGAAATAAAAGATATTTTAGTACAACTGCAATAGTTTTACTGACACAGTTTTGCTTAGTAACTTCTGTTTCGTCCTTTTGCATCAATAACCTCTTCAATTCGTTTTGTAACGGAGTCTCTATGAAGTGTCGAAATTGCTCTGCAGAATGGTACTCCAGGTTGCCACGCAATCCTTCCAAGTTTCATCTGCAGATCCTCCTATGTTTTGTGGAACTTTGGACTTCACAGGATGCCAATCATTTTCTGTTACGTTTAAGCCAGGGCTGTGAAATAATGTGACTCTCATATGATCGGGCCACCTTTCAAATGGTCATACACCACTTTATAATATGCATCCCCACATCATAACTTTGCCTTTATTGGAATGCTTTGTGGGCTGAGTAACGGATTTTTTGGCTTTTTTTATTAGACCGGAATAAAAAAAGTTCGCCAATGAGTACCATCTAAAGAACAATCAACAAACAAAATTCCTTTAGTCCGAAGTACTCCTCTCCAAAAATCCGGTGGTTTATTAATATGCTCTATTGTGAATGATTTTTGTCTTGCGTTCTTGTTTCTTGATGTAATATATGTTGGCTTCAATTTTGTTTTGTTTCAACGTTCTATATAATGTTCTTTCACTAAAATTACAAGAACCATTTTTAAAATTTTTTTTTACACATTTTTAACTATTTAGAAAGGATTACATTTAATAGAACGAATAATTAGAGTGTCTTTTCTATTTCATGGTTTTTATAGCTAAATATTTATGAAAATTATTTTCTTATTTTGTGTTAAGCATTTCAAGAAAATGTTAGAGCTAATAATAAACAATCCAATTTGCAAAAAAATACGGGCTCTCGACCCGCGGAGAGTCTCTGCCTGAGACACTGTAGCCTTCCATCCTCTGCGATCCCGGACACGCATCCGCGATGGCTTGGTCTTTGAAACGGAGGTTCAGTCTTCCTTGTCGCCTCGAACCTGGCGGCTGGGATTCGAAGATCCTCTTAGCTGGAGCATTATTGTCCATTTGCTCGATGTGGCCGAGCCAATGTAGTCGACGTATTTTGGCCTTTTGGACTACATCCACATCTTGGTACAGCTCATAGAGTTCGCGGTTGTATCATTCTGTCCTTCGAGTTAGGAGTTATGAACCCAATTCTTTTGCCAAACCGAAGTAGCAGCGGTTTTTATAGGGTAATTCTTCGCCGGATCTCCACTAAGATGTCATTTGTGGAGTTCATGTTTACTCCGAGGTAGATAAACTCCTTAACTACCTCGAAATTGTTGCTATCAATAGTGACGTTCTGTAATAGGGACAGGTGCTTGTATGTTTGTTGATGGCATGTACTTAGTCTTGTCCTTATTTACTACAAGACCAACGAATTTCGTCTGTTCTTCAATCGCCGTAAAAGCCTCTATCACGTCACGCTGAGAGCTACCGATGATGTCAATATCGTCTGCTGGGGTATGCAGACGATATTGACATCTGTTGGACGGATCTGTTGAAGATAGTGCCTTCCGTGTTGACACCTGCCCTGTGCGCTATCTGCTCTACCACGAGATTGAAGAAGTCACATGATAGTGCGTCTCCTTGCCGAAATCCGGTACATGTTTGGAATAGCTCGTAGGAACTACTTCCAAATTGCACGTTGCAGCGTGTGTTCTCCAGCGTCACGCTACATAGCTGGATCAGTTTTGTCGGGATCCCGAATTCGGCCGTCGCCACATAAAGCTCCTGACGATGAATGCTATCATATGCGGCTTTAAGCCACACTGGTACGTGCCGATTAGTGTGTTGCAGAACGGTTTGAGACGTTGCCCCGCGGAATGTGTGCACGTTGAGGATGTTGGATGCGTGCCTCGCGTCGATTAGCACATGGTCGATTTGGTTGGCGGTTCCAAAGTCTGGAGAGCGCCAGGTTGCTGTGTGGATCCTTAGCCTTGGAAACCTAGTGCTACTTATCACCGTATTACGAGCTGCCGCGAAGTCAGTTAGTCGGTAACCGTTGTCTGTGGTCGTTTCGTGGATTCTGTGCTTACCAACTAACCCGCCAAAGATGTTTTCCTTTCCGATTTTAGCATTGAAGTCCCCGAGCACAACTTTGACATCGTACTCCGGACAGGCTCCGTAGGCTCCATCCAGCAGGTCATAAAACTCCTCCTTGATAGGGTCTTCAGCCTCGTCGGTAGGGGCGTGTGCACATAAATATTAGGCTTATGTTTTGGAAAGTAGCTTTGATGCGGATCACAGCTAGGCGATCACTTATCGGCTTAAAGTCAATGACAGTCAAGTGTACAGCGTTCGCACGTTCCAGGTACATACTCTTAAATCGTTGTCCGTTGACGTTCCGGGTCTGGTTGCCGTTTGAGGGAAATCGTTACCCGAGGCTTCTCGCGTCTCTCTCATAACTAGTGTTTTTTTACATGGTCGGAAGGTTACCCCGACGGCACAACCCCCAACCTAGAGGGCCAGGCCCTTGACCTTAGGACAGCAGGCCGGTTATTCCGGTGCCAGTAACCCAATTTGGGATGTGAGCGCTGCCGTTGGCCCATTAAGGGTTCATCCGCCACCAACTCTTCTCCAACACTCTGGCTCGGTATTGGAAGTCCCTATAGACCTGCTATCCGAATATGTCAGAGCAGCTCTATAGGGATTACACTAAATAGTTCGGCCTGACTGGAACTATAGACGCCACCGTTGGTTCAATCTAGGAAACTCCTCCGCTGCCGTCTAGTATCAGAGAAGGTGCCTTAGTGAGAAAACAACACTCCTCCCCCCTCTCTCGTCTGCTGCCACTAACGACCTTCCAAAGGGGTTGGTTACCCAATCTCCAATCAAGGTACTAGGCACCAACCAGTCACCACGTGGAGGTGAGAGTAGGAGTTGATAGTGAGAGGCTAGGTGAAAACGCTTGTGTTCTCATGACATCGCATCACTACCCTTCACATTCTGCAAATAATTTTGCCATCGATTGTAAAGGGTTTTCCAATAAGAGGTGTTATTTTGGTATTCAAAGTAAAATGCCATTTTTTGAGATAAATGATCGGATATTTATTTCATAATAAAGAGGAAGGTATGCCGTTAATAATAAAAAACAACATCAGCCAAATGGCCACCACGAGCACGCATACAGGACCATATCCTTTTCATAAAATTTTCCATAAGTGGCTGCCCTATGTCTTCGATAGCTTCACGTTGAGGATGGAGAGGCTTGTCAACAATAACTCTTGGGTTTGCCGAGCCCCAGATGCGACAATTTTGCTTGTTGACGTAGCCGCCGAGGTGGAAATGGGCCTCATCAGTCAAGATGATTTTTCGATGTAATTCCGGATCATTTTCATGCATTTCAAGGACCCAATCAGCAAAGACACGACGTTTTTCTAAATTTTTTTTAGTGAATTTTAATTATTTCAATGCGTTGTTGAAGCGTATATCGTTCCATTTTTAGTAATGGCGTACTTATCAAATGTCAAAGAATAAAAGCTTCAAAAGTGACAGCTACCGAAATAGCGGGTCATTCACAATAACACCTCTAATTGGAAAACCCTTTATATGTCTATGTAAAGATATCGGTCTTACACGAACTCTACTTCCAATCGTAGACACTTTAAAACAGCGTTACTTATATATTCCAGTCAAAAATAAAAACATGCCCTAACAGATCAGAAAGGAGAAACTCCTGCTTTACTTTGCCTTGTACTCAAAAATCTTGTAAAGTATAGAAGCTTTTAAAATAGTACAGTAGTCGCTTACAACTCCCTAACTAGAACTTGCAAAAATTGTCTGTTACTAAGAGCTCTAAGTTATAATAACTCACATTATTGGTTGATATATACAATACTGCAATATCAGATAAATAACACAAAAGTGGATTTTATTTAGCACAGATTTTTAACTACCTACCTAATAAAACAAAAAAAAACAGTTAGCCCAACTTTTGATGAACGAGAAAGTTTTATTGGCCGTAACTCTGCCCTTCGGATGGAGTTCCTTATAGAGTTGTAATAGTGACTCATGATGTCGTTCTCCCAGTTGTATCATCAAATTCATCATAAATTCGTGCCAATTCCTTCCTTAGTTGTGCAAAGTTCAGAATGAGTGGATGAATTCTTTCATGGTGTGTTGAAGCACATCAGGTAATATATTTTGTATGTTTTGTTAGTTTATCATCATCAATATTGCATTTAGCGCCGTAGAAGTAAACATTTTAAACGCATTGTATATATCGGTTTGCCTTTTGCAATAGGTTAACAAAGTTGTTAACAACGTTAGCTGTTTCTGAGTTGCGGCGTGTTCCTTTTTGAAGATATTGAGTGTCGAATCTACAGGGTGCGGCAAGAAAACTTGCTGATTTTCAAAGTAAATAAAACCAAAAGCAGTGGACATACCTTTACAAAACTTGTTTATTCTTGTTACACACGATCTGAATTTTTCATTACATGGTTTTGAAAATGATATCGGACAAGTGATGGCCTCCGTTTTCGATACACTGAGATACCCTATTTTCAAAGCTCCACTGAACTATTTGAAGCATATCGATGGGTATGTTCGCTATTGCTTCACGAATGTTGTCCTTCAGATGATTTAACGTTCGAGGACGATCGGTGTAAACGATAGATTTAAGGTAACCCCATAAAAAAAATCCCATGCAGCCAAATCAGGTGATCGCGCTGGCCACTTAAGGTCGCCCCTCAAAGAGATTAGACGATCGGGGAAATGTTCCCTCAAAAGATCCATCGATGCTCGTGCTGTGTGGGCCGTGGCTATATCTTGTTGAAACCACACATCACCAAGGTCCAGTTCATCGAGTTATGGGATGAAAAATTCTTCAATAATCTCTCTGTAGCGAGCTGCATTCACTGTAACAGTGCGTTCGTTTTCTTCGAAAAAGTAAGGACCCATTATTCCTACGACACGTGACACTGAAACAATGCACTGGCGTCTGATGAATTTCACGTGTATTGTGATCTTGTGATGTGCTTTTTGTCTTAGGCTGAGGTTAGCTCGTCGGATCGCCAAGGTCCTTCCCAGAGAAACACGAACTTTGGGTAGAGGGGTTTTGTTACAATTTATTTATTGGTCTGATAAATTATACGATATTAACAATAGCTTAATCTTATTAAGTATGGCTGCACTGGTCATTATCGGCTGGTGTGGTAATCGTCTCTGGTTCTCGGCTGTGGGTCCGTCTTGGTAATCTACGGATCAGATCTTACGACCGTTCCGGCAAACTACGGATCAGGTCTTACGACCGTTCCGGCAAACTACGGATCAGGTCTTACGACCGTTCCGGCAAACTACGGATCAGGTCTTACGACCGTTCCGGCAAACTACGGATCAGGTCTTACGACCGTTCCGGCAAACTACGGATCAGGGCTTACGACCGTTCCGGCAAACTACGGATCAGGTCTTACGACCGTTCCGGCAAACTACGGTTTAGGTCTTACGACCGTTCCGGCAAACTACGGATCAAGTCTTATGACCGTTCCGGTAAACTACGGATCAGGTCTTACAACCGTTCCGGCAAACTACGGATCAGGTCTTACGACCGTTCCGGCAAACTACGGATCAGGCCTTACGACCGTTCCGGCAAACTACGGATCAGGTCTTACGACCGTTTCGGCAAACTACGGATCAGGTCTTACGACCGTTCCGGCAAACTACGGATCAGGTCTTACGACCGTTCCGGCAAACTACGGATCAGGTCTTACGACCGTTCCGGCAAGCTACGGATCAGGTCTTACGACCGTTTCGGCAAACTACGGATCAGGTCTAACGACCGTTCCGGCAAACTACGGATCAGGTCTTACGACCGTTCCGGCAAACTACGGATCAGGAACAAATCATCGGTACACTAGATTGGTACTCCCACTCCCACTCTGATGTTTTGCTCCCCTGGTTGTGATCTCACTGGTGGTCTTATGGTGTTTTAGTTCACCAGCCGGTGTGAATTATATCCACCAACGCAAATGCTATATCGCGCCACCATCTGTGTGCATATTGCCAAGTGGTTGTCAGAGCGAGAGGATGGCGAGGTGGGGTAGCCACGGCCAGTGAGTTGGCTGGTTGGGCATAGTCCAACGACGTTGTGTGCATGGGTGTGTATTGTGCGTGATGCACATGCATTGCCTCAGTAATTTCTGCGCAGCCAATAAGGTGGGGGAGCGGGTGCCATTGACGAGATGTCTTGTTGTTTAAATTGTCAGCTGCGAGGTGGGCGCGGCTAAAGTATGTGGCTGGATATCTATGTCGTGCATCGTTTCAGCTGGTTGGAGTAACTGATGCGGTGTGGTGTGAGGGACTGCATTGCATTGTAACGAATGCTTCGTTACATTCCCCTCCTTCGTTCTCAGACGAGAACCTTCTCGTCTGTGTCCCACTTCAAGCTCTAAGAATTAGTAATAAGAAAATAATATTTTTAAAATAAAATAATATTTTTCCATTAGGTTTTTTATATATACAGGGTGGCGCACCAATTGTGCTACAATAAGAAATTCAAATAACTTTTTTTTTAATCGATGTATTTCATTTATTTTTTTTTTATTGGTTAGAAAATTAAATTTTATTTTAAATAGTTAGTTGTTTTTAAAGATTATAGACCGCAAATGACCTCCACGCTCTCCCACGCATATGCGGCACCTGATCAAAAAATTATTCATTGCGGCCTGAAGAGTTGAAATTGGGATCGCCTCAATTATTGTCGTTATGGACTGCTTTAATTCAGTTAATTCCTGGGCTTCGTTTTATACACCTCTTGCTTGACATAACCCCATAAAAAGAAGTCTGGTGTAGTCAGGTCAGGTGACCTTGGGGGCCAGCGAAGAGTGGAGTTCTTAGAAATTAATTTGTTTGCGAATTTTTTGTTTAGCTCCGCCATAACTGGTCTGGCTATATGTGCAGTTGCTCCATCTTGCTGAAACCAAACGCTGTTGAATGGTATACGTCTTCGGCGCAGTTCTGGGTAAAAAAACTCCTTCAACATCTTTAAATAACGGTCCCCATTGACAGTAACGGTTACACCGTTTTCTTCAAAGAAGTGCGGCCCGACAATACACCTTGATGAAACTGCGCACCACACAGTGACTCGTTCTGGGTGCAGTTCCGTCGCATGGAGCATTTCTGGATTAGACTCATTCCATATACGGCAATTTTGCTTGTTTACATTGCCGTTAAGATCAAAATGGGCCTCATCAGACATGAACAAACAATTGATCAATGTGTTGTCTTCTTCGGCCATTGATATCATTTTTTGGCTAAATTCCAGGCGAACAGGCAAATCCTGAGGGTTTAACTTGCTAGTTATTTGGTCTTTGTACGGAAACAAGTTTAAATCGTCATGAAGTATCCGTTGTAATGACCGTCTACTAACTCCAATTTGCCCCGATAAGTTTCGGGTCGAAACGCTCGGATTGGCCTGTATTGCAGATGCTACTGCTGCGATTGTATCCTGAACCCGAACATTGGCATCTCGATGGTACGGCCTTTGTGCGATGCTTCCAGATTCGGCAAACATGTTTACAAACCTCACAATGGTCCATCTACTCGGGGGATTACCGCCAAACTCCCGCCTAAATTCCCTTTGGACGAAAATGACGGACTGCAAAGCATGGTACCGTTGCACTATCCAAATTCTTTTTCCCGTAACCCAAGCATCCATTTTTATAAATCTAAATAGTAACCTACAAAATAAAAAAAAAAATAAGCCGATTACTCACACAGAAAAAAAGTTATTACGTTTTATTTTTGTAGCACGATTCGTGCGCCACCCTGTATATATATTTATTTTTTTTTCTTCCGGTAGGTACAAGAAAACAAAAGTATTCACTATTCACTCATAATACATTTTTCATATTTTTTTCTTTTCGGTAGGTACAAGAAAACAAAAGTATTCACTATTCAATCATAATACATTTTTCATATTTTTTTTTTCGGTATGCATGTGGGAGCGAAGATTCTGTTGGTGCTGCTATGGGTGGTGTTGGTAGCGCTGGGGCGGTGACGGGGGATTTCTTGTTGGCGGTGTCGTCGGGGGCGCTCGAGCTGCAGGGCACCGTGATGATGCGTTGAAACCACTTTTCATTGGCTTTCTGGCGGACGCTTCGAGTGGCGGCGAGTTGATCCAATGGGTCGGGGCGAGGCGGAATGGGGAGAATTGGTCCCGATGATGGTGGTGGCTTCTTATTTATTCCACGCTTCATTGGTGGTCATGTGGTAGGGATTTTGCTCGGGGCAGTCATTCGTCGAGCCCATGGCTCGGTCGAGAAAACAATTTCCGTTTCTGCGCTCCTGACGATGTTGCTTGCTCCATGGCTGAATGACGACTGACGATGGACTGGAGTGCATCGTGAATATTTTGTCCCTTTAGGTCCCTTATATGACAGCGGTATGCCTTCGTTTCGGCAGTCTTGCCAATGCGTTTCAGTAACACAATGACGGGTGAGACAAATCGAGGTCATCATCGTATGGCCCATCGTACTTGGGGGCCAGTTTCTCGGTGAAGTGTTTTGTGGCGGAGGAGAGTACGCGGACTCTTCGGTAGACCCGCTCTCCGATATGTAGTTGCCATGCCCTGTGGCGCAGGTTATAATGTTTACTCTGACTCTGGGTGGCATGTTGTAGGTTCTGCCGAACTAATTGGTACAGTGCCTTCATGCGTTCGCCTCGGATGGACTGCCCCTCAGGTAAGTTGCTGCAGGATCGGTCGTTCGGGGGCCCGTCGTCGTGGTGGTTTGGCCGCCGTATCTGTCTGCCAAAGTTCAGGTACGCAGGGGAGTAGCCCGTGGATTCGTGTTTACTAGTATTGATGGCGAAGCAGAATTCCGGTAGGTGTTCGTCCCAGCGTCGATGGTTATCCGCTACATATTGGGCGATCATGGTCTTAAGTACACGGTTTACTCTATCTGTTGGGTTCTCTTGAGGGGTATACGGGGCGGTCAGTTGATGCTTTGTTCCTATTTCACTAAGGAACGTACGGAAGGTGGCGCTGGTAAATTGGGCCCCATTGTCGGATATTAGGGTCTTTGGGTACCCGAACCGTGCAAGCACGCGTTCCCTTAGAGCCGTGATGAGTGGCGTCGTAGTGGCGGCACGCATGGGGACGGCCTCTACCCATTTGGTGAATTTATCTACCAATACCAAGAGCATGGTGTTTCCCTTTGCGGAACGGGGTAGGGGTCCCATAAAGTCGACACATACGGTTTCCCATGGGGATTTATCCGTGGTACTGTGCATTAGACCGCTGGGCTTCTGCTGTTGCCCCTAATACCGGTTGCAGGTGTCGCACTGTCGGATATATCTAGTGATGTCGCGGTGCATGCCCGGCCAATAGTGGTTTTCTTGGATGCGGGCTATGGTCTTTGCCGTTCCGAGATGTCCCGCAGTTCTCATATAACACGTTTCGGCGGTCGGGCTTTGGGACACACCATTTCCATACCCTATGGTGGGGATCGGCCAGGGGATCAGTGGTTTGGAAGTGTCGGTATAGTTTCCCTTCGACCAGCTGGTAGTCCGGAAGCTTCTCGGGGTGGGTACGCAGGATCTGAGCCTTCTTCTATGTCCACTCAAGGTTCGGCTCGGTACAGGCGTGGAGTGGGTTCGTCTCTTGGACGGGCTGGGGGTCTCGGGATAGCGCGTCTGCCACGACGTTTCAAGATCCCTTACGGTATTTTATCTCGAAGTCCTACTGCTGCAATTCAATTGCCCACCGGGCCAATCGTCCGGATGGGTTTCCGAGTGAGTGGAGCCATTTTAGAGAGTGTTGGTCGGTTATAACCGTAAAATGGTAGCCCTCGAGGTATGGACGCATCTTCCGGATCCCCCACAGTATTGCCAGGTATTCCTTTTCCGTGACCGCATATTTCTGTTCTAATGGTGTCAGGGTGCGACTGGCATATGCGATGACATTTTCCTTCCCATTTGGTGTTTGGGACAGGACTACGCCCAGTCCATCTTGACTGGCGTCGGTCTCTAATATGAACGGTAGGTTGAAATCTGGACAGGTCAAAATGGGGGCCTTCGTGAGCTTGGACTTCAGTAGTTTAAATGCGTCTTCCTGTTTCTGGCCCCATACCCAGTGGCTTCCCTTTTTCAATAGAGCGGTCAGCGGTGCAGCTACGGTTGAGAAGTCTTTGATAAATCTTTGGTACCAGGAAGTGATGCCCAGTATGCGGCGTAATGAACGATGAACTATGCCCCTTTGAGTTTATCAAGGATCGAATTGATCTGTTGCAGTGGGTATGCATCTTTGACCGAAATCTCGTTGAGCTGCCGGAAGTCTACGTATAGCCTCCAACCGCCGGACTTCTTTTTAACGAGGACAATGGGTGAACTATAGGGGCTACAGGATCGGTCGATCCTATCCTCCCTGAGGAGCTCGTCGATTTCGTCGTTAATCACCTTCTGCATGGCCGGGTTGCGCGGATAGTACCTTTGTTTAAATGGCTGGTCTGTGGTGAGTCGTATTCGGTGTTCCGTGATGTTAGTGGTGCCTGCCACTTCCTTAAATTTCGGTACTTCTTCTTCCAAGAGCTCGGATAAGCTCTTCTGCTCCCCCCAACTTAGATTTCCCTCCATAAGTAGGGCGCACATATTGTCTTTATATGACAACCTTTGCCCCCCTAGGGTTATTTCGAACTTAGCTTTATCGAGTAAGTCCATCCCGAAAATCGCATCCTCGGCCAAGGCTTTCATATAGGTGAGTTCGCTAGTGAGGGATTGGCTACCCAACTGTAACTGCATCGTATAGTGTTCACGGGTGGTGATGGTGCCGCCGTTGGCTAGTTGGATTTTCTGCCCCTGATACCGGACGGGTGCCTTCATGTTACGCAGAGCTTGTCGCATTCGCGGGCCGTCGAATGATTTCGAAGCGCCGGTGTCCACGAGACAATGGAAGGTTTGGCCCTGAATGGTGGTCGGAATGAAGTACCGAGGGTCGGTCCACCTGGTGGTGGACATGGAGGCTGCTTGATTGCGGTGGCAATTGCAATCCCTCGTCTGTCTGCCGTCTTCCCCGCAATATGAACAGAAAAGGCGGTACGGTCGTTGGCAATCCTGCTGACGGTGGCCCCTCTGTTTACAACGCCAGCAGCGCGTATCTCGGTTGTACTGGACACTTGGTACTGGTGGCCGGGGTGCTGGGGCAGTGACCGGATTCGTGGGACGGATGCCCCGTTCTTCGCTCTTTACGTGCTCAAACTCCTCGGCCATTTCCATGAGCTCGTCTAAGGTCGTAAATCCCGGCGTCTTATGTAGAGGCGATATTCGGGTCGCATATTGTCATAGATTCGGTCTATGTTATCTCGGATGTTCATCTGGGGGTGCTGTCGGATAAGGTACTGGGTGGCTCGGATAAAGTCCTTGGCCTTCTCCCTAGGTCCTTGTCTCTTCCTCATGATCTCTTCTTCGAGCATATGGATCTAGCGGGCTGGCAGGAAGTGGCGCAAGAATGCCTGACGGAAATGCTCCCAGGTCTGAAACTCTTCTCTGTTGATTCTTAGCCACTCCAGTGCAGTACCTCAAAAGATATCGGGTAGTAGTCGCAACATATATTCGGCTGGTATGTCGTAACAGCGGGTCAGCTCTTCGATCCGCTCCATGAATTCGAGGGCATTTCCTGAGGAGTCAAATTTCAAACCCCACTTCCGGACCGTGTCCATTACCTCGGCTTCATAGCTCAGGGCTGGCTTAGCTCGGTGTGAAGTGGTCGGGGCAGGTGGCTCGGTTGTTCGACTCGACGAGGATGTGGTCGCGTCCCTCGGGTACCTCTCGTATGGCGTGACGGTTGTAGGCGGTGGTGGAACGGTGGCGGGGTGAGGGACAGCTATTGGTATTTCCACGAACTGGGGGGTCTTTACTGTCCCTTCGGTCGTAGCTGTCTTTTCGTCATCATCCGACGATGTGTCCCCATATTCTCGGGTAGCGGTTTTCGCTTCTAGTTCTTCGCAGAGGTTCTGCGCGGAAGATCTAGTTCGAGTGGTTTTAAGGTAAGCACTCATTCGGTATCGCAGTTGCTCAACTGTTCCCTCGGTCCTTAACCCCTTTTTCTCCATGACCTCCATTAATTCCGCTTTCTTCAGCAGGTAGAAACACGAACTTTAGGTAGAGGAGTTTTGTTACAATTTATTTATTGGTCTGATAAATTATACAATATTAACAATAGCTTAATCTTATTAAGTACGGCTGCACTGGTCCTTATCGGCTGGTGTGGTAATCGTCTCTGCTTCTCGGCTGTGGGTCCGTCTTGGTAATCTACGGATCAGATCTTACGACCGTTCCGGCAAACTACGGATCAGGTCTTACGACCGTTCCGGCAAACTACGGATCAGGTGTTGCGACCGTTCCGGCAAACTACGGATCAGGTCTTACGACCGTTCCGGCAAACTACGGATCAGGTCTTACGACCGTTCCGCCAAACTACGGATCAGGTCTTACGACCGTTCCGGCAAACTACGGATCAGGCCTTACGACCGTTCCGGAAGCCTACGGATCAGGCCTTACGACCGTTCCGGAAGCCTACGGATCAGGCCTTACGACCGTTCCGGAAGCCTACGGATCAGGCCTTACGACCGTTCCGGCAAACAACGGATCAGGTCTTACGACCGTTCCGGCAAGCTACTTGGCATATTGCCAAGTGGTTGTCAGAGCGAGAGGATGGCGAGGTGGGGTAGCCACGGCCAGTGAGTTGGCTGGTTGGGCATAGTCCAACGACGTTGTGTGCATGGGTGTGTATTGTGCGTGATGCACATGCATTGCCTCAGTAATTTCTGCGCAGCCAATAAGGTGGGGGAGCGGGTGCCATTGACGAGATGTCTTGTTGTTTAAATTGTCAGCTGCGAGGTGGGCGCGGCTAAAGTATGTGGCTGGATATCTATGTCGTGCATCGTTTCAGCTGGGTGGAGTAACTGATGCGGTGTGGTGTGAGGGACTGCATTGCATTGTAACGAATGCTTCGTTACAATCTCTCCAATATCGCCTGCGGGATGGATGTTGAAACGAGTACGGAAAGCACGTTGAGTGGAAATCATGAAACGACCGTTGGAAAAGTAAACCTCGCAGGCAAATGCATGATGTCGACTGACTGCGGCTCAGATGAAACTTCAGGAAGCCCCCAAAATAATGAGACACTCTCTACCCACATCCGAACACTCCCCCCCCGCTTGGCGCCAAAAACAAATCATCAAATCAGCAAGTTTTCTTGCCGCACCCTGTATTATTGTTGTAATAATACAGGCAGATATTATGCAGATCCATAATAGTGGGTTGAATTTGTTCGTTCTTCGGGTACCTTGGTTCTCGATTGTTCGTCTTCGGCTCTTCTGACTTTTTCGTTCCTAAGTTCACTTGTTGTATTGATAGGTTCTTTGGTTCCTCTGGAGATGTTACGTCCGAAGGTACCGTGCTTTCCCAAAGGGAGAAGAGTACCGGACGGAGAGTTAAATAAAAACTTCTTTTGATTTTGGAAATTTACTAGAGAGCCCGCTGTCTATAGCTTGGCTGCAGCTCTGAGTTCTTTATTTATGTAGGTTTTTATATAAGTAGTCTAAATAGATCCGCTATCTTCAGCAATGGCTGCGATCTGTTTGACTGGTAAGTTAACTCTGCTTGTTTCTAAAATACCCGGACCTTTTATACTATTTTTTCTAGTTCTTCCATGTTCATTTGCGTTTCCCCTTGACACATACATTCTTCTGCATTTCTTGTAAATGTGTTGCTCAACCATGCTGATGCAGTCCTTCATACCTTCGTAACCGAAAATACCATCGATATCGCAACAAGTCATTGGCGTTTTGCCCTAGCTGCGTAATAGTGTATTATCAGCATAAGTATGTGCATGGAAATTACCAACATGTCATTCACACTTGCTTCGACCACACATAGTGCAGTGTCAGCATGTGCACAGAACTTGAAGTGGAGTTCCCCTCTGTCCCATTACTCATATTGTTTATGGGTTCTGTTGGTGATTACTCATATTGTTTATGGGTTCTGTTGCGATTAGTGTGAAATGATATGCCTTGACATTGACCTAGTGAAGTGGAATATCGTAAAGTATGTGTTTTTGGTATGCGGTAATATGGTTCTGTGAGCAGTCGTGGTTGGCATAGGGAAGTGTATGGGAATAAGTTCAACGCAGATGAACAGGTGGTGTGGGTACTACAGAGATTCACTTGTGTGAGATTCAATCGCAAGTGGGCACAATTTTGTAATTTGCCTCTTGATATATTTTTTGTTACTAAATACGGTAACAGAACGCACCTTGTAATCTAATCCTGGATGCATTTCAGCAACGCGTCCCATCTTCCAGTTTGTTGGTGGTAAGCGATCTTCTTTCACAAGCACGATGTCGCCAATTTTAATTATGATTTCCTCCCTTTTCCATTTGCTACGTCGCTACAGCAAGGAAAGGTATTCACTTGACCAGACTTTCCAAAAATTTTGAGTAATTTTTTGTGTTAGTTTCCAGCGGGTAAGACAGCTGCGTGGTTCTTCTATGATTATATCAGGTGCGGCATTCAAAGCTGGTCCAATGAGAAATTGACCAGGCGTGAGTATTGGAGTGTTATCTAGATCATTCTCTAAGACTGTCAGAGGACGTGAATTTAGACATGCTAATATCTGCGTCAGTAACGTCGTCATGGATTCGATGCCTTCGACTACGAGGTTTCTTTAAACATCTTGTTGCAACTGCTTACTTATGCCTTGTAGTTCCTTATTGGCTCCCACCTCGTCTTGAGATGAATCTCGTGACTGCTGCTAGAAATGATTCTGATGTGAGGTCGCTCACCATTTCAATGTGAATTCTTTTAGTAACGAAACATACTAAAATCGCTATGTATCCTTTGGTTGTCGGATTTCCACGTCTCTTGGACATTAAAAACTGAATGGGCCCAGCATAGTCCACACCAGAACTCCCATTATTTGTTTTTTGGTCACTGCGTAAACCGATGACATCCAATGCAGTGGGGGATCATTTGGCGGACTATTCTTTTACCCTGAATTATCCAGTATGATTGACGTAATGTTGACAAAGTTAATCGAATTCCTCCATCTAAAGTTCTTTTGTGTGTCATTTCGACCCATAATTTCGTGAACTTACGTTATGTGACAAAAGGATTGGATGCTTCTCTGCTTCTGATAGAAAGCGTCCTAGACGACCTCCTACTATCAAGATATCATCCTTGTCTAAATGTGGATCTAAAGATATTAGTTTGCTTTTTCTGCTTACACCGTGCCCAGCCTTTAGACAAGCTATCTCTTCAGAGAACTCTCTTCGTTGGGCAGCTCGGATAGTCGACTTTTGGGCATTATTGATTTCCTTTACCGTTAGTTCGTGAATTTCTTTTTTGTCTGCTTGACTTTTGCAGTTGAACAGGAACCTCTTGCAGTAAGCCACTACTCGGAGGAGTTTGTTATAAGAAAAAAATCGCTACGCTTTGTCGTACGTTTCTGTTATTGATGCAGTCGATACTAGTTTAGCTTCTGGAGGTTGCGTCTCTGACATAGCTTGGGTTTTCCAATAATCTGAGCTTTGTTGTAGCCAATCCGGGCCGTTCCACCATAATAGATTATTTTTAAGTGGTTCTGGTGAAGACCTTCTGGATGCGGAGTCGGTGGGATTATCTGTGAAGCTTACGTGTCTCCAACAATTCGGTTTCGTGACTTCTTGTATGTCGTATACTCTATTTGCTACGAATGTTTTCCATGTGGATGGACACTTTTGAATCCAGGCCAATGTGATAGTAGAGTCTGACCAAACAAATATTCCATCTACCTGTAATCCATAAATACGTATTATTTCCTTCAATACTTCTGCCATTAAGTGAGCTCCACACAGTTCTAGTTTAGAAAGTGGAAGCATTTTTTTGATTGGTGCTACCCTGGTTTTGGACGGTAAGTAATGTCGTCATGTAGGTGCCATTATGTTAAGCTACTCTGAAGTACACTACCGCTGCGTATGCTGCTTCGGACGCATCGCAGAAACCATGTAATTCGAATTTATGGTCATTGTTGATTCCGATCCATCTTGGAATTGCGTAAGAATTTTTGCACTTATTGTAATTGGTGCCAACCATCCCAAAGAATCGTACAGTTTGGCTATTTCTGAGAGTGTTTTTCGCTTTGTTGGTTGCTGCTCAATGTTTGCTGATAGGTCAGCGTTGACATTGAATTGGAAAGTGTCAGTCGTTGTTATTAATTTAATTGTAAACGCAAAAAGTATTTTTCTCAAATTACTTATTTCTAACGAATTAAAAACTGCGAAATGTATTCAATGAAAATATTCATTGAGAAAACCCAACGATAATAAATTAACGAAAGAAAACTTGTTGTGTTCAGCGATAAGGAATTTCGTATGGACGGTGCTGGCAAACGCTACAGTACCCCCCTTCCAGTAAAACGATAGTATTTAAACGCGAAATTGTATTCTCTTTAACTTGTTGACTGGTTTAGACTCAAACTTTTTAGCCATGAAAGCCGGTTTCAAACGATCAATGCTAAAATTAAGGTTTTTTCCGCGAATGTTCACGATGAAACTTTTTCGTAGCCGCTTAATTACATGGAAAGGCCCTTCGTACGGCTGTCGTAAACCGACGCGGACCGCATCAACGTGTACGAAAATCCATTCGCAAGTATTTAAGGGTTGTATATACTGTGTTTGTTGGCCGCGCAGGAGTCAGTCGGAAACGGGTATTTTTTTTTTTTTAAAAACGCGATCATATCTTGCGGTTCGATTCCCTCAGCGCTACTATCAGCACAGAATTCGACAGGGAGCTTCAAGGGTTACCCGTACACTAGCTCAGGTCAGTACCCTAGGTCTGGTCTAAACGCATAACGCACTCCCAAAAGGATGATAGGCAAATCCCCTCAATCGCAGAGGGGAGAGGAAATTCGCCATGCCCGCTTTTTGGCACGAGATACAGGTTTCTACCTAATTCTTTGTATCCGAGTTTATTTTAGGCCAAAAATATCTCTCAAGAATTAACTTCCGGGTGAGCGAGATTGTTCATTGAACCAAAAACCCTATAAAAAGCCCTAACTTCACTTGTTGATACGTCGCCCCAAATAGGTTCTTTAATCTTCGGAAAGAAACGTTTTTCTAATTTAAACTCGGATTTACCTTGTTTAGTTCATAGCTTCTGAAGTTCAGAATCGCTGCCTTGTAAGTGAACCAATGCATTTAAACCGAAGTGCACCTCTAACCCGTCGATCGATGGTTTCAGGGAATTTAAAAACTCTACCGGATAGTTAACGGCTTTATCAACACATTCTCACTCAGACTTCACCAATACAGCCAACACCAAACGCACAGCAAATAGTCATGTACACACGGCATGGGTTGCTATGGACGTAGAGTAGACTGCACTGCGATTAATATTAATTTCAGTCATACTCACTCGCATGCCCGGTACCGATACGGAATGAAATATGGAACGGCAAGTCGTAGCAATATTAAGAACGATTGTAAAGAATAACCGAACGCACTGTGGCTGTGGGTATATATAATTATGTGTATCCATCTGTTTTGCTTTCCCACTCACCCCAAGCAGAGCTGACAATCGAGAAATCAATTTAAATTTCTTGCTGATCAAATAGATCCGTCTTTAATTTCTTCTAGCTCTGCCTCTCGAAGGAGCAGAAAGATAAATGATGGCTTAGAATACTCGGGGAAGTATTGACTAAAGAGCATTTTATAATTAGCGGTTTGGCCTGTAAGATGTCTGTCAACTCAATCACGCTACTCTTTTATGTAGATTTTGTTAGTGGCTTATGGTCTGTGAAAACTACAAACTCTCTATCTTCAAGAAAATGTCTGAAATGTTTGATAGAAATATAGATAGCTAAGAATTCTCTATCGAAAGCTGAGTACCGGGTTTCCGTAGGACTTAGTTTTTTGGAAAAGAATGCTACGGGTAGCCACGGTGTATATAGCAACACTCGAAGCATCCACTGTTAGTCGTAGTTGAGGGTTTTCTAAATTCAATGTCAGTAACGCTGCAGCTGCTAAGGCTTCCTTTGTTTTAATAAAACATTCCGCTCAATTTTTAGGCCAGGAAAATACCTTAGGTTTTTTTCTCAAAAGTTTAGTGTTAAGGTGACTGTACAATGGCGTCAATAGCTTTGCAAGGTTTCTTAAAAAACCTATGGTAAAAATTTACCATCTCGATAAACCTCTGTGTCTGCCGAATGGATGTAGGGGATGGAAATTTGTGAATTGCCTCCACTCTATCATCTGCTGCTAAACTACATTTCTGCACCTGGATCTTAAGATTGAAATTTGACAAACGTTGAAAAACCTGATCTAAATGACTTGTGCTCATCGTTATTCTTAGTAGCTATTTAAATGTACTCTATATATACAAAAACGAATTCTAGGCCTCGAGTTATTTCGTTCATAAAACGTTGAAAGGTCTGAGCGGCGTTCCGCAAACCAAGAGGCATTCGTTCGAATTCGTACATGCCGAAAGGCGTAGTGTGTTGTGTACATCTTCCTGGGACACTGGAATATTGTAGTATGCTCTGACGAGATCAATTTTACTAAATCTGGTGCATCCCTTTAAACCTGACGAAAATCCTTGAATATGTGGAATGGGGTATTAGTCGGGTAGTGTTGCAGCGTTTATTCGGCGGTATATCCCTTCAGGGACGCCAATTGGAGAGCTCCTTTTTGGGAACCATATGCAAGGGACAGCATGTTATTGAAGATGAAGGTCGGCATATACCTAGACGCAACATATGTTGAAATTTTGTATACGCGGCCTTGTATTTCTGGTTGTCAAATTTTCGGGGATGCGCAAAAGGTAACGGGCCGTTTGTAGCTATGTTATGTCTGACGCTATGTTTGACTGGGAAGGAGTAGTCTGGTTGACTAACCAGATAAGGAAAACGACTGAGGATGCGACCGTAATCACCACTCACTGGTAAAACTCGAGGCGAAGGAGTGTCGACACAAAGCACTTCGCCAGTAGAAGACAACTAACACATCATTAATAAGCGTCTTTCTTATTTAAATCGACTAGTAGGCCAAATATCTTCAAGAAATCTGCATGCACCAATTGGCTTGCTTACTGCTGCAAATGTAAACGGGTATGCAAAAGAGCGGCGCAGGCCTGAATCTATATAAATAAAAATTGAGCCTTAAAATTGTGTTCGTTTGTCGCCGATTCACGCCTAAACGCATCTACCGCATTTTAACCAAACTTTTACACGTCTTTGGTATTGGTCTATGTATAATTTTTGTGAAGTTTGGTTGAAATCGGAAAACGTATGCGTGTGGTGTGCGTGCTTGGAAAAACACCTGAATTTCAGTACATTTTGGTTTTTTTTTCGGATTTGAATGATTTTTATAGTTATTTGACGTCTCCAGATGTCGTTCGAGAAGCTGAAGACAACTAATTGGAAGATTATAATTTTTTACCAAAACCGGAGGAAAAAAATGTGTTTGTAATGTAAAATAGGTTTTTTGTTTTTATGAGGAATCAATTTTTATTTTGTCAAAATACTTTTTCGAGTTTTCAATCAGGTTTTTCATGTTTTCCTAACATTTTGAAAAAGTTTAGTTCTGCGGTTCCTTCGGTGGTACCTTTAACTTATTTTCAAGATTGTGTTGCAAAATTATTCCTTTTGGAAGACAAAAAAAACGCGATTGCAGATTCGGCTGCGTACCCGGCGGTCAAAAGTCGAGAATGACAGATGGGCGAAAACCAGCTGACGAAGGGCGAACAAAAGGGAAATCGTGTGCAACAATGAGCTCGTTGGTCGCTGCCACTCTCGGCCACTCAGCTGGGGTGGGTCCAAAAATAAAATGCAGAAAAGCTGCGATAGGGTGGGCGCCAAACAATCTTTGAAAGGAATTGCTAAACCTTTTGTAGAAAATGCCGACGATGATTGCTGTGGGGTAAAGATAAAACAAAGACAAGATATTTTGCGTTATAAAAGCTCGGTGTGAGCTTTGGTAATAAAAAGAATTAAGTTTTGTATGCGATGCGACCAGCGGTCGTAAAAAAATAGAAAAGCTGTCGGATGCGACAAACGGAATTTTAGCGAAGTATTGTACATCCCGCCTTCGGAGATTATAGGATTGCGAAGCCTTCTTAGTTGCCATGGCTAGTTTCTTTCCTATCTCATCCCTAAGCTTCCTAAATTGTTCCCTGGTATCACCTTTATTAGCACTCCTATCACACAAGATGGTGGTTAAGGACGTATTGCCGAAGGTCACCATCTCTCGAACAAAATTGGCATAATAGGGTGATATCCCCAAAACCTCATGTTCGGCTCTCCGAATACTGCACGCGACCTTCGCCAATTGCGAATCCCAGTCCCGATGATTGTCGGACACATTCGCTCTAAGTGTCGTCTTCAAAATCTGATTTATCCGTTTAGCCGGATTTGCTTGCGGATGATAATGCGCGGTATACTTTATCGTCGACCCATACCCTTCACACAAGGACTTCAGTTCCTTACTCCTGTATTGTGGACCATTGTCACACACTAGAATCTTCGGTACCCCAAATAGCAAAAAGACATTATCTTCCAGTTCCTTACAGACAGATATGGCTGTCGCTGATCTTAAGGGAAATAAAAGTGGAAATTTCGTGAAATAGTCAACAACAGTCAGAATTTGAATATAACCCCTTACTCGATTTTGGAAGTGGACCTACCAAATCTACACATACCATCTCCCACGGATTGGTTACCCCTTTCCTCTCCGTCATCAACCCAGCTGGCCTTTCGTTCACCGGGTTCACGCTTTGACACACTTTGCAATTCCTAACATACTTTGTAATATCTGACCTCATCTTAGGCCAGTAATATCTAGTCCCTACTCTTGAAAAGGTTTTCCTAACACCCATGTGCCCTGCTAATGGGTTATCATGGCATTCCCTCAAATCCCTGATCCTATCTATTTTTGCGACTACCTCCTTCCATTCTAAATTTATATCGTGTACTACTACATGTTTTGCCCTAACATATTTAAATAAAACTCCATTTTTTACCCTCCAAGATGGGTAAGCTAAGGGGTCTGACTCTACTTTCGCGATCATCTTTTGGATCCAGGGAGCCGAGCTCTGCTCTACTAGTCCTGCTTAACATGCAACATTCCTAGAGAGCATGTCCGGAACAACGTGGTCTTTTCCCTTCCGGTGTACAATTTCGAAGTCAAACTGCTGTAGCCTAACCGCCCAACGCGCTAACCTTCCACACGGATCTTTGAGATTGCTTAGCTATACCAGAGAATAGTGATCCGTTATGACCGTAAATCGAACACCTTCAATATATGGTCGCAACTTCTCCACCGCCCACAGCACAGCCAAGCATTCCTTCTCCGTGGTTGAATAGTTACGCTCGTTCCTATTTAACGCCCTACTAAGGTAACAAATCACCTTTTCTCCCTCCTCGAATGTCTGTGTGAGCACTGCTCCGACGCCATAATCTGATGCGTCTGTTTGCACCACAAACGGACGCTCAAAATCCGGACAAGTCAATATCGGGGCAGTTACCAAGCACTCTTTTGCTTTTCTGAAACTCCCCTCGCACTCATCTGACCAGACAAACCTATTACTCTTTTTCAGTAAATCTGTCAACGGTTTTACCAAACTAGCGAAATTTGGTACAAATCTTCTGTACCAGGAAACCGTTCCTACAAAGCTCCTAACCTCTTTGACGTTTCTGAGTGCCGGAATTTGCATCATGCTATCAACCTTTTCTGGATCTACGTGCAACCCATTCCTATCCACTACATAACCTAAAAATTTCAAAGACGATCTACAAAAATTACATTTCTCGTTACTAACCCTCAGCCCCGCTGTACTTAATCGGGAAAATACTTCTTCCAAAATTGCCGCGACTGTTCCTCTAACGGTATTTGCCAATAGGCGGACTTAATGTTGTGTAACCCAAATGGCAGCCGTTTGAATTGCAATAATCCCCTAATTGGCACCGTAAAAGCGGTATATTGCCGCGACTGTTTCTCTACCGGTATTTGCCAATAGGCGGACTTAATGTCCAAGGAGGATAAATAATGGGCGTTCCTCAACTTGTCTAACTTCGCCGATATGTAAGGGAGAAGGGTAATCATCTCGATCAGTGACTTTGCTAAGCTTACTGTAATCTACACAAAATCTAAATGATCCATCTTTCTTTTTTATCATTACTATGGGAGAAGCCCATGGACAATTAGATTTTTCTAAAATGTCTTTCCTAAGCATTTCCTCTAACTCTTTATCTATATGACGCTGAACCGCAGGTGAAAAAGGATAATACCACTGCTTGATTGGTTCAGACGTCGTCCTAATCTTGTGCTCCACTAAATGTGTGCACCCTATTATTCCTTCAGGCATTGAATCGAAAATTATTTTTACAAATTGCTGAAGCTGCCTATCCTGTGTCTCATCCAACTCCGATCGCTCTTTGATCGTTGACATCGAAGTTATCGTAGCTTGATTTGGAAAACTCCACTCGCTTGATCTCAAATCCGGGACTATACCTGATTGTGCCCAAAAATCGGCTCCTAATATCAAGACGTGTGGGAGAGTTGGAATAACAAATAGATTTTCTCTGCACTACTACTGGTAAAGATACTACTCCCGCTACCTCAATACCTGCCCCATCTGCTAAAGCTACTCTTCTAATTTTACCCTCACCTAACTTTAAACCTAAATCCTTAAAAATTTTCCTCTATCTAAAATCTAAAAGACCTACTAACTCTATACCATAAACACTAACTCTTAAATATGGACGCACATCATCTTCCTGTGTCTCAAGCGCGAAACCTAAATGAACGACCTTCTCTCTCTGTCCGGCCAACTGGTTGCCAGCAGACAACCTATCTAAATTCAACGGCGCTCTCGCCCTGCTGTCGGCGGAGACCGTTGCCCATTTCCCGAACAGTTTCTGCAATCCCTCCTAATGACCCCCACTTGACCACAACCTATACAGCGCCTAGGAGCGGAACACGTGTTAGAGAAATGACCCTCTTGGTTGCAGTTGAAGCACTTCAACCGTCGATTATGTCGAGAGTCCCTGCTAAGAACCGATACTAATGGTTCCTCGACAGCCACGTAAGCCAAGTCGGGTTCCAATAAACTACGCGATCGTTGAGATGGAGGTGGTGCGAAACAATCTACATTGGCTCGAACCATCTCTAATTTTCGTCCCAATGCCACTAAATCTCCAACAGATTTAGGGTTTGGGTTTGGTAAAAAGGTGCCAAGTTCCGTTGAACCATCCCTAACTTCCTCTTTTCAGATAATGGCTCCGATAGCCTACCGAACATGTTAGACATGATGGCCACATAAATCCCTATTGACTCATCCTTCCCCTGTGTCCTATGCCGAATCTCTTCCAGAAGAAGGTCATCGTAGTTGGGAGGGAGAAACTCAAGTTTTAATTCCCTCACCAACTCCTGCCATGAATTAATTGTCTTCCTAACCGCCCTAAACCAGAGAAGAGCCTTCCCTATGAAAAGATCGACCGAGCATTTGAACAGTTGGGATTCGCTAATCCCCCTAGCTTCCCTAAGTTCTTCGACCCGCTCCAAGAATGAGTTGACCGAAGAACCACATCTTTCTCCTGAGAACGAGATATTCCACTTAGCCAAATTTTAATTTTTCTCCGAACCGATAAGTACGCGATCATGAGTGTTGACATTGGAACCGGACATCAATGCCACTGACGATGTTGACGGTTGACCTGCACTAATTTCAGTTCGCTGCTGCTCTATATACGTTTGCCTCGGCTTTTGTTTCGGTGACAGCATGCTGACATTCTCATCCTCGGAATCTTCATCTTCGTCCAAATCTCCTAAAGGATTCATGATCATTGTCCTAATCTTAATCTTTTCTTTCTCCTCTTCATCCGTTGTTGGACGAGAAATACCTATCCTTGATAGTGACCACTCTATCTTAACATCAGCTTTTTTAAACTCAGCGGAATCGGGTTCTGGTGACGAATCGATTATTGATTTTATTTCACCAATTTTTCTCTCCACTTCTTCTTTATCTTCCTTAAATTCGAAGGGATAATCAGTGTTCAATGATGTGACTGAACCCCGACGTTCTAGATTAGAGGCTGCTCGGAATGACTTCAGCATCTCCGCCACCGTCCCTACATCTAAACCCCTACACTGCATTTCATATGCCAGCTCATCTGCTGAAAGCCTATTTACCTCCATTATAAAAAAACTCACAATTAATTAATTAATCTACCACAAGAAAAAAATTATTATCGACTCAAAACCCCAGAAGAAAAACAAACTGATCACGAAAAAAGTCAATGTAACTTTATTGTTACAGAAGCGAATTGATAACCACCGGTTCCAAAAAAAACATAAGAGACCCAAAACAAATTATCACTTTAGTTTACTACACTCGAAAAAAAAGAAAAATACGAAAAGGTACCGTGGCAACCCTACGCAACTTGTATGAAACCAAAAATTACCCGCTAATCAAACTCGAAGACAAAAAAAATATGTAAAAGCGAAACCACAACAACACCGTAATAGCCGATTTAACCAAACCGTAAACGAAATCGCACTTAGTATATATATATCTATAATGTATGGGAGAAGAATATAAAATGCAAGTAGGTATGTATATAGGTAAATGTAAATAAAATTTTTAAAGAACTAACATCCACCAAATGTGGGCCGCTGTTCAATAAACAACAAGAATAATAAAATATATATATAGGAAATTACCCTATTTGAAACAATATGTATATACTATGTATTTACTTGCCGTACTCTTCCCCGTATGTACTCTCCTGTCTTGCGATTGTAAACACAGCTCCTTCCCAATATTCCAATTGTAAAGGTACTCCACGATGCTATCTCAAAGAACAATAATTGTAGGCGAATGATATTCCCTGGGAAAAAAACATACCAAAAGTAAAAAGAATAATAAAAATAACACAAACTTCCCTGACACTTCCGCACAATCGAAATGAAAACCAAAACAAAATTCAATTTGATTGGGAAGCAACAACAACACCAGCAACGCACCGTCGGCCTTTTCGATTTAAAATTTTTTTGTTGATCGTTTTGATCAATAACACTTTTAATCAATATTTACTTTTATTTTATTAAATTATTACAACTTTAGCCCCACGTTGGGCGCCAATTGGTTGCAAAATTATTCCTTTTGGAAGACAAAAAAAAAACCCGATTGCAGATTCGGCTGCGTACCCGGCGGTCAAAAGTCGAGAATGACAGATGGGCGAAAACCAGCTGACGAAGGGCGAACAAAAGGGAAATCGTGTGCAACAAGCAGCGCGTTGGTCGCTGCCACTCTCGGCCACTCAGCTGGGGTGGGTCCAAAAATAAAATGCAGAAAAGCTGCGATAGGGTGGGCGACAAACAATCTTTGAAAGGAATTGCTAAACCTTTTGTAGAAAATGCTGACGATGATTGCTGTGGGGTAAAGATTAAACAAAGACAAGATATTTTGCGTTATAAAAGCTCGGTGTGAGCACGGCTATTTATTGATGGTAATAAAAAGAATTAAGTTTTGTATGCGAGGCGACCAGACGGTCGTAAAAAAATAGAAAAGCTGTCGGATGCGACAAACGGAATTTTGGGTTTCGATTACGGTTTTCTAGCCGTTGGAATTGGCTCGTTATCGCGTTGCCTGAACGGTTAGAGATAACAACGGAAAGGGTCGCGCGTCCCTTTTTTCGGGAACTTTACGAAACGGAAGCCAACGGAATTATTTCAACTTTTCAGAAATACCGAGCCAGGGTGTTGGAGAAGAGTTGGTGGCGGATGAACCCTTAATGGGCCAACGGCAGCGCTCACATCCCAAAGTGGGTTACTGGCTCCGGAATAACCGGCCTGCTGTCCTAAGGTCAAGGGCCTGGCCCTCCAGGTTGGGGGTTGTGATGTCGGGGTAACTTCCCGACCATGTAAAAAAAACACTAGTTATGGGAGAGACACCTAAAGCCTCGGATAACGATTTCCCTCAAACGGCAACCAGACCCGGAACGTCAACGGACAACGATTTGAGAGTATGTACCTGGAACGTGCGAACGCTGTACACCCCAGGTGCTACTCAAAAACTTGAGTCTGTCCTCACGCGGTACAAGGCAGATATTACCGCGATCCAGGAGATACGATGGATAGGATCAGGTATGATGAAAAGGAAAAATTGCGATATTTATTACAGCTGCCATAAAAGATTGCATGTATTAGGATGCGGATTCGTCGTGGGAAATCGGCTTAGGACAAAAGTCATTGACTTTAAGCCGATAAGTGATCGCCTAGCTGTGATCGGCATCAAAGCTACTTTCCAAAACATAAGCCTAATATGTGCACACGCCCCTACCGACGAGGCTGAAGACCCTATCAAGGAGGAGTTTTATGACCTCCTGGATGGAGCCTACGGAGCCTGTCCGGAGTACGATATCAAAGTTGTGCTCGGGGACTTCAATGCTAAAATCGGAAAGGAAAACATCTTTGGCGGGTTAGTTGGTAAGCACAGAATCCACGAAACGACCACAGACAACGGTTACCGACTAACTGACTTCGCGGCAGCTCGTAATACGGTGATAAGTAGCACTAGGTTTCCAAGGCTAAGGATCCACACAGCAACCTGGCGCTCTCCAGACGGTCGAACCGCCAACCAAATCGACCATGTGCTAATCGACGCGAGGCACTCATCCAACATCCTCAACTAATCGGCACTTACCAGTGTGGCTTCCGGGCCGGCAGATCGACTTTAGACCAAATTTTGACACTGAGGCAAATTCTGGAAAAGACCAATGAATTTCAAGTCGAGACTCACCACCTCATCGACTACAAATCCGCATATGATAGCATTCATCGTCAGGAGCTGTATGTGGCGATGGCCGAATTCGGGATCCCGGCAAAACTGATCCAGCTATGTAGCGTGACGCTGGAGAACACACGCTGCAACGTGCAATTTGGAAGTAGTTCTTCCGAGCTATTCCAAACATGCACCGGATTTCGGCAAGGAGACGCACTATCATGTGACTTCTTCAATCTCGTGCTAGAGCAGATAGTGCGCAGGGCAGGTGTCAACACGGAAGGCACTATCTTCAACAGATCCGTCCAGCTGCTGGGGTATGCAGACGATATTGACATCATCGGTCGCTCCCAGCGTGCCGTGATAGAGGCCCTTGAAGAATAGGCGAAATTCGTTGGTCTTGTAGTAAATGAGGACAAGACTAAGTACATGCTATCAACAAACAAACAAGCATCTGTCCACCGCCTAGGACAGAACGTCACTATTGATAGCAACAATTTCGAGGTAGTTAAGGAGTTTATCTACCTCGGAGTAAACATGAACTCCACATATGACATCCTAGTGGAGATCCGGCGAAGAATTACCCTAGGAAACCGCTGCTACTTCGGTTTGGCAAAGCAATTGGGTTCAAAACTCCTAACTCGAAGGACAAAATGTATGCTTTACAGAACCCTTATCCTGCGAGTTCTGCTTTATGGCGCCGAGTGCTGGACGATAAGCAGGAAGGGAGAGCTGATACTAGGCTCCTTCGAAAGAAAAATTCTTCGGCGGATTTTTGGTCCTGTGTGCGAGGAGGGCGAATGGAGGAGAAGATACAACCGCGAACTCTATGAGCTGTACCAAGATGTGGATGTAGTCCAAAAGGCCAAAATACGTCGACTACATTGGCTCGGCCACATCGAGCGAATGGACAATAATGCTCCAGCTAAGAGGATCTTCGAATCCCAGCCGCCAGGTTCGAGACGACAAGGAAGACCGAACCTCCGTTTCAAAGACCAAGCCATCGCGGATGCCAGAGCGCTTGTTCTGGATAACTGGAAGCAGCGTGCCCGGGATCGCAGAGGATGGAAGGCTGCAGTGTCTCAGGCAGAGACTCTCCACGGATCGGGAGCCCGTTAAGTAAGTAAGTAAGTAAGTGATATATAAGCGCTTTGGATTTCCTCCAGTTAAGTTTAGGCAAAGGTTTCATAGCCTTGGCCCCCTCGGTCACCATAGCCGTGTGAGCAAATGTCACAACTATAGGAAGATAATCTGAAAATGGGACACCTTCAACTTTTAGATCGACAATGTGCTTGTTCCATTTGCCACCGCCGAGACTAAAATCGATAGCAGAGCTACCTTGATTGCCAACAAAAGTATGTTCTCCTTCCAAATCTGACAAGCTTGTTTCATTGTGTATTCTCAGCCCAAACGCGTTACAAAAATCTAATAATACGCGGCCTCTTGCATTGCAGACTAAATCCTTGGATCTCCGCTCAATATCAGCTGCCATATTCTCCGTTCCCGCTTCGTTTCCAATTCTCGCATTCAAGTCTCCCACCACCAGCACATTTGTTGTTTTACCTTGCGCCACGAAGGCTTCTAGCTTTTCAAAATCTTTGTTCCAATGGTTGCAGTTGATGTATATCGGTATATTCGATAACTTGCATTACTTAATTTTATGTTTATAAATGTAACGCCTTCACGTACTCCAAATTCGCAATCAATAAACTTCATACCCTGTTTAAAGCCAAAAAAGCATCCCCCACTGGCTTTACCCTTGGACTGTACTTTAATGGCTGGTATCCACTTAAATTTAAAATTACTGAATTTGTTTTCATAATTGCTAAAGTCATTTTCAGTTAAGAAGGTTTCATATAGACAAACAAATTCAAACTGATTTACAAATTTATAAAAATTCATAAATATAATCCTGAAATATCATACGAAAGTATTTTATACTCAACAGACTTAATATTATTATTTATTTTAGATACATCTTCAAAACTATTTTTACTATGGCAGACGGCATTACAATTAAAAACCATTTGTGTGAACTCTTTCTGTAGTTTGAGAACCTCTGTTGATGTCTTCGCTGGGTTTTCCACCATAAGCCATTCCTTTACTGAGTGCTGTCAAATCATGAGTGTCGCCAACCATTTGTTGAAGCCATAACAAATCCTCACTGACATGTGACGTCAATTTGCCCCATTTATCAGAAAAAAGCTTTTTATCACCGATTATCAGGGTTTCTCCTCGTAAAAGTTTTTTAATGTTCTTATTTTTGGATGTAATGATGGTCTTTAGTTTATTTAATCGGCTTCTGCGCTCCCTTGTTGCCGCTGGATAATCCTTGTGAGTTGTAGTGCCAGTGTTTCGTAATTTAGTTTTCGCTGGAAGCACCCGGAATACATCCTCTCTGTCAAACATCTCAACGACGACATTTATGGTTCTAGGTCCTTAACTAATTTGGCGAGCTGTAGCTATTTTTGACTGATCTTCAGTAACTGCTAACTGCTTTCGCACCCACAGCGAGTGAATTAACTTAACGCTGACATTAGACATCGTACCCGCGAGCGACAACATGTGTCGATATAGATCCGACGGCTTGCTATCACCTAAATCCTCGTCGTTGTTCTGACAATGAATGACGCTTAATTAACGCTTCCCGCAATACTTTGTATTTTCCAGTTGCAGGTGGATTACTCAAAATGTCTAAAGCAATATTAATTGAATCCACTGGCAACGCGGAAACAGTATGCGCTAATTTCGTTTCATCTCTCGTTATTTTTCTGAACGTGAACTGGGCTTCAATCATAAGAAACCACGAGCAAGGCGCTTTTTCCCAGAAAGGGGTTAAAGAAATATTTGCAACTTCGCGTTCTTCGGAATAATTCTATACACTAATGAGGAATTTCTCTAACGCTATTATCCACATTATTTGCAAAACCGGGTTTTGTTTACAAAAATTCGGCCCACTAGGATGAAGATTTTCTCTAACCGTACTTGCCATGTCTTTTTCCTCATCGGATTCCACCATTATCACTATGCGTATGTACTACATTAATATGAATCTACCACGCGACTTTGAGTGTTTTGAACGATTACTAAATGTGCATACGGGAATATACGAGTATGTTATGTTAATTATAAAATGAACAATATACGGAATATCGGTCGATTGATGCTGCTATCAACGTAGTGGGTGATAGTGGAATAGTTGGTAAAGAATTCGCCGTGGTGGTACAGCTGATGGTTTTTTGGGCGTAGATTTTAGCTGAAGTGAAATTAGCGTGGCTCCTTTTGAATGTCCAGCTTGTGCTCGTGTATTTGGAGCAATTTTTGGAGTTGATATTTGGAGTGATTTTTGCGTAATTCGCTTTGTCAAAAGTACTTTTTCATCAAGGGTTACTTACAGTCGCCAAAATTTTAGCTTGGGCAGTTGTAATTATTTTAACTTAGAACTCTCCGTCTCAGTGATGAGTTTAATTTTTAAAATTTTATTTCATCCTTTCTTAATTGGGGATACAAGTGATGGAACTCCCTTTTCATTTTTAAATGCATTTCGTGAACTTTCGCTCATTTTCTGCTTCTAAGCAGTTTTTCGGTAAAAGTTCTTCTTCCGAAGAGAAGAAAATTACAGAACCAAAAAGCTTTTACTGTGCACACCTTGTCGCATATTGCATCGCATCTCGCACTGTTTCTCGTATCGCTTTATACCTCGCATATCGCATAGCATCGCTTTCTCGCGCCACTTTACGCTCGGCCTAAAAAACTAGGAAACCCAACGATAATAAATTAACGAAAGAAAACTTGGTGTGTTCAGCTAAAAGGAATTTCGTATGGCCGGTGCTGCCAAACGCTACCAACCAAATTTCAAAAATGTTCATATGAATAATTTTTTTTCACGCTCTCTTTAGGAAGTGAACCTAATATCATACAACACAGTCTCCGATATGGAATTCAACACGATAGTTTCACTTATTGAACACTTATTGAACAAATGAAAGTGTGTGAGAGCGAATGTGAAAACGATTTATTCGATTCACTCTTTCAACGAGAATTGACCCCGTGGAATGTTAAATAAGGGATCGGCCAACTCAATTTCGGCGACTTGATCACTTTTCATGTTCTTAGTTGGCGAGGCTGGTATAGAAGTCTAGTTAATTTAGGTAGAACAAGAGCTTTTACTTGCATTTTAAATGCTGAAAGAAATCTCGGTAAGATTGTCATTTCCAATCTACTGCGAGCTGTTCTTGCGTCCGTAGCCCCTGGCCCCTAGCCCACTCACTTCGACTAATGTAATAACTAGTGTTGCCTTTTGTTGCAGAACTTACATGTTTTTGTGCTTCTGCATGGAATTTGTTGTAAACAGTTGATACAAAGATTGGCTAGTTTGGCTTTATTCAAACGTTCCTTGGGAGTCCAATTTATAAACCGTTGGTATGTGTAAATATTGTGTCCCCCCTTGCAGATGGAGCAGCAGTTAGGCTTGATACGTGAAAGTTACAAAGATTTGGTTTACCGTCTTCCCCGATTTTTGGTGTTGATTTGCTTGATATTCAGATTTCAGCATCTTATTAATGTGCATTGATATTATCTTCCTTTCGTTTTCATATCTTGCATTTAACATTTCCCATTCAGTCTGATAATTATTTGCACTTGAAATTGTTAAGTGTTGAATGAATTGTAGTGGCGGGCCTTCCAAATGTGTCTTGAGGTACTCCATCTTCTCAGTTGTACTTATGGATGTTTTCTTATGAATTATTGTTGAAAATATGTAATAGAAAGAGCGGCACTCAAGATAATTTCCCTAGGTATCTTCAGAACCGGTAATCTTGTCTCCGATGGTTGTTCCGATTGGTTTTCTACATTTAATTCTGAAGTTCTGGATGCCATTCTATAAAGACACTTCTTTACCATTTTCTGTATCTCTTCGTATTGCTTTGTAGTCCGTATTCGTGATTATCATCGTTGGTTAAGGCTTCGGGCATGAGTTGTTCATGCAGTTCCGTAAGGTTTTGTCACTGCCCAATGAGAATCCTTTGTTGATACTCATGTATTTCCTTTGAATAGTTGATCAGTGTCTCCTCAAAGTCATCAATGTTACATTTGATTGCTTCCATTTTGATCTTCAACTTTCTGAGACGTTGGTTTTGCTGAGAGTCATTTGCACTTGTTCCAGATGAAGTTGGTAGCGTTACTATAGGCTTAGGTAGAACCACTTTAGTTGTGTTTCTGCCGCCTTTAATAATTCATGTAGTTCAGTCTGGTTTGTTTCAAGAATATTCAAATTAAGCTTGAAAGTCTCGTACATATTACGTACTATCTGCTATGTATTTTTCTGCAGGTATGGCTTCTATTATATCTAAGCGTTCCGCAATATATGCGCGCGTTTTTCTGATTGAGGAGTCCTTCCCAATGTTGGTCTCGAGATTCTCCAGCTCTTGATACAACGTCCTTTGTCTCGCGACAATGACATATATGGTTGTGTCTTTCGTTGTAAATTTAAAAATTGATTTCACTTTCACTTTGTTCACTACCAGTGTTAGTCGCCTCTGGCAACGCGTTGTTATTCTAATTCGGATAGTTAGAGATTGTTTATTATGGTACCAGTGTTGATCGCCCTGGTAACGCGGTTGTGTTTTAGTGCGGATGGTTCAAAGTGTCAATTAACTAACTAGTTTTAGTCGCCCGGGATCGCGAATTCAAAAATCGTAAAAGTCTTTGGTACTGATCGTTTTAAAAAGGACCATGAAAATCTGAGTTGATATTATTTTTATTTTGGCCCCTTCGGGTAGGGGAAAGAATATACCCGAGGTAGGCATTCCTGTCGTAACAGGCGACTAAAATCGAACCTTCGTATACCGAGCGTATGGTGCGTATACAAAAAAATGCAATGAACACAACGAAAAGATTTACTACCCCAGGTGGCAGTCCAGCTTAACTGGAAAATCCACCCTCTTCGGAGGTCGGCTCTACGGATTCTGGGGAGAGCCGCTTATTGCAATCCATTGACCCTTTTATTAAATGTTCAAGGGTTTCTCAATCTCTTCCATCAAGATCGAATAACCCCGGGAAAAGAAATCCGCCGGGAACACCAGCGCGTGAAAAACAGGACTCAGTGAAAGAAACAAGTTTTGAGGAAGAAAATAAAGCACACCGAATCAAGCTTAATGAAATAGACCTACTCTACCAAAATCTTAAGAAAGAGATATATCTGCTAAAAGAAGAAAATAAGGTTCTAAGGGACAATCATTTGATGAAACAATGCAGATGTACTCCACCACGCTTAGCTAGTCAGGAATACCACACCGACGAAGAAGAGCTAGCACGCGAAACGAAACAGGTCACTAAGAAAAGACCTAATAAGAAAAGGAGAGCCGGTTCTTCACCGGAAGTCGAGCCCCTTAAAGAAGAAAGGCGTAAAGAACCCGCAAGAAAAACAACTGCTAGTGCAAATTCACGTAATAATAAGTTGTATAGCCTCCTTAAAGGAACGATAACATCGAAATTTAAGGTTACATCTTTAACGAATAATGCGTGAAAAATTAACGTCGATAACCACGATGACTCTCGGGCAGTGTCCCAAAAGCTAAATACCGATAAGGTCCAGTGGTATTCTTTCGAAATAAAGTCAGAGAGGCCACATCGTGTTGTAGCAAGGGGACTCCACCCCTCATGCACCAAAGAAGAGGTTATGAACGACCTCCAAGCCAAAGGGTTTAAAATTCTTGATCATCAAGAAGGAGAAGCAAACAACAGAAGTCGATAAGGATATCGTGGTAAGACGTGGACTTCCGCTCCTTATGCTTACATTCGATAGGTCAGATAATATCGAAGATATCTACAATTAAAACAATATTAAATATCGTGGTAAAAATCTAAACCATGCGTAGAAATGTTAGAATAATTCCACAGTGCAAACGTTGCCAAGGATTTAATCATACCCAAATGTATTGCCAAAAATAACCGCGATGTGTGAAATGCGCCGGAAATCACCTCTCCCAAGACTGTGGGGTAAAAAGACAATCATCCGCTACCTGTGCTAATTGCAAGGGAAAGCACCCGGCAAATTATAGAGGCTGTGAAGTAGCTAAAGAGTTGCAAAAACGGAGAGATGCGCTCCTTAAACCCGAAAATGCTAAATCAAAACCGCTAACTAAGACAAAGTGTAAGACAGTTCAGGGGATAGTAGGCAATCTAAAACCTCCGTTGCCTGAACGTACAACGACCTCGACCTCTGTTGTCAAAGGAAAACCTATTCAAATATTGCCATCAGGAAAGCCACCGAATAGTGGCCCTCGGACTGCCAGAGTGCAGACCTACGCTCAGGCCGCGGCATTCGATGAACAAAAAACCGTTGAAACTTCGCCAGACCCTGTATCTCATGTTTTCTCAGTAATTCTCGGGAAACTTGAAGAACAAAGCAAAATAAATAAAAGTATTCTCGATCGGTTGGTTAAGCTCGAAAATAATTCAAGGAAAACGCGTACTTCAAATATAATATAAATGAAAAACCAATGCTAAAAATATGTACTTGGAATGCAAACGGACTTTTGCAAAAACTCGATGAATTGGAAGTATTCATGCGCGTAAAGGATATTGACATTTGCTTGATTTCTGAAACCCACGTAAAAGAGCGATCAATTTTAAAAATAAAATTATTTCCACGCTTGTCACCCATCGGAAAACGCGAGAGGAGGATCATCATTGTTTATTAAAGACTGCATTGAACAATAAGAAGACATGAAGATAGAGCTTGAAACTATGCAACTGTGCACAATTCGAGTAAAAAATAATCAGCGTACTCTTAGAATCTCATCTATCTACTGGCCACGACGCTCCTAAAAAAAGTGATTATACTAACTTGCTTAAATCGCTGAAACCAAATTTCATTATTGGCGGCGATTTTAATGCGAAATACACGTTCTGGGGTTCTAGATTCCAAGTCTGCACCTCGTACATTCTCCTCCCTACTTTGGCTATCGTCTTGGCTGGTATCCACCTAGGACCTCTAGCGAAGTTTCGAACGTACACATCTTCTCCAGTAGCAAATTTGGATTCGAATGTGCTAATTTTTGGCGGAGCTTCACGTGGGACCAGCTGCGAGAGCAGAGTGCGAGGTTGTCTAGCATGAATCAGCTCCGCGGGTGACTTCCCCGTAGAGTTAGGCAGACTTCTGAAAGAAATTGAAAAAATCTAGTAAGGCTTTGCGAATACCATTACCATTTTGAAACAGCTTTTTCATTGCTGACTTAAAAGTCCGAACCATCCTCTCTGCTTCGCCATTGGACGCCGGATGGAAAGGGGCTGAACGGAGATGTTGAATATCCCTCTGGCTGCAAAACTGCTGAAACTTGGCTGAGGAAAACTGTGGGCCGTTATCGGATACCAGCAGTTCGTGCAATCCTTCAATAGCGAAGAAATTCTCTAATGCGTTAACAGTTGCTTCTGCTGTGGTACTGGACATCTCAATAACGTAGGGAAAATTGGAGTAGGCATCCACACATATGAGGTACCTGTGGTTTAAAAAAAGGACCAGCAAAGTCCACATGAATCCTCTCCCAAGGTTTAGTAGGTACTGGCCAGCTGGTGAACTCTTGGCGTGGGCTAGAACTATTCTGCAGACAAATTTCACAGTGACGTATTAACTGGTCTATCTCCTTGTCAATGCCGGGCCACCAACAATGACGGCGTGCTAACTGCTTAGTCCTTAGTATACCCCAATGGCCACTATGTAGCATGTGAAGTACTCTATTCCTTAGACAGGAAGGAACTATTACGCGTGACATAGCTGCTTGCCCAATAAAACACCTTTATGCTGCGTTATAGCGAAACGTCTGGCAAAAAACGGCTTCACATCGACATCCTGTCCCTCCAGATATTCTGGCCAGCCATTTTCGACCAATTGGAAGACTTTCTTCAGAATTGTGTCCTTAGCAGTTTCCTGGCAACTAATTAAGCGTTAATTGGAAACTCCTCAGCTTCCCTGTCTAGCTCAGCTGCAACCTCAAAACATTGCTCCTCTGCAACATCAAACTCCACGTCTGTTCCTGCGGGTAACCTCGAGAGTCCGTCTGCGTTGCCGTGCTGCTTCGTTGGCTTATACTTTATGGTATACCTGTATCCCATCAGAATGATTGCCCACCTTTGCAACCGATGCGCAGTCATTGTCGGCAATTGTTTGCTGGGATTAAATATGGAGAGCAGGGGCTTATGGTCCGTGACTAGTTCAAAAGTGCGACCAAAAACATGCTGGTGGAATTTTTGGACACCAAATATGATAGAAAGAGCCTCTTTTTCTATTTGGCTGTACTTTAACGGCTGTGTATTAAGGGTTTTGGATGCATGTGCAATGGGGCGTTCCGATCCATCAGGATATCTATGCATAAGCACAGCACCGATTCCTTGTGATGATGCATCCGTCGCCAAAACGAGGGGTAGTTGGTCCGTGTAGTGGGTTAGGCGAGTAGCTTCTATAATTTGGGTCTTTAATGCATTGAACGAGTGTTGCTGACGGCTTGTCCATAAAAAGCGAGTGTTTTGCTTCCTCAACTCATTTAGCGGAGCTGCAATTTGAGAAAAGTTGTTTAAGAACTTGCCGTAGTATGTGACCGTTCTAAGAAATGCTTGCAGCTGCTTGAGATCCTTGGGTGCGCTCATCTTTTTTATCGCTTCCAGTCCGCTGTCCGATGGTGTCCAGGATATTCAACACTTTCCTGGGCAAATACACATTTCTTTTCGTTGCAGTGTAGACCATATGACGACAACCGCGTTAAGAGTTCCCTTAAGATTTCAATATGCTCGTCGTCAGTTCTCCCAGTCACGATAAAATCGTCCAAATAAGCAGCACAATGGTCAACGCCACTTATTATTTGTTCTGAAATATTCCCGGAGCACTAGCGACTCCAAAAGGCAACCTCTCGTGCTGGTACAGCCCAAACGATGTATTGATGACCAAATACTGCTTGGCCTCCAACCTATCCAGCTCCTGCTTAACCAGTGCATTTTGGGCAAAAGGAATCGGTCGAGATTTGAAAAACTTTGGACAAGCATTCTCCTTAATATATAGTTTAGCGGAGAAATTATTGCAGCAGCCGAGACCACTATTGAATACTTGAAAAAACTGCGTACAAACCTCCTTGATACGTGCGGACAATTCTTCTCCAGTACTAGCTACTTTTGAAAAGAACACACTATCACAGCAACTTAATTGGAACCGCAAAATGTCAAACCAGTCCGTTCCCAAAATGTTTCCTCCTTCATATGTGTCAGCAACCAAGAGCTTGAGCTCGTGCGTCTGTTTCCTGAACTGCACGTTGACTTGTATATTACCTTTTACAGGAACAACAAAGTTACCATACGCTCTTAGTACCCTAGCTGGTTCGATGTAATTGGGTTTCCCTAGCTGTTCATACGTACGAAGATCAATCATGGAGCAAGTAGCACCAGTATCAAGCTGAAAATCGAGGACCATTGACAGATACTGGCACTAAGAACTTTCTAGCAAGCCGCTTAATGTCCCCCATGCCATCTTCTTTCAAAGTTTTAATTTGATCGCAGCTACCTCGTATGTTACCGAATTTGGCTTTTGGATTTTGTCGGCAAACTGAAGATATATGGCCTTTGCCATTACATACCCGGCAAATAGCATCCCGCACTGGACATTGAAAATATGAATGTCGTACCCCACAACCAGGACAAGACCTTTTTGCTTCTTTGTTCATAGGTATAGCATAAGAAGCATGTGGTTTTTCAAATTTATGTGAACTATGGGACCGAGGCAGAGAGCGTGAACGAGGTCTATGATTATCTACTCGATGCACTACCTGAGGAACCATACTGTCACCTTTAATAGCAAGCACAGATTTTTGCGTCGATTCATAAGTTTCCGCTATTTTAACAACATCGTCTAAACTGGGGTTCGACTTTTGCAAGGCAGCCGACCTAACCGTATCGTGCGGTGTGTGCAAAATAATGATGTCCCTAATTAAATTGTCTACAAACGGCTCTTTACACTCGGTATTATTGCACACAAACTCGTAATCACGCGCAGCTCCACGCAAGTCCGCTACCCACTCTGCATACGTTTGGCTCTCTTGCATGCGCATTTGAAAAAAACCATAACGGGCAGCAAGCACATGAGTTCTATCAGCGAAATGTACGGTAAGTTTGGAAATGAGTACCGCAAATGATTCTTCCTCTACTTTTTTGTCCGCGAACAAATTACGTATGAGTTCATAGAGCTCTGGACCCGACCAAGATAAGAAAAAGGCTTTTTTCTGTTCGTCTGTGACCACATTATAAGCATTAAAATGTTGGTTTAACTGGTCAACAAACGATTTCCAGGATTGTTTCTTTTTGTCAAACGGCGGAAAAACGGGAATATGAGAAGCTGGAAGCGACGCAGCTACCCCACTTTTTGAAGTTGTACCAGCAGCAAATTTATCCATAATTGCTTTTTGATTAGCCAATATGCCCGTCATCCACTCTTGTGGGGTATAAAGCAATTGCGAAAATGACTCTAGCAATCTATTCGCGTCCATTTTCTTACTTCGAGTAACAGACTAAACCGATATACACACTTTCATGCAAACAAAAAAAATCATGCAATAAAAAAATAACCTCGTCGCCAATTGTAATATCGGTATATTATTAGTATATTTATTAGACTTCAGTATAGTATACAATGTAACTTAATATTAAGAATGCGTATGACGCGGCGTTTATGAATCGACTGACTGCTTCGTTGATGATGGTCAGCTTAGTTAGCGTTATCTCGTCAGCTCTTGGTGAATGTCATTGTTGTTGTGTAACGTAGTATATGTTGTGTGACGTCGGATACTACAGTTGTGATTTCCACTCTACGGGCAAACCGACCTACTGGCCAACTGATACTTAAAAAATACCTGATCTGATAGATTTTTTCGTCGTGAAAGGAATATCTACCAACTACATTAAAGTTGAAGAGAGCTTTGATCTTTCGTCTGATCATTCACCGGCTATTTTAACATTTAGCGTAAAACTAGTCAATAACCAAGAGCCAGCGAGACTAACTAGTAAAACAACTAACTGGGAAGACTTTAGGGACGAAATTGAAGAGAATGTTGAACTGAGCGGTTCACTTATGAACTTGAGGTTGAAGTTGATCGCTTCGTTGAGGTCGTTCAGCTCGCCTCCTGGAATAATGCGCCTAAGCCAAGTAAAACGCCAGCCAAATACGGTTTACGATATCCTCCCGAAATAAAAGAATTGATTAACGAAAAAAGGAAGGCGCGTAAAAAATGGCAACAGAGTCGCGCTCCGCAACATAAACCACATTTGAGTTATTTGTGCAATCTGCTGAAGACAGTTATAAGGATTTTAAAAATCGGGCGATAGGTTCTGACCTTAAAAGTTTAACAGCTTATAAAGATTCCAATTATTCACTTTGGAAAGCTGTAAAAGGCACCAAAAGGCCCAAAATCCCTGCTCCGCCAATAAAAATAAATCAAAATTAATAGAAGATAAAGAAAAAGCGGATGTTTTTGCCGCCCATCTACAAGAAACCTTTAAACCGTACGATGGTCAAGCGGCTCACGGCAATACCAATAGTGGGACGGATTTACTATCTGACGATTTTTCACTCACATATGCAACGCTAAGGGAACTAAAACGTGAAATCGAATCTCTAAAACCTAAGAAAGCTCCTGGTTATAATTTGTTCACCGGGGAAGTTCTCAAAGTTCTACCTAGAAAAGCATTATTTAAGCTTCTATATATTATAAATGCTGCACTCAGATTAAAACACGTGCCGAGCCAATGGAAAGTCGCGGAAGTCATTATGGTTTCAAAACCAGGAAAACCGCCAAATGAAGTAAAATCGTATAGACCAATTTCGATTCTTCCTGTCATATCCAAAGTTTTTGAGAGGATATTACTAAGGCGTCTACAACCGGTTATAGAAGATAATAATCTTATCCCTGATCACCATTTTGGGTTCAGAACCAATCACTCGACGATTGACCAAGTGCATAGAATAACTGACGTAATAGAGAAAGCATTTGAAGAAAAAAAGATATGCTCAAGCGTATTCCTTGACGTCTCACGAGCCTTTGATAAGGTGTGCCACGACGGCTTAAAATTAAATTACGACAAGTTCTCCCCGTAAGCCTATATGATATTCTAGAATCATATCTCGGCAATAGACTCTTCCGTGTTAGACATGGTAAAGAATACTCGGAGCTTAAAGAAATTTCGGCCGGCGTACCGCAAGGAAGCGTCCTTGGGCCTCTTCTCTATCCGTTATATACTCGCGATATACCAAGAGAAGATGGCACTATCCTTGCTACCTTCGCTGACGACACCGCTATTCTTGCAGTAGGAACGACTGCAAAACTGCAAACCACACTGAATAAAATAAATGAATGGACGAGGGACTGGCGGATCGCCCTCAACGAGACTAAATCAGTTCACGTAAATTTCACATATAAGAAAACTAATGACTTACCAATTTTTCTAAACTTGGCTCGAATACCCTTTGCAAACGAGGCCAAATACATGGGAATGACACTCGACGCAATGCTGAAATGGAATTCATATGTGAAAATGAGACGTAAAGAACTCGTAAAGACATTCCCAGCTCAGTACCGAGTACAAACTGCTTTTATACAAGCAAGTGCTAAAGGCGGTGTGGACCTACGGTATACAACTTTGGGGTTGTGCCAAGAAAACAAATGTAAATATTTTACAAACTTTTCAAAACAAAGTACTTAGAGATATTGTCCAAGCACCGTGGTATACTAGAAACGACGATATCCACAGGGATCTTGAATTCCTACAATCGAAGCTAAAACTAGAAGCTTCGCGCGAAAGCACAGGATCTTTCAGTGGAAAGTAACCTGTCAAAATTGTTTTTATTTCGTGATAGAAAAATCGAAGGGTGGTGTTTTTAGTCAGTAGAAATCTGACACTACTATGAACACGCGCTTGCTATTCTCATGGTGTCTTTGGAAGATTTTCACCTACCCTCGGAAAAAAAAAAAAATTTATTGACCCCTTACCTCGGGTGGAGGGAAATCTTCATAAATATGATATTATCAAATGCAGCGCTTGCAAAAATAGTTCTTAAGATAATTTTATTATAATATTGTTGTGTAGGCACCACACCTATTGTGGTTGTCTATTATTGATCATCAAAATTCTTTCATAGACGATGGTCAAAAATTTATTGTTCACAAGAGTGTAAGTTTTCTTTTACGAAAGGAATTTGCTTTACAAGAAAATAATACAAAAAAAGGTATTGAGAATAGGTATTAATTATCACAGTATTTAATTAGCCTCGAATTCATGGACTTCGTCCCTTCAAAATCATCAACATCCTTCTTTTAATATGTATGTTTTTTTTGTTTTTTTTTTTGCGATGGAAGGTGGAAACCTTGCATGAGGCAACAATGGTCCGACGTCCATTGGTAGTGCCGGAATCCTACCGACTAAAACCACCTCCTTCCCAAACCGGCCGATTTGGATCTTCCGTGGAATCACCGTAAGGGATTTCTTCGGCGGGATCGGAATAAAGACTTAGCGTTCTCTATCAATCGCTTTGCGTTGACGCTCTAAACGCCTTAGGTCGAAGTGTATTCGAACCGGCACGTCACTTACAATGGTCCAGTCTTCACTATTCTGAAGTATGTAATTTACGACACTATCGGGAGTTGACCACTCCCAAATTTGTCCCGTAACGCATGAAAAAACACTGTTCTGTGTTTTCGGAAACGGTCTTGTAATGTGCACCATTTGGATGGTCTCATGTCCGCGTTTAAAGAGACATTCGCTGTAACAGCCATGACTTGTCAAGAACTGAGTCAGATAGAAGTTTGTTTCGCCATGAGCACGATTAATCCATGTATTGATCACTGGTATGAGACGATGTGTCCATCTTCTCTTTAACGATTCCTTCCATTGTTGTTGCCAAACAGCGATGCTGCGATTTCTTCCGTATTTTGTCTTTTCGTCGCCTACTCGGTAATTTCGGACTCGCTCGGTTCTTAGAGCATTTATTTCTTTGGCGGGCAAATCGATAGGTAGCAAATGCGACTCTTAATGCGCTTATTCGGTGGACATATTTAATTCCCCTCACATAAGACTTAGCTTTCGCGGCGCATGACTATATTTCTACTCCGATCTTACTCATCAGCCTTGAAAGTGCAGTAACAGTTTTCGACGACTTTTTGCATACATGCTCTAGGTGGTATTTGAAGCTTATACGTGCGTCAATAATCACTCCGAGGTACTTAATAGACGGTTGAGAGATAACTGCATGCCTTTTCTACTCGTAGTAAGAACTGCTTCCGTCTTATTATCTCCAAGGCGCAAACTGGCAATAGCTAACCATCTACGTACAGTTTCAACAGTCTCGTTACAGTGCAGTTAGATATATTCTTTCTTTTTTGCCACAACCACCACGGCGATATCGTCTGCAAAGCCGATAATTAAAGCTTCTCGCGGAATCGGTAGACGCACAGTTTTGTCATTCACAACAACGGTGCAAGGACTGAGCCTTGAGGCACACCGCCAGTTACCTCGTATTCTTTTATTCCCTCATTAGAATCGTAGATAAGGACAGGTGTTAGAATGGCAGTATTAAACTAGACCGGACATACTTGAGGGTTTGTGCCTAAAAAATTATGGTGTTTTGTCTGCGGCTACAATCCTCCTGCGTCCCGTCGAGGGAATCAGGTTGGTTTATCCTTGGATCGGGTAAGGGGTACCGAAACAGTCTACCCCTTGCACGAGAACCTCGGATGCCCCATTAGAAAGAGGAGACGGGGGATAGCTAAATTGGACGATATGTCTTCGAATATACGGCGGGTGACCAGTGATGTATTCCGTTACGTCTGTATCTGTGGTTAGTAGATCGGCCCTTTCGTTTAATAAGGTTGGTCAAGGAGGAGGTGACCGGTCGGCGGTTAGGCTTCAGATAGGCAGGTAAGCGTAACTGTTGGACCCTTGCTAGTATCCTCTGATATCTAATCGGATAGGTCAGATAAGGCGAAGTGCAGTAAAAGTGGTGATTGAAACAATCGGTCTGATTACTGCGCAAATTGGTCAAAAGGTGAGCCTGACTGAGTGACGGGTCGTTTCGGATAAAACGAAGGATAACCCAAGCAGTTTCCCCCTCAATTGCAATCTATAAACAACCCTTCTAAATAGTAGCTGATGAGACCAACTGCCAATACTGAATGGATGTAAAAGATCATAGCAGCCATTTGGTCTTAGTAATGCATTTGCTGATGCAGCGTGTGTCACTGAGGTCTACGATGAAGTATTTTCCTAGGATAGTTTTGCGCAAATTTTGTGAGAGCTGGGCAGGTGCACAGAAGATGAAGAACGAATTCCTCTTCCTCCTCATCCATGCAGCTTCTGCAGAAATCATAGTAGGGTGCTTCTTAGCTGTGAGCGTGTCTTCCTATCAAACAATGTCCTATTAATGCTCCTACTACGGAGCTGATTCTATTTCTACTAATAGAGAGAAGTTTCTGAGTTCCTTTAGCATCTGGTTGTGGCCAGATTTGCTTGGATGAGGCGCAGGTATTAATGCTATTCCACCTATTGTGTGCGACCCTTTTGCCTCCTTGAATAAGGAAAATTTAATGAATTGCATAGGACCGTACGGTTCACTATTGTTGGTCGAGTTAAGGCCGCTTCCTTGTCTGGCTGGTTCGTCCGCTTTTGCAGTTGCCAGGAATGTCGCTATGACCCAGTACTCAGCACAGGGTTAGTTGTTGCCCGCAACCTCGTTAAGAGATTCTCGGCATTGTTTTACCAACTTTGATCTAGTTGTTGGTGTATACAGTGCTTTAATGACTGCCTGGCTGTCTATGTATATTCCGATAGCATTTCCGTCTATCGCAAACAAGTTAAGACTGCAGACTGCCTGGCGTATAGCCATTATTTCAGCCTGAAAAACTCTAAAGTGGTCTGGAAGACGTAAGGCGATACTAATTTCGGGTTTGAGAGAATAGACTCCCGCTCCCGTGCCTTCCGTCATTTTAAATCCATCTGTATAAATTTCAAGTGCATAGTTATTTTCTATTGTGCTATTCTCCCATTCGGAACGTTCTGGCAATATTGCTTTGTATTTTATGTTAAAGTCCTTAAAAGGAATAGTGTAATCTGTTTTATTTGGGATTGCGTCAGGGAGGCCTATTTGATAGTTGCTCCATTTCTGAGATTCTCTAAGGCTGTCATAGACGCGACTAGTTTCCCGTATATATCGACAGGAAGAAGGTGTAGTATTGTGTATAAAGCGGCTGAAGGGGTGGATCTGAGTGCTCCTGCGATGCATAAGCTGGCTGATCTTTTTACGCGTTCCATAGATCTGGAATTGAATTTTTTCTTTAGTGCGGGCCACCAAACCAGGATTCTGTAAAACAGAATTGGTCTGACTACCGCAGCATAGCGCCAGTTTGTTACCCTAGGCTGGAGGCCCCATCTTGGACCTAGGGCCTTTCTGCAGGTATGGATAGCAACCGCGGCTCTCCCTGTGCGGTCCTGAATATTTAGCTTCCAGTTCAGCTTACTGTCTAAAATTAAACCTAGATATTTTGCATGCTAAATTTGCCACACTTTAGCTCCTCATTTTTGAGTTTTGGATTAGTTAAATTGGGAATTTCGTATCCATTTGTGAACAAGATAAGCTCTATTTTGGAACGATTTATATCGAGTCCGACTATATCCATCCATTTAACTAACTTAAGCAGAGCGGATTCCATAAGGTTTCTAATTGTATTGGGGAATTTGCCAGATTTAGCATCATCTGCATAGGCTGTAACTATACAACCCATATTACTCAGGTTAATGAGTGCTTCATTAACTACTAAGATCCACAGTAGTGGCGACAACACTCCACCCTGGGGCGTAACCCTGTACGCTAACGGTTTGGTTTGACTGCTTCCCAGTTAAGATAAGACCACTGTGCTACTAAGCATGTTATCTATCCAGACGCATATGCAGTTGTCAACCTTCAGCCTGCAAAGTTCGTTTGAAATGCCTACTGTTTTGACATTATTGAAGGTGCCTTTGATATCTAACAAAGATATCATCGTATACTCCTTGATTGAGAACGATTTTTCAATGGCACCTACTAGCGAGTGTAGAGTGTCTCCACCGAGAAACCCTTGCGAAAGGCGTGTTGGGAATCCGACAGGGATTTAGCTGACAAATCCTTCGATATATGTATCAATGATTCTTTCCAGCGCCTTCAGGAAGAAGGAGGAGAGAATGATTGGCCTAAGATCCTTAGGGAAGAGGTGTGAGGCCTTGCCACACTTTGGTATGAAGATTACCTTAACCCTTCTCCATGATGCAGGAGTGTATCCGAATTTTAAACAAGTTCGGAAGACCACTTTGAGCCAGGGGATCAGTATATCTAGCGCTTTCTGTATTTCTACTGGTGTTATTTTATCTGGTCCAGGAGATTTATACGCAAAGAAGCTGTTAACGGCCCAGTAAATATTACGGCTGTTGACAATCCCGACCGGTGATTCTTGGGCCGGGTAGTTGGGTAATGTTGATGTACTATCATCTATTGTATTACCAGGAAAGTGTGTGTTCATGAGAAGATCCAGTCTCCTCGTTAGACGATGTCCATTCCCCGTTGGGTTTTTGGATAAAACTAGGCATGGGTGGAGCTTTGGAAATAATTTTCTTTCGCCTGCTCGAGTCGGTAGTACTCTCTATGCTACCACAGAAGTGTCTCCATGGTTGCTTTTGGGCTTTTATAATCTCTGCCTTATATTGCCTTAAACTTTTTTTGTATGTGTCCGAATCTGCTTGTAAGCGAGAGGACTTGGCCGAATTAAAGCAATTCCTGCTGTCCTTGCGCAACTTTGATAGGTGAGTATTCCACCATAATGGTTTGTTCCCTTTTATTTGCCATCGTTCATCGATTTGGTTACTCTGTCAATCGGATAATCAATATCCGATGGTGAGTTCGGTTGAATAATTAAGTTTCCTAGCTTCGGCTTAAGAAGAGAATTGTATACCTGCCAATTGGTTTTCCTGGGATTCCGGAAGGTATCCAGTGGAAGTTTAATAAGGTCAATGTTTAATTGAATATAGCGGTGGAAACATCTCTTGAGACCATCCAGTTACTAACTATTAGTTGAGGAGAGTTAGTAGCTAACGTTATATCAATGACTTCCTGTCTAATTCTATTGATGAAGGTAGGTTCTGAACCTTTGTTACATTCTACGAGATTAGTTGTCATAATGTAATCAAAAAGACACCCTGTTATTTATGCCGCTGCTTCCCCAGAGGGTGTGATGAGCGTTGGCATCCGCGCCCACCACAAGGGGAGTATTGTCACTCTCAGCTGCATCTATCTTTCTGCGCACATTTGCTGCTGAGATGGGCCCTGTGCAGTGTTGTTATATCGTGGGATTTATCCCTTTTTGTGGGAATTTCGATGTCCGAAAAGCCTTCCGTGGGATAAAGGGATAATGCACCAAATCGTGGGAATTTCAGAAATCTAACAAAAAAACATTGAAACTATAAATTTTTGGCGAAATTCTATTAAAATACATGTATTTCACCATGATTATCAACACACTGAATGTCCATAAAAAACAGCTCATGTAAATCGTCTTTTATCAAAATTTTCTGGTACCAAAAAAAAATCGTAGCAGTGTTACAAACTGCGGTTTTTATACTAAAGGTTAATTTAACTTGATTTTCTTTCCGTGTAATACAAATTTTACTTTTAAAAACTGTATTTTAACTCAAAAAGTATCGTGGGATTTGAAAAGGGAATTTGAGTATTGTGAAAAGGGAAAAATGACACGCTTCGTGCGATAAATGAAGAGAGAGTGCTAACAACACTGGCCCTGTGTCGTCGTATGGCATGTATGCTGCTGATACCCTTTGCTTGCTGCTACACGTGTCTATCTCCACGCAGACAAAATCTGGATCATTGAAATTGGGTATAAGACGAGCTTATAAACTGTTCTTTACCAATATACATTATCTAGGTTTACCTCCCTTTTTTGCCCTTAGTCCAAGTATGGTATTCTTACCATCCACCCAAGGTTCTTGGATAAGAAGAGCGCCTTCTCCGCCCGTTAGCAGGCGAAGCACTGCCATCCGTAGCAGCTGGCTGCGTTGCATCGAACCGGTTTCCTTCGTCTAGAGACCGGAGAGGGACCGTCTAGCTCGGCATCCAGGCCCAGGTTATTCAGCGTGGATACCACACCCGACAAAAGTCTTCTCCTGAACTCTAAGGACAAGCTCATCCAGGAGCCTGTCTATTTCTTCCGGTTCGCCGGCTTTGATGATTTTCCAATTACTGGTTGGTAGATCGGGGTTTTGCAGACAAATCAGTCTGAGAATATCTGCTTCTGTTGATGGTCCGGGGGGTAGCAAGACACGACCTTTTCGGCGTATTGGTATATCGCTCCAGTGCATCACTTGGATTCCTGCGTTATTCCACAACGGACTAATTTTCAGGACCGTTGATTTCAGAGATTCTACCGAACTATTGTTTCTGGACTTTACGAGTTTTACCCCGCTGGAGAACCAGCCACCATCCACTAACGACGGCGGTTCTGTCGAAGGATTTCCGTCCTGGAATTTCCGGACTTCTACTGCTAGAATAGCTTTGATCATCCGAAACAGACGCGTCAGCGGATCTCGAATCCGAATCTGACGGAATTGTGAAGTAATCGTTCGTTTTCAGTTTCCTCTTGTTTAGGGATGTGATATGTGCCACTTTCCAAAGGTACCTGCGGGTTTGTCGCCACAAAAAAATTAAACAACTTTTCTGAACACTGGTGCAAGCGGTAGGTGCCGCGACAAAAGATGTACTTTATTCTTGCTTATATAACAAAAAAAAAAAAAAACACAGAATTATTAATTAATATTACCAGCGGTAGTGTTGCCATAGAGTTACAATATATCAAGTTTTACTGATGATTAAAATGACAACCGAACAATTCTAGCGAAAATCAAAGAGTGATGAACCGAAACAAAAATTAAAAAACCACGACCATTGGAAAAAGGACCAGGAAATGCATGCTGGGAAAGTTATAATGCAACTTCAGTGCAGTGGCTTACGGCTAACAAAAAGTACTAGATTATTTAGTGACTGAAGGCCAAAGTTACATTAGTTCTTGAACACCTGTATTTTGTCATATCATTGTCCTTGTTCTTTTCTTAAAGGTCGGTTTTGTTCATTTTGTTTGATTTTTTGTTTAAAATGTCCATGTTATTCCAACGAGTAAGCCGGTGAAGAATGATCCGCCCCAACATATCCGGTTCTGCTGGGGTAAGGCACTTGGGTGCTGTAGAGACCCAATATCATACAACCGATTGCTCTGAAGTTTAGTATCAAGTGACTTTATTTTTAGTACTTAATTTTCATTTTATATAGTGTAACAGTATTTTCAATGTTTTACATTTTTTTATAGTTAAGTGTCGCACAGTGCCGATACTACAGGTACGACAGGCCCTGGCAAGTGCACCTGAAGGAGCTCATATGCGACTGATCAAAACCCTCAGCCTTTCATCCCTGAGTTCTTCGCAAAAAGTTTTTTATCGCTTTTTTTACAACTGGCTCTCGTTTCTTGATGTGCATTACGTGCGACTTGCAATTGATGGTCATCGCCGTTTTGAGTCCGGGGATGCTGGTAAATTCTTCGTGTTCGGAGGCACGCCGATTTAAGTTCCGCTATCTCGGGTGTCCACCAATATGCCGGAGGTCTGTGTTTTGCTGTTCCCAAACTGGACATGATGTATTACACGCGTTGACGAACAGCCATAATATGTATGCTTATATTTACAATGATTATACAGAATATAGGTATCATTGTATGGAACTCTTTTAGACCCAACAGTGGCAACTGCTTGTAACACCTCATGTAAGGTAGAAACTTTCTCCAATCAATGTATAGAGCAAAACGTATACCGATTCTCTTTGTATATTCAAGCTGGAGAGCAAAGCCGATTTCAGTTTTGTCTACTTTTCATATAAAAGTATCGAAACATTTTAGATGTATCTTATTGTGGCAACTATAAAAACTTAAAAGAGAAATATATAAATGCAGAAACGTCTTTAGCTCTTTTTCCATCATATTCTGATCAAGATGCCTTTTGCTGCTCACACCCTGCTAATCCTAATAAGTTCATCTCAAATGAAAGAAAATTTCCAGGAGTAGCGAAAAACTGCGATTTTAAGTAAAAAGACATTTGAACAGCGAAAAAAAAAGCCCAACTAGAAAATCTTACAGAGTTATTAGTGCTCGATTATATAAAATAAAAAAATCATTAATTTTTTGGTACAAACATTACCTAAGTTATTTCTTTAAATATTTAAAAAGAACTATATTCAAATAACAACCACTTATTTTAGACGCTGGCCGCAGAGGAACTCTCATTGCTAGGAGTGCAGTTGGCTTCTCATTTTCTATTTCATTCTGGATTCAGGACAAAAAAAACCTTAAGAGGGCCTGTAATTGAATGGTGAGTTGCATATTTGTATTTCAAGTACAGTACAGTTTAATTGTTCTCTATTCTGAATTATTTTTTTAAAGGATTTAATTTTGGGCCAATTATCAGTACAAATATTTCATAAAATAAATGATAAAAAAATAATAATCTATTGCAATTTATTTGTATTGCAATTTTTATACCTTTACGCTTTGAGCAAAGAGTTGGAAATGGCAAAGTGAACGAATGGTGAACTTAATAAAAAAAAAAAGTAAACAATCACACCTGTCGAGGTATCCTTCCTCAAGGTGGCGCTACAGTCCGAGGTGGACCTGGGCCTCAACCAACAAGCGTCTCCAGCCAGCACCATCTTTAGCCAGCTGTCTCCAGTTTCGCACGCTAAGTTGGTTAAGGTCCCCTTCCACTTGCGTGCGCCACCTGAGTCGCGGTCTTCCTCTACTGCGCCGTCCCTCGGGTGTGGATTCGAAGATTTTCCGGGCCGGAGCATTCGTGTCTATTCTTTCAACATGACCCAGCCACCACAGTCGTTGGACCTTTATTCTTCTGACTAGGTCGATGTCGCTGTACAGCCCGTACAATTCGTCGTTGTGAGTCCTCCTCCATTCATCGTCAATGCAGACGGGACCAAAAATCACTCGAAAAATTTGCCTCTCGAAACAACCAAGAGTAACCTCATCCGCTTTTGAAAGAGTCCATGCCTCTGCGCCATAGAGCAGGACTGGGATTATTAGGGTCTTATAAGTTATACGATGTTCTCTTGTTCGTCCTTACAGGCTTCGGTTCGAGCTCTGTAGCCTTGGGAGGCTGTTTTTACTCTTTGGTAAAACTTCTGAACCTCATTCCTGCAGTAACATCTCCCTATATCCTCGATCGCGCGCTTCTCATGCTGTTCTTTTTCCTCCTCAGAAGCCGGTATTCGTCTCTTCTCTTCTGCGCGTAGAGCTCACGAGCAGCTCTTGTCCTCCTTTGCAGCGCCGCTTTGTATGCATTTTGTTTCGCTACATGTGCTTTGCCGGCATTCGTCGTCGAACCAGTGGTAGGTGGTTGCAGTGGTCGGGTGAAACCCAGCACATCAGAGGCGGCATCTCTAATGGCTTTTTGGCAATGTTGCCACTGGTCTTCAGTACTTGATGCTGGCTGCATAGGACATCTTGAGAAATTGAGAGAGACTCGATCGGAAAAGGATCTGGAGGTTTCTTCCTCACAGTATTTACTTGTCTTGGCAGTGTTCGGGATATCCGGAGTCGTACCTTGGCTACAACAAGGCAGTGGTCCGAGTCAATGTTGGCTCCTCGGAACGTTCGGACATATATAATACTGGAGGACGTCGTCTTTCTCCTCCGTGGGTGCATGCGCGCATATTAGGCTTATGTTAGCGAATTTAGCCTTGACGCGGATTGTCGTGATGCGCTCGTTCACATGGTTGAAACATAAGACTTATTGCCTAAGTCTACAGCCAACCACAAATCTGCATCTGAATAAGCGCTGTTTTTGTTGCCGATAGCAGTCGCCGTAATAGATATCGCAATTTTTCATCCTTTTTTTGCCCGGCCCATCCCATCGCACTTCTTGGATGGCGGTTAGATCTGCTTTATAGCAGTTTAGGGCCTCCGCTAGCTGTTCGGCTGCACGAGGTCTGTTAAGGGACCTAACATTCCTCGTACAGATCCGAAATTCGTTGTCCTTGTTACATTTTCCAGGTTCGTCAACAGTAGAATCGTCCGTATCCGAAGCTTGTTGTCGCTTCGTAACTCATAAAGTTTTCCGTAGTCGGGCAGTAACCCCGGCGTACAACCCCCAACCTGGAGGGCCAGGCCCTTTGTTGAACCCCGTGGACGAAAGGGGCCGGATCTTCCAGTGTCATTAACCCATTTCGGGGATGTGAGAGCTGCCGTTGGCCCATAAAGGGTTCATCCGCCACCATCTCTGTTTCAGCACCCTGACTAGTGCTATAAAAACCCCTCTCTGACCTCAGCTCCAAATATGTCGGAGTAGCTCAAGTAAGGTATCTGCCAAGATGACTGTTGTCGTCACCGTTGATTCAATCTATTGAATTCAACCAGCGTACGTCCTCTTTCTGATGGGCTCATGTAAGACTTCTGAGACTCGTTCAGTCATTCAATTCAACAGAGCATTATAGTGTTGCTATTTTCTTCGTGTTCAACACTCGTGCTTATAAGTTTATCAAGTCAAGTCCGGGTGGACGAGACCAGTACTCGGTGGTTACCACGGGGAGGTAAAAAAAGCACAATTGATGTGTATGAACCAGTTGCAACAACTGCGTATCGCCAAGTTGATGCCAATCAGTGCCTACCCTATTCATACAGCACCCAACCACCCCTATCGAGGTATCCGTAATCTGATCGGAACTTAAATTGCGTTCGAAGTGTCCGATTTGTAACAAAATAAATAACGGGAAAAATGTGTCGTGTAGATGTCAAAAATAAGTGGTATAACACGGTTCAACAAAATGCGACAGGTACGCTATCTGTCGGAACGGATATCACGAATGGAATTTTTTCGTTCCGAACGGATACCTCAATAGGAGTGATTAAAAAGTATTTAAATTTAGATTACATTTATTTATGTTTGTATTGAACTTTTGGTATATACAATTTGATTTAAACTAGGTAACAAATAATTATGAATAGTTAATATTTTAATGTGTTGGCTCAACAACAGCGGCCCAAAGGTGTACAATGTTTGTTTTCTCATATCTATTTTACATAATACTGTGACTGTCTTCTGACGTTTTTCTTCCGTATTGGATCGTAGTGGAGTCCTGTGCATATCGGCAAGAGTTTTCTTTCAAATACTCCCACCTTTCCTCATGTATATCTTGAAGACGTTATACCAAATAGGGAATCCGTAGGTTACTTATACTAAGTCCATTTTGCTTCTTCACGAGCGGGTAAACTCGGGAAAATGCAAGTGATGCCAACCTGAGAGCAGCGTTCAGGTGTGGGTTGAATCTAAGTCGCTCGTTGAAGTAGACTCCAAGATACTTTATGTTGTTTATGGTTTAGAGTGATGATCCGTCAGGCAGGTTATTTTTATGTTGCGGCAGTTGGTGGCCGCCCTAAAGTTGGTTCCTCTGATGGGTCTTCTTATACAGACTAGTTCAGATTTGCCCGTGTTGATTCGTATACCCCATCTTAAGTAGTACTGGAATAGCTTCCTAACGTAGGCTTATACTCTTCGTGCTGCTATTTCTGGGGACATCGAGTTGCTGTATGTGACGGAGTCATCGGCAAATAGGCAGCTGTTAGTTGCGTTCCTAGCTTTGAACCTGAACCTCTCTATTGTACGACTGAAACTCCCTTGGAATTGAATTGAGTTGAATGCATAGAAACTTCATAGATTTTCGGGCTTCTTGATCGTTTCTTTTTTGCGGTAATGATTGAATCGAGTTGTTCCGGTCAGATTTTTTCAATCAACCAAATCAACCAGAGCAGAATGTGGGCAATAGGCAATCCTCGCTTCTACTATTTGACCAAGTAAAGGGTGATTTTTTAAGAGGTTTAGAACTTTTAAAAAAAAAAAAAAAACACAAAAAATTCAAAAAAATGAATGAAATATTTATTTGAATCGATAGTTTGAACCTTGCAATTTAATGTTTAAAGATAATTTCATGCAAATGTTGACCGCGGCTGCGTCTCATTTAGCCCATCCGCTGAGTCCAATTTTGGCATGCTCTTTCACACATATCGGCCGGTATCTCACGAATGAATGCATGGATGTTGGCTTCCAGTGCGTCAATCGAAGCGGGCTTGTCCCTATACACATTAGCCTTGGCATACCCCCACAAAAAATAGTCTAATGGTGTCAAATCGCACGATCTAGGCGGCCAATTGACCGGCCCGAAACGTGAAATTAACTGTTCACCAAACTCGCCTCGCAATTGCGCCATTGTTTCGCGTGCTGTGTGGCATGTGGCACCGTCTTGTTGAAACCACATATCATGCAAGTCAAGAACTTCCATTTCGGGCAAAAAAAAGTTTGTTATCATCGCTCGGTAGCGTTCACCATTGACAGTAACGCTGCGATTCGCAGCATCTTTGAAGAAATATGGCCCAATAATGCCGCCGGCCCATAAACCGCACCAAACAGTGGCTTTTTCGGGATGCATTGGTAGCTGTTGCAATGCTTCTGGCTGATCTTCACTCCAAATGCGGTAATTTTGCTTATTTACGTACCCATTCAACCAAAAATGAGCCTCATCGCTGAACACAATTTTTCGATAAAAAAGCGGATCCTCGGCTCGGATGAACATTTCGAACCGAGCACGAATTTTGATAGTAAAATTCAATAATTTGCAAGCGTTGTTCATTTGTAATACGATCCATGGTTAAATTGCAAACCAAACTGAAGCTGTTTGACAGTGACACAAGGTACTAAACACACGTCAGCTGTCAAAACCAGTGTTGCCAAAACCAAACCAGCTAAAAAATCACCCTTTACATCTAGAAACGCGATTGTCCAAAAACGTTGTGCTTAACGATAAATTCCATCATCGTTTTGAGGTTTTGTTTAAAAAATCCTGCGGTGATGCCATGGCGGTCGCTAGAAGTTTGCCCGGGAAGTAAGAATCACCGTTCGGATAATTTTTTTTCCCACTTCACATTCGATAAAGGTGCTATAGATCATTAAATAGCCGGTTGAAGGGTAGTGATGCGATGTCATGAGAACACAAGCGTTCTCACCTAGCCTCTCACTATTTTCTCCTACTCTCACCTCCACGTGGTGACTGGTGGGTGCCTAGTACCTCGATTAGAGAACCAACCTCTTTGGAAGGTCATTGGTGGCAGCGGACGAGAGAGGAGGGAGGAGTGTTGTTTTCTCACTAAGGCACCTCCTCTGGTACCAGACGGCAGCGATGGAGTTCCCTAGATGGAACCAACGGTGGCGTCTACAGTTCCAGTCAGGCCGAACTATTTAGTGTAAATATTATGTACCTGGAACGTGCGAACGCTGTACACCCCAGGTGCTACTCAAAAACTTGAGTCTGTCCTCACGCGATACAAGGCAGATATTACCGCAATCCAGGAGATACGATGGATAGGATCAGGTATGATGAAAAGGAAAAATTGCGATATTTATTACAGCTGCCATAAAAGATTGCATGTATTAGGATGCGGATTCGTCGTGGGAAATCGGCTTAGGACAAAAGATATTGAGCCTTAGCAATAAACATTTTTAAGTTCGACTCTAAATTTTCGTAGTTCACTGAGGCTATATTTTCCATACAAATTTTGCAATTGTGAGCCTTTGCAAATTTAAAGTCGGGACTAAAATGTTTATTGCTAAGGCCCATTGACTTTAAGCCGATAAGTGATCGCCTAGCTGTGATCCGCATCAAAGCTACTTTGCAAAACATAAGCCTTATATGTGCACACGCCCCTACCGACGAGGCTGAAGACCCTATCAAGGAGGAGTTTTATGACCTTCTGGATGGAGCCTACAGAGCCTGTCCGGAGTACAATGTCAAAGTTGTGCTCGGGGACTTCAATACTAAAATCGGAAAGGAAAACATCTTTGGCGGGTTAGTTGGTTAGCACAGAATCCACGAAACGACAACAGACAACGGTTACCGACTAACTGACTTCGCGGCAGCTCGTAATACGGTGATAAGTAGCACTAGGTTTCCAAGGCTACGGATCCACACAGGAACCTGGCGCTCTCCAGACGGTCGAACCGCCAACCAAATCGACCATGTGCTAATCGACGCGAGGCACGCATCCAACATCCTCAACGTGCACACATTCCGCGGGGAGAACGTCGACTCTGACCATTTTCTTGTTGCGGCTAAGTTCAGAGCTCGACTATCCAACGACAAGAAGCTGCGTTCGGCCCAGAAGAAGAAATTCAACGTTGGACGCCTTAGCACACCTGGAGTATCCAGAGTCTACAAAGAGCGCCCGAGTGAGACACTCTCCGCAGTGCTTTCACCTACCACAAATGCCAACTCCCAGTGGTCCCAGTATCGCGACATCATCAAAGAGGTAGCCGAAACCACCCTAGGGTACCAGCCACCCCAGAGAAAGAGGCCTTGGTATGATGATGAATGCGTACGCAGGAAAAAGGTGACAGAAGATGCACATATGAAGGCGCTGCAGCGCAAAACAAGGGCAGCGAGGGAAGAGTATCGAGCCAGGAGGAGGGAGGAGAAGAAAATCCTGCGCAGAAAGAAGATGACCTACGCAGTCTCCCAGCTCAAGGAAATCAAAGAGTCCCGCGATCGAAGCCACATCCGGAAGTTCTACAAGAAAGCCAAGCAACTGGCTGCTGGCTTCAAGACCGGAACGCAGGCTCTTCGAAACAGTGATCGAAACCTAGTCACCGAAGCGCAGGGAATAGTAGATGTGTTTAAGCAGCACTTCCAGCAGCTGCTAAATGGGCATCATGTAGAGAGAGTGATAGGGCAAGAAGAGAACCCACGTCCAGTCAATGAAGATCCAGTTCCATCACCCAGTATAGAAGAAGTTGGCTTAGCAAAAAAAAAGCTAAAGAACAACAAGGCCGCCGGCTCTGATGGCTTACCAGCGGAGCTCTTTAAATACGGTGGTGATGTTTTGGTAGGGCGCATGCACCAAATCATCAACCAAGTATGGGTGGAAGAAAGTATGCCCGATGACAGGACTATCAGCTCCATATGCCCCATCTACAAAAAAGGCGATCCTATGTCTTGCAAGAACTATCGAGGCATATCCCTGCTTAATGTCGCATACAAGATCCTATCCAACATACTGTGTGAACGTCTCAAACCGTTCTGCAACACACTAATCGCCACGTACCAGTGTGGCTTCCGGCCCGGCAAATCGACTATAGACCAAATTTTCACACTGAGGCAAATCGTCGAAAAGACCAATGAATTTCAAGTCGAGACTCACCACCTATTCATCGACTTTAAAGCCGCATATGATAGCATTCATCGTCAGGAGCTTTATGTGGCGATGGCCGAATTCGGGATCCCTACAAAACTGATCCAGCTATGTAGCGTGACGCTGGAGAACACACGCTGCAACGTGCAATTTGGAAGTAGTTCCTCCGAGCTATTCCAAACATGCACCGGATTTCGGCAAGGAGACGCATTATCATGTGACTTCTTCAATCTCGTGCTAGAGCAGATAGTGCGCAGGGCAGATGTCAACACGGAAGGCACTATCTTCAACAGATCGGTCCAGCTGCTGGGGTATGCAGACGATATTGACATCATCGGTCGCTCCCAGCGTGCCGTGATAGAGGCTTTTACGGCGATTGAAGAACAGGCGAAGTTCGTTGGTCTTGTAGTAAATGAGGACAAGACTAAGTACATGCTATCAACAAACAAACAAGCATCTGTCCACCGCCTAGGAGAGAACGTCACTATTGATAGCAGCAATTTCGAGGTAGTTAAGGAGTTTATCTACCTCGGAGTAAACATGAACTCCACAAATGACATCCTAGTGGAGATCCGGCGAAGAATTACCCTAGGAAACCGCTGCTACTTCGGTTTGGCAAAGCAATTGGGTTCAAAACTCCTAACTCGAAGGACAAAATGTATGCTTTACAGAATCCTTATCCTGCCAGTTTTGCTTTATGGCGCCGAGTGCTGGACGATCAGCAGAAAGGGAGAGCTGATGCTGGGCTCCTTCGAAAGAAAAATTCTTCGACGGATTTTTGATCCTGTGAGCGAGGAGGGCGAATGGGGGAAAAGATACAACCGCGAACTCTATGAGCTGTACCAAGATGTGGATGTAGTCCAAAAGGCCAAAATACGTCGACTACATTGGCTCGGCCACATCGAGCGAATGGACAATAATGCTCCAGACCAAACCTCCGTTTCAAAGACCAAGCCATTGCGGATGCCAGAGCGCTTGGTCTGGATAACTGGAAGCAGCGTGCCCGGGATCGCAGAGGATGGAAGGCTACAGTGTCTCAGGCAGAGACTCTCCACGGGTCGGGAGCCCGTTCAGTAAGTAAGTACATAAAAAATAATGCATATTATTTTACATACAACAATTGCAATCTATTGCCTAATAAGTAAATTTGCAAATATATGAAATGTGAAATTTAACTAATTGGTATGCTTTGAAATGAATACCACTGAAACTTATGAATTTTCATTTACTATTTCAACAATTATTATTATAGTTATATTCAAGAACTGATATTATAGGTTAATGGTAACTTAAGTAAGAAACAAACAATTTTGATTCGAACCTATTTAAATATCGTGTAAAAACTGCATCAATTGCAGTTTTATATCGCGTTGTGCTTATATTATGGTCACTACTCATCGTTAAATCAAATTCTCTATTTAAAAATTCAATTATTGGTAGATTTTTATCATCTGCAAAATTGAGGTTGAAATCCCCACTCAAAATCATTGGCAAATCGTCAAATCTTTTCCCAATTTTAGAGTGTATAAATAAATTTTCATACAAAAATACACGTATTGCACTTAAAGACTCATCCGGTGAAATATAGGGTGATTTTTTAAGAGGTTTAGAACTTTTTAAAAAAAAAAAAACACAAAAAATTCGAAAAAATGAATGAAATATTTATTTCAATCGATAGTTTGAACCTTGCAATTTAATGTTTAAAGATAATTTCATGCAAATGTTGACCGCGGCTGCGTCTCAGGTAGCCCATCCGCTGAGTCCAATTTTGGCATACTCTTTCACACATATCGGCCGGTATCTCACGAATGAATGCATGGATGTTGGCTTCCAGTGCGTCAATCGAAGCGGGCTTGTCCCTATACACATTAGCCTTGGCATACCCCCACAAAAAATAATCTAATGGTGTCAAATCGCACGATCTAGGCGGCCAATTGACCGGCCCGAAACGTGAAATTAACTGTTCACCAAACTCGCCTCGCAATTGCGCCATTGTTTCGCGATGAACATTTCGAACCGAGCACGAATTTTGATAGTAAAATTCAATAATTTGCAAGCGTTGTTCATTTGTAAGACGATCCATGGTTAAATTGCAAACCAAACTGAAGCTGTTTGACAGTGACACAAGGTACTAAACACACGTCAGCTGTCAAAACCAGTGTTGCCAAAACCCAACCAGCTAAAAAATCACCCTTTATATTGCAGAGCAAGAAAATTTTGTTAGGCAGAAGTTACATAAAATATAGGGTGATTTTTTAAGAGGTTTAGAACTTTTTAAAAAAAAAAACACAAAAAATTCGAAAAAATGAATGAAATATTTATTTGAATCGATAGTTTGAACCTTGCAATTTAATGTTTAAAGATAATTTCATGCAAATGTTGACCGCGGCTGCGTCTCAGGTAGCCCATCCGCTGAGTCCAATTTTGGCATACTCTTTCACACATATCGGCCGGTATCTCACGAATGAATGCATGGATGTTGGCTTCCAGTGCGTCAATCGAAGCGGGCTTGTCCCTATACACATTAGCCTTGGCATACCCCCACAGAAAATAATCTAATGGTGTCAAATCGCACGATCTAGGCGGCCAATTGACCGGCCCGAAACGTGAAATTAACTGTTCACCAAACTCGCCTCGCAATTGCGCCATTGTTTCGCGATGAACATTTCGAACCGAGCACGAATTTTGATAGTAAAATTCAATAATTTGCAAGCGTTGTTCATTTGTAAGACGATCCATGGTTAAATTGCAAACCAAACTGAAGCTGTTTGACAGTGACACAAGGCACTAAACACACGTCAGCTGTCAAAACCAGTGTTTCCAAAACCAAACCAGCTAAAAAATCACCCTTTAACAACCAACGAAAACATCCGATGCTAATGAAACAATTTTATTTTCACAATAGTTCAAAGTTGTACTGTTGTATTCGTTAACCCCAGCATTTGTAAATATACATAAGTCTAGTTCCTTCAGGGCATACTGATTGTGCGTGTTCCTTAGTTACAAATCTAGATTCTATTATATTCAATTCTTCTATTTCTAGAATTGTTCCATTTCTTCGTGTTGGAACGGGAGGTGTAAAGTAACCATTACCCTCTTGTATTCATTGTAGTCTGTAGCCATATCATAATTACGGTATCGTATCACTCTTGGTTCTTCTCGATGTACATATTCACCCTTGCTATTTTTATAATATTTCGAAACAAACTGAGCAAGAGGAATATTAGCTAAATCGTCAGGTCTTTTCTCATACTTGTCGAACCAATTTTCTTTCCATATACCTATATACTTATACTTAATTCCTTCGGTCTTCATTATTCTTTGCCTTACGAACGGCCATATAAAAGGTGATTTTTTAGCTGGTTTGGTTTTGGCAACACTGGTTTTGACAGCTGACGTGTGTTTAGTACCTTGTGTCACTGTCAAACAGCTTCAGTTTGGTTTGCAATTTAACCATGGATCGTCTTACAAATGAACAACGCTTGCAAATTATTGAATTTTACTATCAAAATTCGTGCTCGGTTCGAAATGTTCATCGCGCGCTGCTTCCATTTTATGATCGGCATTCTCGACCTTCTGAGCAGTCTATTCGGAAGATTGTGACCAAATTTCGCACCAAATTTACTTTGTTGGACATTAAACCACCAACACGTTTACGTACTGTGCGTAGTGAAGAAAATATTGCGGCCGTATCAGCTAGTGTGACAGAAGACCGCGAAATGTCGATTCGGCGCCGTTCCCAGCAGTTAGGCCTTTGTTACAGCACTACGTGGAAAATTTTGCGGAAAGATTTGGGCGTTAAGCCTTTTAAGATACAGCTGGTGCAAGAACTAAAGCCAGCCGACCTACCACCACGCCGAATTTTTGGTTAATGGGCTCTTGGAAAGCTGGCCGAGGATCCGCTTTTTTATCGAAAAATTGTGTTCAGCGATGAGGCTCATTTTTGGTTGAATGGGTACGTAAATAAGCAAAATTGCCGCATTTGGAGTGAAGATCAGCCAGAAGCATTGCAACAGCTACCAATGCATCCCGAAAAAGCCACTGTTTGGTGCGGTTTATGGGCCGGCGGCATTATTGGGCCATATTTCTTCAAAGATGAAGGGAATCGCAGCGTTACTGTCAATGGTGAACGCTACCGAGCGATGATAACAAACTTTTTTTTGCCCGAAATGGAAGTTCTTGACTTGCATGATATGTGGTTTCAACAAGACGGTGCCACATGCCACACAGCACGCGAAACAATGGCGCAATTGCGAGGCGAGTTTGGTGAACAGTTAATTTCACGTTTCGGGCCGGTCAATTGGCCGCCTAGATCGTGCGATTTGACACCATTAGATTATTTTTTGTGGGGGTATGCCAAGGCTAATGTGTATAGGGACAAGCCCGCTTCGATTGACGCACTGGAAGCCAACATCCATGCATTCATTCGTGAGATACCGGCCGATATGTGTGAAAGAGTATGCCAAAATTGGACTCAGCGGATGGGCTACCTGAGACGCAGCCGCGGTCAACATTTGCATGAAATTATCTTTAAACATTAAATTGCAAGGTTCAAACTATCGATTCAAATAAATATTTCATTCATTTTTTCGAATTTTTTGTGTTTTTTTTTTTTAAAAAAGTTCTAAACCTCTTAAAAAATCACCCTTTAGTTGGTATATAGACAATTATGGTCGAACTTTTTGACATTGGCTCTCTCAATAAATACCATGCAGCTTCTCGACTCGTCATCTCAATCTGGTTCAAAAGATTAATACTAATGTCTTTAGTAATCTCCAAAATATTGAACTCAGGATGTTCATCCATAATTTCAAATATTTTCTTTGCAAATTGCTAACACCCGTCTTAATCTTATTCACATATTCTACAACATAAGCAGCACAAGAATATTCTTCAGTTATAAATTGAAAATCAGTGTTGGATTTTACAACGTTCAATATGAATGGGTTAAAGGGATGATGAAATTTTTCGCAATGTTCCCGTTTTAGAAATACTCGTGGTCTAGTAATTCCTGCTCGAATTGTTTGATCATATTCCTGATCAGAATCAATATTATTTTCCATTTTTTTTGGATTAAATTATATTTAGCTTTGTAGTGTTGGATACCATCCTCCGTTTATTTCATAGACGTTGAAATCATTGTTGTCTTAACTGGCATGAATGGAGCTTCTAATCTACATTTTTGTTGTCTTCTCGATGTTATACCCTTATAGCAGGTAAAAGTTTGCTTGTGAGTTTGTAGTCGGTTATAACTAGAAGCTTCTGCAGCAGATACTAATGTAAACAAATCTATTAGATCGATTGCTTTATTGTAATCTTTGCCAATAGCGTCTTCTGGGGCATTATCTAACCAAGCTAAAATATGCGCATGTTGACTACCCCTATGTTGAAATTCGATTCTTTTGAAATAATGCAAAATTCTGTATTTTATGAATGGACTGTACCTTTTTGATGTAATTATTTTCAAAAGAATATTGACTAACTTATTAAAGAATATAGCGCAAGTTACTGCATCTTCATTGATAAGAGTACTATTATTAATGGAAAGAGACTGCTTAATTCTAAGCCTCATGATTTTCGTAGCCATGCATCTGTCTGTCCGATCTCCAAAGTCCACTTGTTGCCATCATAAAAGGTGTGACCGTTAGGCCTTCACGGAAAAGTCTAAATTTTCCCAAATATATTTGCGAAAAGATAATTCTTCAGCATGTTCATCAAATAGCAGACTGATTGGAAAATTACCTAAAAAAAATTATAGCAAGACATATATATTTACTATCTGAACCACTGCCGGCTTCGCCAGGCAAAAAAAAAAAACTTAAATAAAATTAAAACATTTATTGCATTTATTTTCTTCGTACGTTGGGAGAAATAGAACACCGTTGATCAATTTCATCATTGGAATTTCCGAGAAAATAAATTTGCAAAAACTGATGAGAACTATCTGCAAATGGTAATAACGATCCTACTCTGTGGTACACCTTGATATTAAAAGTTGTTAAGATAACAATTTTGTAAATGCAATTGCCGTTGAAATATTGGCATGAAATTATCTCTGATAATATTTGTTGTACCAAACGAAGTCATTTGAAAACATGAATTGTATGCCAAAATGTTTTTTAATAAATGCTTCGATTCATCTGACGTTCCACAAACCAAGGAATGCAATGGTTCTGGTGGACAATTTAATGCCGGCAATCGGACTTTTCCATTTGCACAGCATAACCCTGGTGTTTGGGTCAGGTGCACCTCATCCCCAGACAACCCATCCCCTGCCAAATTTCGCACCTAGCGTCATAATCGTCCTAGCAGATCAATAATTGAGCGTCTAACAGGCACAGTACAAAATGTTCCCGTGCCAGTGAGACAAAAAAGTGCCCGTAGTGTCGATAATATTGCTGCCGCTGAGGCTTCAGTTGAAGAAAGCCCAAATGTGTCTCTCACACGTCGTTTTTTTTTTTCAATTCATTTTTATTAATTCATTCATTAAACTTATATACTAGACAAAAACGATTAAATCTAATTTAAAAACTAACATTTATCTTATTCTAGCTTACTGGCTCTTAGCAAGCGCTCTAAACTTAACAATATTCTTTAAACTATTGCCTTTCGGCCTTAAATCTATCTGTGTCTACATATTTTGTTTTGTTTTTTAATCTTCAAGAAACTTTAAAAACTTGAATTCTTTATTATGTTTTTATTAAAACTACTTAAAACTACCTAAGCTACTTAATCTAAATTACCTGTAATCAGGGTGGTGAGCAATCTAGCCGATTGGTCACCATCCTGATTGCGTCGATGGGCGCCTGACAGCCGCCAACAAGGTGCACATACGCGCCACCGACGCTTAAGGCCTCGCTCCAGTCTCGGAAGCACTCTTTCATGTTGGCTAGCCCGGTCCATCCCAAAGACCCCCCTCTCACACGTCGTTCTCAAGCGTTGGGCATCTCTGTGACGTCGTTGTTGCGAATTTTGCGAAAAGATATTGGCCTACATCCTTACAAGATTAAATTGAAGCAAGAACTGAAGCCGCTTGACCACCACAAGCGTCGTATGTTCGTGAATTGGGCTGGGCAACAACTTGAAAATGATTCGGATTTTCATCGAAAAATCATCTTCAGCGATGAGGCTCATTTCTAGCTGAATGGCTTCGTCAATAAACAAAATATGCGGTATTGGTCAGGCAACAATCCACACGTACTCCATGAGTCATCATTGCATCCCGAAAAAATTACGGTTTGGTGTGGTTTATGTGCCGGCGGAGTCATTGGGCCGTACTTCTTCCGTGATGATCACGTTACTGTGAATGGGAATCGCTACCGTTCAATGATAACCGAATATTTTTGGCCCCAATTGGATGATATGGACTTGGAGGACATGTGGTTCCAACAGGACGGCGCCACAAGCCGCACAGCGAATGTCGCAATCAATTTATTGGAAACCAAGTTTGGAGAACGTGTTATCTCACGAAATGGTCCAGTCGCTTGGCCGCCTCGGTCATGCGATTTGACGCCGTTAGACTATTTCCTGTGGGGCTACGTCAAGTCTATGGTCTATGCCAACAAGCCAGCGACGATTGATGAACTTCGTACGAATATTGAACGTAAAATTGCAGCAGTATCGGCCGAGTTATGCTTGAAAAGCGTCGAAAATTGAGTTCAGCGTCTGGACTTCTGCAAGCGTGCCCGTGGTGGCCATGCAAAAGAAATCGAGTTCCATACATAATGGCATCGAACGTACTGTCGAAAATTAAACAATACATGAATTACCCTATGAATTAATGAATAACTTTCTTATACATAATCCTTATATGTATATACATTCTTAACGTTACTTTAAATTTTCTCTTAGTTATTTGGTTTAATAAATTCAGTTGTCACGAGTCTTTAGACCCGAAAGGATCGGTTTTTTTTTACGAAGCAAGACACATAATTTATCCCACAGGGTTATTTTCGATATCGGTGCCGAAACCCGGGAGTCGGAACTATATTGCTTAGTATAAAAAATTTTTAATTGACGTGATAGCTCGGTATTCTTTCATATTTTAATAGCGAATATAAAATGGACTTGCAAACGCGCTCCGGTTACCGCAGCCATTTAACGAAGATAGTAAATGAAGCGACTGAATATCTTCAAACGTCGAATGTCAGAGACATGGAAGATTTGTCTAAATTAGACGCCATAGAAGAGGATCTCGCATCGTTTCTTCAACGATTAACTACTGTTAACGAGAATCTTCGCATAACTAATAAGGATATTCAGGCAAGAAATGTAGAGGACACCAAACCAGAGAAGATCGCGGAGTATGAGGACGCTGCGGTAGGAATGATAGCGAGGCTGCAAATTCGTTTAACAAAAGTACAAACAAGACTTAACCCCTACCAAAATGATGCCAATGTGCAGCGACAACCATCATCAACGCGATCACATTGCACTAAACTTCCCAAATTGGAGCTGGAAAAGTTTTCAGGTGACCATCAAGAATGGATTCGTTTCTTGGAAAACTTTCGCACGACTGTACATGAGAATGAATCATTGAGTGGGGCGGAAAAGTTTAACTATTTACAGTCGGTGCTAACGGGCAATGCGGCAAAGGCAATATCAGGTTTCACTCCCACGGATACTTGCTACGATGGAGCTATCTCTCTTCTGCAGGAGGAGTATGGAGATACGGAAAAACTGATAGATAAGCTGATGCAACAACTCATGGCACTTCCAGCAGTTTACAGCAAAACCGACGCGGTGGGGTTAAGAAACTTATATAATACGGTAATAGCTTCCAGCCGCTCCCTAAGAGCCCTAGGAGTACCGTCGTCTCATTATTATATAATGCTAAAAACAATTCTCTTGAAATGCATGCCAAACGAACTCCGAATAGACTATCATCGCATACAGAAAGAGTCAATAATTTCAATAGAAGATGTTAATGACTCAGCCGATGATAGTGGCTCTACTCTTTCCTTTGACGGCGATATACAAGTGAAGAATATTCTGCGGTTTTTAAAGCAAGAAGTAGAATCGATAGAGAGAGCGGGTGTAAATAAAGTTGTTACACGAATGAGTGCGAAACATGTCCAACCTTCGACAGCTGAAAGCCTATTCACTCCTACGCAGAATCATGGACCATGTTTCTTCTAAATCTACTGAGCATGTGACAAATGAATGCAACTGTACACGAACGATTGCCGAAAAGAAAGAAATGTTGAAGGAAGATGGCCGATGCTTTCGATGCACTGTTGTTGGACATACGGCGAGGTATTGTAAAGCGAGAGGATTGTATTGTAAAACATGCAAACGTAAACATGCTACTTCTTTGTGCAATGCTAATAAATCGTCAACTGTCCGTGAAGTGCGATCAAAAGATACAGAAAATGCCACTTCGACAACGATTGTTAACCCCACGCTTAATTTATATATCAGGGAATAATAACAAATCACATGTGTTTCTGCAAACAGCGCGAGCTCTGATATCCGCATCCAGCGCATTTTCTGCTACAAATCAGTTATTTGCCCGATTTATTATTGATGGTGGCAGCCAGCGAACGTATGTGAGGGAAGCAGTTGCAAACAAACTTAATTTACCCATAAACGGATTCGTAAATTTATCCATCATTCCTTTCGGCCACGCAAAGATTTCCTGCTCTAAGAGAATGAAAACAGTGAAGTTAGTATTACGTAGTCAGTTTAGTGAAAGCAATGTGGAAATTACTGCGGTGGTGGTTCCTGAAATTTGTCTTGACGTCTTGTTCGCCCCGGAGAGTCATGGCCCTCAGTTAGGTGGATTTTGCTTGGGTGACTCAAAGTTTACGGACGTGATCAAGAAGAAGGATTAAGCGTTCTTATTGGAGCGGACTATCATTGGACGGTCGTTACTTGGAAGTATAGCAGAATAACCAATCTTTTGACAGCTGTTGAGACAGTTTTTGGGTGGACCCTTCAAGGCCCTTACGATGCAGGTGAAAAATTATATGGTAATGAAAGTGTCTCTACTCTTTTTAGCTCAACCTACTTCCATCAAAATTTCGATGGCCAACTGAAACTCCGTAGGAAGTGTAAAGAGGAGTATCTTTTAAATGTCGTAACCACACTTTAATTTTTTTGTTTCTTGATTATGCCATACAAGTAGCTAGGTTTGTGTATCTTTTTCCTTTTAATATGAACTGTTATGTCATGATCATCATCTACTTGACTTGGTAACAGATTCACCATTGTATTTACTTCGACATATATCACCTGCCCATAAATTCCATATTGACCATGAACAAGCCGAAGCCTACGAATTTGCATAAATGGAATCCTTGGAGATACAAGAGTTACCAAGTCTAAAAGAAAGTCTTTAAGACACTCAGGAGCTGGTGAATAATTGAATCCATTGTAAACAGATAGCATTGGAATGCGTTGCTGTATAATTGTCGTGAAGCAAGTTGAACATATTTTTATTTCCAGTATAGCAGTATTTGAGAGCAATGTTCTTATAAATTCAATATTTGGAGTTGAATCATTATTTGGTAAATATTTTAAATCTTTTTTTAAACCACAGTCTGTGGCAAATGTCACAAGCGAGGCCAAACTCATTTTTAACAAAATCATTTTCAAATTTTTGATGCGCAGAGGAATTCTGTTGAAAAGCTGAGTTTGTTTGAAGATTGGTATTAGGTGGAGGTGGGTCAATTTGAGAGGGGAGATAACTTTGTAGTACTCTATCTTCTGTACTGTGAATGGGAGAATTATTGTTGTTAGAATCACTCCGTGGAATATAAGGTACATATCCTGTTATGGACCTGCGATTGTGGAGCTATGGAGAACTGGTGGTACATATGGCATATATCTGGTGGATGGGCCTGCAATTTGAGAAGTATGGTGGTACATTTTTCACATTTCTTGTTGATGGGCTCGCGATTTGAAAACAATGTATCTGTTGTGGTTCGTTATTACGATTAGAAATATTTTGTGTTTGTAAATTTGATGTTTTTTTGCTATCTCTATACCGCTCACATTTTTCTGCGTTTATTTGTTTTTGTCCTGCCTTTTGTACCAGAAAAATAACTAGAAGAATCAGCAGTGGCCATAGAGATAGATAGATCAGCAACCTTAATCTCATTCTTTTTATTATTTTCTCTGCATTGCATAACCTCTTCCCTAATCTTTTGTGTTCTTTCTTCTACTCAGAATCAGAAGAGCCACGGGCCAGAGCAGCACATCATTATTTTTCTTTTCTCTGTTTTTTTTTATTTTTTCTTCTTCTTCATTTATCTGTCTTTTTCTTTTTCGTTCTCCTTTAGAATCACCCGTATTTTCTTTCATTATTGACTAAAACCAAAAGAATAGATTATTTGAAAGCTGTATATTTTAAATTTTGTATACCCTCCACATGAAGGTATATTCACTTTGTCATTACATTTGTAACGCCAAGAAGGAGTCAGCGGAGACCTCATAAAGTACATATATTCTGAATCAGGATCACATTATGAATCGATCTAGCCATGTCCGTCTGTCAGTCTGACACGATAGCGCACAAAGGAATTGACATAGGCGAATGAAATTTGGTGAAAGGACTTCTTTTTATCGTCGTTAGGTTGGTATTAAAAATGGGCTATATCGGCTATATTAGAAAACAAATGTTGAAAACACGATAGCGTCGAAAAGAATCTACTTAGGCAAGTGAAATTTTGTGAGAGGACTTGTTTTTTTTTTTTTGTCAAGTTAGAATTAAAAATGGTCTATGTCGTTCAAGTAGTTCTGGTACCACCCATACAAACAAAATTTGTCTCTCTGTCGGTTGAAAAGAGGATAGCGTCACAAGTGATATTTTGTGAGAGGACTTACGCTTATCGTCATCAGGTTGATAATAAAATTGGGCTGTGTCGGTCAATCAGTTTTGGTACCTCCCATACAAAACTAATTTTGCATGACTTGTATGCAGTGGAGGGTATCAAAGCATCGGCCTGATGCTTTTAATTACTTGAATTTTTTTTATTTACCTATAAAAAAAGTTTTAAATTTAGCGCTCAATGTTTGGGAATGCGCTGCATTCCTGCACAACAAAAGTAGGTACAGATCTCATGACCAGCATAAGAAAAAGAGACAGCTGACGTATGCGTTGAAGGAAAAAACATTAAAATTGTGAGAATATCAACAATCTGACAAGAAAACATTCAAACTACATTTTACCATGAATATCAACGCACTAAATGTATAAAAAAAGGGGATTTGCCTTTAGCAACAATTTCTAGTACCAAAAAAATTCATTGTAATATTAGCAAACTGCGAGTTTTATACTGAGGATTAATTTAATGTGATTTTATTTCCGAACAATAAAAATTTTACTTTTAAAAGTATGGTTTGTTTCATAAAAAAATAGAGGGAATTTGAGTTTAGTGAAAAGGGAAAAATAAAAACGCTTCGTGGGAAAAATAATGAGAGAGTGCTAAAAACATTGACTGAGAGTTAGTGTATTTGTTGAGCTTCTGTCAGCTGATGGATGCGTTCTGAGAGTTTAAATTCGTTATTTTATTTTACCACGAAAACATATATGTATTTAAAAAAAATTTATAAAATGTTAATGTATAATTTATGATTTTTTAGTTATACCTACTGCGCGTACTAATAACAAATTTAGTATCGAATTTAAATTTACGGAAGCTCACATTTACGAAAATTGTATGGAAAATATAACAACTGTGAACGACTCGAGAGAGGGGGGAGGAGTGTTGTTTTCTCACTAAGGCACCTCCTCTGGTACCAGACGGCAGCGGAGGAGTTCCCTAGATGGAACCAACGGTGGCAAATACAGCAGTGGCGTGGCGTCCATATAACCCGATTCGTACCGACTTACCTTTTCAAATCTCCACCAGTCAACACTATCTATCTACCAAAAACCAAATATACCTTTACATGAAACACAAATGAATTTTTACTCACAAAATGGTACACACACATAACCCTGCAAACCAAAAGTCAGTTTAATAATATTGTGTGTATCCATTTTCATACAACATCGTCATCGTCTCGTCACGACAAAGCGAAGAGAACCCAAAATATGTCGGGTTATTAAAGCTCTCACTTGATAGTTGATTTTGAGAGAATAGTAGCTTATTATCTCTTTTTTTCTTCCCTGAGCACTGTGTCTGACACCTCTTTGTTCAACACCCACTGGGTTATGTATTATGCGCTTTTCTTCGAGTTATTCTCAGTTCTTACTACATTAATTTTGAGTGCTGGCGCTGAGTGAACATTTGTATCTATCCCTTTTTTTCTTCCCTGAGTACTGCATTGGGTTTTGGGTATGTGTTTTACACCCGCTTGGTTATGATATGAACAAAATAACACGCTTTTCTTCGACTTATTCGATTTTCTTTTACTTCTTCTTTTCTTATTGTGTCTTGTGTGGATAATTGCAGGTACTATGTTGAGGTAGGTAGGGTAAGTGTTTTGGTTTACAAATACAGTTGGCGGATTGCAGTGCGCAAATTGTTAATTTTAAATATTGAATAAATATTGAATTGAAGTATAAAAAAGGTCGCTTTAATTGATTTTGCTTAGTTGATGCAAAGCAAATGAACAATGTATGGTTTTGTTTCCAGGTACACAGATGTAGAGTTTTTTACATTCGTATGTGATTAGTTTTGCTTCGACTTCCCATTTTTAAATGTTCCAGTCGGGCCGAACTATTTAGTGTTATCCCTATAGAGCTGCTCTGACATATTCGGATACCAGGTCTATAGGGATTTCCAATACCGAGCCAGGGTGTTGGAGAAGAGTTGGTGGCGGCTGAACCCTTAATGGGCCAACGGCAGCGCTCACATCCCAAAGTGGGTTACTGGCACCGGAGTAACCGGCCTGCTGTCCTAGGGTCAATGGCCTGGCCCTCCAGGTTGGGGGTTGTTCCGTCGGGGTAACTTCCCGACCTACATGGTTTTACTTTTGAGAGAGACACGAGAAGCCTCAGATAACGATTTCCCTCAAACGACAACCAGACCCGGAACGTCAACGGACAACGATTTAAGAGTATGTACCTGGAACGTGCGAACGCTGTACACTCCAGGTGCTACTCAAAAACTTTAGTCTGTCCTCACGCGGTACAAGGCAGATATAACCGCGATCCAGGAGATACGATGGATAGGATCAGGTATGATGAAAAGGAAAAATTGCGATATTTATTACAGCTGCCATAAAATATTTCATGTATTAGGATGCGGACTCGTCGTGGGAAACCGGCTTAGAACAAAAGTTATTGACTTTAAGCCGACTTTGATCCGCATCAAAGCTACTTTCCAAAACATAAGCCTAATATGTGCACACGCTCCTACCGACGAGGCTGAAGACCCTATCAAGGAGGAGTTTTATGACCTCCTGGATGGAGCCTACGAAACCTGTCCGGAGTACGATGTCAAAGTTGTGCTCGGGGACTTCAATGCTAAAATCGGAAAGGAAAACATCTTTGGCAGGTTAGTTGGTAAGCACACAATCCACGAAACGACCACAGACAACGGTTACCGACTAACTGACTTCGCGGCAGCTCGTAATGCGGTGATAAGTAGCACTAGGTTTCCAAGGCTAAGGATCCACACAGCAACCTGGCGCTCTCCAGACGGTCGAACCGCCAACCAAATCGACCATGTGCTAATCGACGCGAGGCACTCATCCAACATCCTCAACTAATCGGCACGTACCAGTGTGGCTTCCGGGCCGGCAGATCGACTTTAGACCAAATTTTGACACTGAGGCAAATTCTGGAAAAGACCAATGAATTTCAAGTCGAGACTCACCACCTATTCATCGACTACAAATCCGCATATGATAGCATTCATCGTTAGGAGCTGTATGTGGCGATGGCCGAATTCGGGATCCCGCTGCAACGTGCAATTTGGAAGTAGTTCTTCCGAGCTATTCCAAACATGCACCGGATTTCGGCAAGGAGACGCACTATCATGTGACTTCTTCAATCTCGTGCTAGAGCAGATAGTGCGCAGGGCAGGTGTCAACACGGAAGGCACTATCTTCAACAGATCCGTCCAGCTGCTGGGGTATGCAGACGATATTGACATCATCGGTCGCTCCCAGCGTGCCGTGATAGAGGCTTTTACGGCCATTGAAGAATAGGCGAAATTCGTTGGTCTTGTAGTAAATGAGGACAAGACTAAGTACATGCTATCAACAAACAAACAAGCATCTGTCCACCGCCTAGGACAGAACGTCACTATTGATAGCAACAATTTCGAGGTAGTTAAGGAGTTTATCTGCCTCGGAGTAAACATGAACTCCACAAATGACATCCTAGTGGAGATCCGGCGAAGAATTACCCTAGGAAACCGCTGCTACTTCGGTTTGGCAAAGCAATTGGGTTCAAAACTCCTAACTCGAAGGACAAAATGTATGCTTTACAGAACCCTTATCCTGCCAGTTCTGCTTTATGGCGCCGAGTGCTGGACGATAAGCAGGAAGAGAGAGCTGATGCTGGGCTCCTTCGAAAGAAAAATTCTTCGGCGGATTTTTGATCCTGTGTGCGAGGAGGGCGAATGGGGGAAAAGATACAACCGCGAACTCTATGAGCTGTACCAAGATGTGGATGTAGTCCAAAAGGCTAAAATACGTCGACTACATTGGCTCGGCCACATCGAACGAATGGACAATAATGCTCCAGCTAAAAGGATCTTCGAATCCCAGCCGCCAGGTTCGAGACGACAAGGTAGACCGAACCTCCGTTTCAAAGACCAAGCCATCGCGGATGCCAGAGCACTCGGTCTGGATAACTGGAAGCAGCGTGCCCGGGATCGCAGAGGATGGAAGGATGCAGTGTCTCAGGCAGAGACTCTGCACGGGTCGGGAGCCCGCTAAGTAAGTAAGTATTAATAATAAAAATAAAAAGTGTAATAGACACAATAATCGAAAATTTATTTTCTTTAAAATGTACAGAAAGAACGAAACTCTAACAGCTAAGTTCCACATTTCACTTTCACTCGAAACAAAGTCGAAATCGATCTAAAAGTGAAACTTGGTGTTCTACATTCCACTTTTATCGATATCGATTTCAATTTTTTCGAAATTCAAACAAAGTAAAATAGTGAAAAGCAGACGACAGGTGCATTGAAAATGTATAATAATAATTACATTAGTGTTTCTTTCCATATATTTATTAAAATATATAATTTAAGGGGCAAGCATAAGAATACTGCACTTTTATAACCTTTTCAAATAAAGAGTATACCATTCGCAATATGTTTTCTTATTTGAATGGCTTCATTGAGATTTGCAACTTTTTCTGTAAATTCGCCGTCTTCCTCAATTTCACTTGCGTCGTTCGCTACCTCTAAGCTTTCTTCATTTTGTAGCTTAAAGTGCCTTCCAATGTTGTGCAACGCGCAACAAACATTAATTATTTGTACCACCTTTTTTGGCGGATATTTAAGAGAACGCGCCAAGCGCCTAAAACTAATGTTTTCTAAGAACTTGTGTCAAAATCTTTGAGACTGTGCTTCTGCCCAAAGCACCATCTGCATCTTTTCCAACTGAACTTTGAATGTTTCCCTCGGCAGGAAAACGAAGAGCTGCAGCTAACTGCAACGTACAAGGAATCGAAGATTTTTTAAGAGGCGGCCTAACAGTTTGCAGCACCATTAAGAAAGCACATTTATTTAGTCGGTAGTAAAAATTTTAACTTTTGCTTGGAATAATTGTAAATATGTACGCAGCATCTGCAATTTCCAATAGTCTCTCAGCATACGCCTTTTAATTTTTTCTTCTGCATACTTTTCTTTTTGGGTTTGCAGCAACATGGAAATTAACACAACACTCATTATTAAATAAATCGCGAAAAGGAGTCGAAATTTAAAACGAGCAAACCATTTTTATCAAAATTATATTTTTGTAACGTTTCAAATGACAGATATCAGCCGTTTTTAATTTCACAGAAAGTGATTTTGAAAAATGTTTGATATTAGTAAATCGGTGGAAATATGGAGCTACTGATTTGTCTCAGGCATTTAAGTTTTGCTGCTTACAATTTTTTTATAATTCATACAATTCATAATCATTAGTAATCAGATATGTTTTGTATTAATAAGCGTTTTTTTTTATTATTGTCAATGATTTATAAGTTCATCGATTTCCATTGTTTACAATAAAAATTTAAACATCGAGGTAAAACGAAAGAAATCCTAATAATGTATACCTTCCATGCGTTTTAATAAATATAATTTGGTACTAAGTTCACCACACCATATCCACCGTTTTCTTAACATGTCCCGATAACGGACAATTATTTGAATTTTCGTCCAATGTTGCCAGTGTATGCGCGTGTGGCTAATCATTATATTAATACGTGAACACAAAAGTTTCGGTACACTTTTTAAGTATTTATTATGAAATGAGGAGAATGAAACTTATGTTATTTGAAAGGTACTGTGCCATAGATGTGCACAAACAAAAAATCGTGGGTATTTGCCGCCATTAAAGATGGTAAAATTAAGTTATGAATTCCCCATATAAAACAAGTAATTGAAAGGATTTTGGTGACAATCAATTTTTCGCCGCCATATTACCATAGCAACGTATTCAAATATAAACCACCTTAGATTAGAACCTGTTTCCGATGGAGCAGCTCATTTACGTATTTTTTCGATATCTAGATGTCGCTCTTTTCGTTTGTAAAAAAAAATACACACAATAATAACGAAAATTATTGTGGTACGTTCTTATAAAAGGTATGGTCGATTTTCGACCACAAGCGATACTAGTTTACTTTAACATGGCACACATACTTTGCCACATACAAACACGGAAAACAGCTTGTAGGCAAATTCTCTTTAGAGCTGACGGTCTATTGAATACTTAGGGCCAAAAGAGATCACCCTTTTAGAAGATGCTCTTATTTTTGCAAATGGCCGCCAATGTCAAATCTGACATTTGTGGACTAGACAGATGTAGAATACAAGTGATCAAGCCATGGAGCGATACAATCCCCAAGAACGCGGAATAATCGTGTCTATTGTTTTGCGTAACAATTCGTCTCGCAGCGTGAATTCCTTCGCCAATTCCACGGCCGTCCGACACCGACTGCGCAAACACAGCGCCGTTTGGCCATCAACCTTGAAGAGTATGGGACCACGCGAGACGTTGCCAAGAGTAGCCGGCCCCGGAGCGCCCGTTGTTCCGAGAATATCGCCGCTGTTGACGAGGATGTCGAGCTGTCGCCGGAAACATCGATTAGACGAAGAGCCTCGCAATTAGCCATCTGCCGGTCGTCCCTAAGGCGAATTTTGGTCAAAGACTAACCTACACCCAAGCCATCCTCAATCTCGAGGACGAAGTCGACGATTTTTCGACCAAAATCATAATGAGCGATGAGGCTCATTTACACCTCAGCGGGTACGTGAACAAGCAAAACTATCGCTTGTGGGGCACTGAAAATCCACGAGTAATGCACGAGGAGCCATCGGCCCATTTTTTTCGACGACAGTGGACAGCGAACTACAATTTTAGAACAAAAGAAACTTTATATAAATAATATTTTTTATTCCCATAGATGTGGTCACTTTGAATTTTTACAATATTCTGCCTTATTAACTAAAAATGCGTCTATTTATAATAGATGGTAAACAAAGTTTTCGTGAAAATAATAACCGTTACTTTAAGCATTCGGCTTGACAAATGTTGGTCCGTTATTTGCACTTGCAGATGTTGTTGATGATGCAGGTCTTCGTAAGTAGGTCATTTGCGGGATCTTGTTTACGTGGCAAATGTTGGTCCGCTATTTGCACTTGGAGATGTGGTTCATGATGCAGGTGTTCGCAAGTAAGTCATTTCCGGGATCTTGTTTACGTGGCATTTTGGTCCGCTATGTACGTTTGGAGATGTTTTTGATGTTGCCATGACGATGCTGTTATGTAACTCGCGCTATAGGGCCATGTTAACCGAGTTTTTTCTGCCGCAATTGGCCGAATTTGGATTGGAGGGCGGCGTTCACAGGTCGCCTCATCTCTTGTTTTGGCGATTGCCCGATTTAACTTTTTTTTGTGGGGTTTTTTGCAGTCCCGTGTTAACGTGAACAAGCCCGACACCCTAGAAGCCCTCAAGGACAACATTCGACACGAGTGCGACAATCTGTCGCCCGAAGTTCTCGCCGAAGTGATGAAAAATGCCATAAAAGGAGCCCGTATGGCAATCAATTGTGACGGCGCCCATTTGGCCGATATCATCTTCTTGACTTGACCAATAAAATTATAAAGGTTCAAATAAACATAATCAAAAAACAGAATCGAAGTTTTTCATTTAGAAAAAAATGAGATGATGATCTTTTGGCCCACCTTGGTGTTTTTTTTTTATAAGCGAAAAGAGCGAAATCTAGATATCGAAAAAATGCGCAAATGAGCTGCTCCTTCGGAAACAGGTTCTGATCTAAGATGATTTTTATTTGAATACGTTGCTATGGTAATATGGCGCCGAGAAATTAATTGTCACCAAAATCCTTTCAATTACCTGTTTTGTATGGAGAATTCTTAACTTAGCTTTACTAGTCTTGATGGCGAGATATACCCACGATTTTTTGTTTGTGCACATCTATGGCACAGTATCTTTCACGTATTAATAAAATGATAATTCCGAGAATCCACATGCTGCTTCATGTTATTTGGTCAGTTCAAGTTCTTTATTCAAAAGTTAAACTGAAGTACATTATGTATAACAATATCGATGTTTTGCAATCAAACCGCAATAATAAACGTGTCGGCCAACATTCCGCTTTTTATACCCTCGACATGAAGGTATATTCACTTTGCCATTACATTTGTAACGAAAAGAAGGAGTCACCGGAGACCTCATAAAGTACATATAAGTTAATAGAATTTACGCCGAAATTGTTAAAAAAATATTTTTCAGGGCAGATTACCCTGTCCTTTATTGTTGGAAGAATCGATTAAGACTAACTTAAAGAATAAAGAAGACTCCTACAAGTTAAATTATCAAAGCTTGCATTTTCATTTATTACAATATTGATTTCCTTAGCTTGCATTTTATTTCCCAATAAGAATTTCCCCGGAAATTCGTTTCTTAACCCAGACGGTAGGTCAGCATTTCCGCTGCGCGTGCGAGTGGTTGACGAAGTTAACTCTTCCCCCTTTAAATGCGATGGTCCTCAATCGCCTAAAGGTAAGGAAGGTTGTTGAACTGTGTTTGTTGGATTCTTCCTTTTGGTAAACTTTCAGTGTGTGGTGGAGCTTCGATGTTCTTAATTCCTTGCTGCTGGACTATGACTCTGGTTTCATTACTTGAATGCCTTGTTATGATTCTATAGATGGTGATAATTACTAGGATAGTCCCGATGAGACTTATTGTTCCACAGTTGATGAATGCGTAAGTTTCGTTTTCACTTTTGAGCAACTCGATACTTTTGGTATTGTTGATGTGGAGTTCGCCCATCATTTCGAGCGACAATAGTCGATGGAATCTGTTCTCTATGGGTGTTGGCTGCAGTATGGCTGGAAGAACGGTGTGTGTAGAAGCTTCGTATGCCGCAAATACTCTATTGTTTATCGTTATGTTGGTTTTCTCGTATTTAATAAGGAAGGTACCAGTAAGGTTCCGAGGTGTGGATTCGCCTTGGAGAGTTCCGTTAAAGTCGTTAAGCAGGATCATTCCACTTGTTATTTCCTCGATCGACGGGATATGCTGACTATTCACTTCATTACATGTTGCTATTTTACTATTTAATAGGTTGGGAATACATGCTGAGTTAACAATATTTATAAGATCTCTTTTATTACAAATTGAAACACTATTTATTATTTTACAATCATTAGTTACGCCTCTGAGTTCTAATAGAATGATCTATGTCCATAGGCTTGGGAGGAGGTTCACGTTGGTTTGGTGGAAAACTTTGCGGTTGGGCTTGTTGGAAAGACCTTGAATGATATTGTGGTTCCCTGTGGAATTGGGGTTGCTGAGGTTGACGAGGGTTATGAAGCAATCGTGGAAAGAACTCTCGCCTTGGGTCTGGAACAGGAACTGGGTGTGGAGGATTGAATCTTCTAGGAGGAACCGGTGGAGGTGTTTGCTGGAAGGTTTTCCGAGCTGTTGATTGGGAATTATTGGCGTGTTGAGTTCTGAAGTCAACATTTTGGAGTTTAGGACAAAGATGCAGAGCCTGCGGCAAATCTGCGGGTTCCCTTATACTGAGTAATCTGGGAAGGTCACCCTTCAACCCTCTAACGAAAGTATCAAGTGCCTTATCTCTATAACATTGAGTCATGTTGTTTAACGACTCATGGCTCATATCAGTACAACCGAGTTTGTTGAGAATCAGGGATAGATGATGATAAACTGCTTGATAGAATTCGGGTATTGTATTGTTACCCTGTACCAGAGTCGTCATCTGGTACTCGAGGGTTCCTAGGTCCCTCTTATCTGCATAATGCAGAGTCAGACATTTAGAAATCTTTTCCCAATTTAAAGGGGTATTGTAAGATTCGAGCGCTATATCGGCATGGCCTGTTATCTTATTTCTAATAACGGACAAGATGCCATAATATTTTGGAGTACCCTTAAGGTGCTCGTAGATCTTAAGTATTCAACACTTTTCTTCCACGAGTTGAACTCCTGAGCTTCACCTGAAAATTCACGCAAACTCTTAACCACGTCTGGAACTTTGTCCATGCCCGAAAGATTCTGATCAGTGGTGTTAATCGGTTGATCAATATCATTATTGATATCTGAGGCTGGATTCATAATTGAATTAAATATCTGTCGTCCCTGAATGTGTAGTGTTTCGGTTACGAGTCTGGTTATGAGATGTACCAAGTTATCGTCTATTTGGCTTGTAAAGGAGGGGGCAGGAGGAGCAGCATTTTCTCCTGGTATTTCTAAGCGGACTGGTCTGATTAAATTACTTGGGTTCGACATTTTGAAATTTTTGTGATTGAAATTAAGTCAATGAATGTGGGAACCGAGATTCACAATTGAAATTGAGTCAAAAATAATTAAAATGGGTCTTAATCTAGATGAGCCTTAAGTTGTTACACAAATAATTACTAATTACAAAAGCAAAAAAAATATTCTTACAGAAATTAAAATTGGATCTTATTCTATTTAGTTGAGTCTTAGGTTGTTACGAAATCGATTAAAAATTACAAAGGAAAAATATTCTTACAGAAATATAACGGCTTCAATTCTCATAACGTAGATGGGTTCTGGACCGTGGCTGTTGGTTGGGGCGGCTGTTCGCTATTCCGGAACTCCTTTTTATCCCTGTTTTACAGGATTACTTGGGGGCCTCTTTTCCCCTACACAATTACTAATCAGTCTCGTGGCCTGGTGTCCACGTTACGAAACTTGTGGCTTGTTGTCCACCTTATTTTTACACGCACTATCAATAATTTCGTGGCTTGGTGTCCACTTTACGCAACTTGCGGCTTGGTGTCCACTTTTGTTGATTACACGCACTATAGTGAAAATTTCGCGGTTTGGTGTCCACTGTTTTGTTTCACGCACTAGCGATGATTTCGCGGCTTGGTGTTCACTATATTTTTTTCACTAGCACTATTTACACGATTAGTTTAGTTTATAAGTGCGTTTATTATTCGTACGCGTATTGACTGTTTAGTAAAACCGCACGGACCCTGCTCGGGCGCCAATGGTTGACGAAGTTAACTTATATTCTGAATCAGGATCACATTCTGAATCGATTTAGCCATGTCCGTCTGTCTGTCTGTTGAAATCACGATAGCTCCCAAAGGAATTGACATAGGCGAATGAAATTTGGTGAGAGGACTCATTTTTATCGTCGTCAGGTTGGTATTGAAAATGGGCTATGTCGGTAAAGTAGTTCTGGTACCTCCGATACAAAATCAATATTGGACCCATGTGTCTCTCCGTCTATTGAAAATACGATAGCGTCCAAAGGAAACAACCTAGGCGAATAAAGTTTAGTGAAACGACTTCTTTTTATCTTCGTTAGATTGGTATTAAAAATGGGCTTTGTCGGTCAAGTAGTTCTGGTACCTCCCACACAAAAGCAATATTAGACCCATGTGTCCCTCTTTCCGTTGAAAACACGATAGCTTCCAAAGGAATCAACCTAGGTGAATGAAGTTTTGTGAAAGGACTTCTTTTTATTGTCGTTAGGTTGGTATTAAGAATGGGCTATATCGGTCAGGTAGTTCTGGTTCGGTTGGCAAAACGAAATCTGGTCGTACGAAAAATTTTAGGCGCTGAAACATAAATATCGAATAGTACGGCATATGCAGAATCTGATACGAATTCTTACGAATTTTTACTCAATGCCGTTCCTTAACTCGAAAGATTCGTAAAAGAGAGCGTCAGAGAGAGCAAGATATTAAGAGAATCTTATGTATTTTTACTCAACAAATTTCTTGGTGTAAAAGTTGGTACCTGACATTTAACAAATGATTTTAAATTTGTTTGTCCTGCGTCTTAAAATGATATCAACGGGTGGCCAAAATAAATTGAATGACTACTCTTTGCGAAAGTGCCGACGAAGTTCGTCCTCCTCCACGAAGGGACAATCTCCTCTACATAATTTTTAATGCAGTGTTGCTTATTCCTTTTCTCGAATGCTTGTAGTTCAAACAGTACAAATTGTTCCCCATACTGGGATTTTTCAAAAAGAAGTTCGATTAACTCCAAATCGCTTTCATTGCTAGATGAATTAACTAATATTGTTAATAAATTAAAATTATACAAATCTTCGAGTTTATCAGACATTTTAACGACATTTCGTACCACTTTTTTGAATTTTTTAGTTACAAAACCGTTCCCTAACTTCTTTGCTAGTATCACTCTCCGAAAGAAAATGTATCCCCAACCATTTTTGACAGTCTTTTCCATTCTTACTACGAAAGTAAAAGAACAAACTTAACATCTTCGCCTTTGAATTTCCTCTTAAAATCGTCACTTCATTGAAATTTGATTTGAGATTCTTCACAGTCAAATGATTTCCGTTACTAAGTTTCGGTGCATTGAGGTTGCGCAACAAACTGAGCCGAATTTTAATTTCAAATTGTGCCGAAACGATATCAAATGACCGCACGCGACAGCAAGTCCGTCCAATTCAATTAGAATGTCGAAACGAAAGGGACACTTTTAATATTGCGGAAAATGCATTGCAAATTGCAATACTAGCAGGCGTCGTGCAATGGCCCAATATTAACGCACCGAAGAAAAATGTATTCGAGTGCGGAAGCATGCGGAAAGGTGGTACACGTGTCCTTCGGTCTTGACTTCAAATAAGGTTCCGTTAAACTTAATCATCATTTGCACGAAGGTTGGCTCTCATTACACGATTTGATCGACTCTTTCTTAATTAGAGTAATAGTAATTTCTTGAATGAAATAAGTTTAGGTTAGGTTAAGTTAGTGAAGGAGGCCATTATAAGACCCATTGTGATTTCCTTCAAGTGACGCGGCACTTCACGTCAAGAACTAGCGCATGTGTGGATGAAAGTTCAATTGGGGACAAGTAGCGCCATCTGTCATTCAACAACATAAATAATTTAATTTAATATGATGCCAAATCTAAAAAAAAATACAAAAAAAAAATTCCTCAAAAATAAAAAGCAAAAATGTTGTGGACATAGACACCCTAATCACCTGGCGGTATGAAATATACTTTACGACCGATTCTCATACCTACCAAATATTCACAACAAATTTCATAAAAATCGGAAGAGCCGTTTCGGAGGAGTATAAACACTTAAACTGTGACACGAGATTTTTCAGACAGACAGACGGACAAGGCTAAATCGATTCAGAATGTGATCGTGATTCAGAATATATATAAAGGGTGATTTTTTAAGAGATTTAGAACTTTTTTTTAAAAAAAAAACACAAAAAATTCGAAAAAATGAATGAAATATTTATTTGAATCGATAGTTTGAACCTTGCAATTTAATGTTTAAAGATAATTTCATGCAAATGTTGACCGCGGCTGCGTCTCAGGTAGCCCATCCGCTGAGTCCAATTTTGGCATACTCTTTCACACATATCGGCCGGTATCTCACGAATGAATGCATGGATGTTGGCTTCCAGTGCGTCAATCGAAGCGGGCTTGTCCCTATACACATTAGCCTTGGCATACCCCCACAAAAAATAATCTAATGGTGTCAAATCGCACGATCTAGGCGGCCAATTGACCGGCCCGAATATTCTTCCGAATAGACTGCTCAGAAGGTCGAGAATGCCGATCATAAAATGGAACCAGCGCGCGATGAACATTTCGAACCGAGCACGAATTTTGATAGTAAAATTCAATAATTTGCAAGCGTTGTTCATTTGTAAGACGATCCATGGTTAAATTGCAAACCAAACTGAAGCTGTTTGACAGTGACACAAGGTACTAAACACACGTCAGCTGTCAAAACCAGTGTTGGCAAAACCCAACCAGCTAAAAAATCACCCTTTACTTTATGAGGTCTCCGGTGACTTCTTCTTGGCGTTAAGCTACGATTACACGGCCATTTTTTGCGTTATTTAAATCGCGCTTTGACGTCAAAATCGTGTCACAAAGCCGTCATTTCAATGTCGTATGTGTGATCGCTATTTTTGACTAGGAAAGTGGCAGACCAAATGACATGAAAGGCACAAAGCCTTTAAAATAAGGAAAAAAAATTACCGTGTGATCGCTCTTTGATGACGCCTAGGACAAATGACCAAACTTTTTGACTGTTGCGTCATTTAAATGCCAGCCTCCAAAAAAATTACTATACACGGAATTCATGGCATGCCATTTTTCTACGCAAATGGCAAATGGCGCAGCATTTAATACGATATCTGTGCTTTCAATTGGTGTTTTTCTCGTGGCGAAAGGACAACCAGAATTGAACCTTTTAGAACCCCCGCAGAGACATACTAGTACTTTAGTCCCTCCTCAGTTTCTGAGGTACGAAACTCCTGTTGGTGAAATAGTTTGTGACTATTATTTTTGCAAGTAATATGGTGTATCCATCCTGGCTAGTGATCTAATAATAAATATCCAATTAGCCGAATTAAAGGCATTTTTTATGTCTAGCGTTACTACTCTACAGTACTCTTCGGTCCCAAATTGTCATCTCTCTCGTTCTATCGTTTGTCGTTTACGGTAGCTCGTGACTTCCTGAATTCGAACTGGTAGTCCGTCAATGCTCCATTTTCTTATGCCACAGTGAGCAATCTATTATACGTTCAAGGATCTTTTCCATTATGTCCAGCAGACATATTGGATGGCATAAATAACACAACTATTTCATGAAATTTTCCAATAATTGCTTTGTCTAACACATTTTATTCATTTTTTAAAATATATGTAAAAGATCAGTGGTGCCGCTCTTTAAAAATATCATTGTTATTTTCGATAGGGCTTTTCAGATTCTGCTCGGTTGAAAAATTACAAACAATTAAACAAACTGCACAGTGCACAATCTGTCAAACACACTTGTTTTGATAAATCTTGAGTAACTCTGAAAAGAAATCAAAATTCGGTGTGCTCTGAAATCCAAAAAAAGTTTTATTTTCTACCTATAGGAAATAAAAAGTGGCCTAAAGCAAAAAAATATGTTATTTTCTATCCAATCGAATGACACATTAGCAAATGCTTCGATTTAGATATTTTTCATTCAACTAATAGCATTTGCTTAGCTTTAGTTGTACAACCGAATCTATGTTTTTGAGTTACGGAGTTATTCTTATTTCTAACATAACAATTCCTTTTTTATTTTCAGGTATGATACTTTATCGCTTCATTTAAGGCACTCATCTGCTGTTCGAAGATGGTTTGCAAATAATGCCTTATTAAATCCTTCTGGAAGATTAGCAGAATATATACTTATTGCTCCCTCACCAGAAGTAAGGACTGTTTTCGTAAAATTGGTTGTACTTTTCTGTCACTTCGCAATAAACGATGAACCATTACCAAATATTGAGGGAACAAGTCTTTGCGAACAAATTTTATTAAGTGTTTTAAAATTACTTAAATGTGAAGTAGCTGATTACGGAAAACATTTACCTCATTATTTTAGTTTATTTAATATGTATGCTGGATTGGGAAAGAAAGAAAAACTTCATCTATTAAAAGTAAGTAACAGTGCGATATAAAAGTTGATAGCTTAAAATCTTAATGCGTTTTTTATTTTTAGTTAAACGTTGCAACGTTATTCATGCAAGCCGCTGTTGATGAAGGTCCTATTCCCCAAATCAAATACCAATACCCCGAATTAAATAAATTACATCAAGTCGTATCTCACCTAATACGATGCAGTGATATTTCTGACAGATGTCAGAGTTCAAACCAAAGTGCAAAGCCAATGCCAAATATTTACAAAGATCCGAACATGCAGCCTGAAGAACTAGCTCCCTTATCTCAAGAGGCAATAGAACTACTCTTTGTTCGAACAGGGTAAGTTTATATTCCAAAAAAGATAATATGTGCACAGTGCACAATGTGTAGAATAATGTAGAACAAAACTTGCAGTAAATTCACTTTATTTGTGTAGGATAAGTACTCGCTAACGATTTAATATCGACTCCCCCAGTCAGGCGATCAACGGCCTATTTATACCTTTCCACCGGGTCGGTCGTGTAACAGCTCGGCCATCCTTTCATCATCTTCTCTTCTCAGTAGTTTCCGCATCTCTTGAGGTTCCGGGGTTTTCCCGGGAGATTTCAGTCCTTCGGTCGGCAACTACTGTGTCCTCTGCATCAGTCACCATCAACAAGCCTATCATCCGGTAACTCAAACCATCGCTACAACTTGTCAGCACTTACGATTGTGGGGAGCTTGCGCTGCGGCCTCTGCATTCCCGGAATGTCCTCAATTACGTACCGATCATTCAGCAGGACTCGTTTAACCATATAAGGCCCTCGGAACAACGGTTCAAGCTTCCGCGAATCGCCGGTTGAGGCTGCTACGTGTTCCATCAATACAAAGTCCTCCACTTCATACACCATTGGCTTTCGATGTCTTAAGTCATATCGCTGTTTCTCTCCTATTTGACCTACCTTAATATTCGATAGTGCCCTTTCTCTCCTCTGGCGCATTTCCTCAGGATCGATGGCTTCTGCTTTGCCTAGTTCTAAAAGCAGTTTATTCGCCATAATGTCCCTTGGCGTGTACATGAATAAAAGCTCATGTGGACTTGCTTTTGTGTGTGAACTCTTGGCGGTGTTTAGTCCCCACTGCACTGTTCTCAGATGTGCGGCCCAATCCTGATTAGCTGAGCGAGCACACTTAAGGACCCCCAATATCGTCCGGTTACATAGCACCACTGCGCTCGTGGCGACCTTACCGCGGTCTTGATGTGCTGAATTGCGTTCTCCCGACAGTATTCCTCGAAAGCCCTGAATGTGAAAGCGGTGCCTCTATCTGTTACAACGCTCCTCGGGACATCAAAATATCCAGAAATGTCGGTCAGTACATTGAGAATCCCCTGTGTTCGTCGTCTTGACTGCCCGCAAGAAAACGTACTTGGTAAAGTTGTCCACCGCCACTAGCACATGGCTCGTTCGGTGCAGGGAAATAAGTCCCCGGGAACTAAGTCCACTGAGGGACGTAGTTCCCACCTAGTGGGAAATAAAATCACTTTCGTAAAGTGGACTTAGTTCCCATGCAAGATGGGAACTGAGTCCACTTTCTTATGGGAACTTAGTACACATTCAAAAATAAGAAGGGGGAACTAACTTCCAACATTTAGGATTGGACAACAAACTGTAAAGTGCAGTTAGTTATCGCATTCTTCTAACAAAATCTTAAGCTTATCTCGGATAAGTGCAGTCAATACGATTCATTATCAGTAAAAACAGTTTGAAGTGAACTCTATTTTCAGAGTCTTGCAAACTGAACTGCATTTTTTAATTTTTGTTCTGTTTGACAAAATACTCCCTTCGAAATTCAGTTTGCAAGACTCTGAAAATAATCAAATAAAAAATCGCGCGATTTTTTTTGATTGACTGCACTTATCTTTTTATTTGATTATTTTCAGAGTCTTGCAAACTGAATTTCGAAGGGAGTATTTTGTCAATTTTGTCTGAAAATAATCAAATAAAAAATCGCGCGATTTTTTTTTTGATTATTTTCAGAGTCTTGCAAACTGAATTTCGAAGGGAGTATTTTGTCAAACAGAACAAAAATTAAAAAATGCAGTTCAGTTGCAAGACTCTGACAATTTTTTAAGTTATTGATTTTTCTTTTCCGCTTCTTATTGGTTGCATTACATTAATGTTATATATGTATTTATTTAGTTATATATCTTTAAATCGAAATTTTGAAAATTTTGTAAACTCAGTTTGGTATGTATTACTCTGACTTAGTGAACAGATAATTTAATTTTTGTTTATAAAAATTGCAAAGTTCCTACTTGACTCTTTAATTTTACTTTGTTCTTAGTCGACAGTGAGAATATACTTCACATTAAAAGGGAAATAAAACCACTCTGAGTTTTCGGAATTTATTTCCCATCTTACATGGGAACTAAGTCCACTTTACGAAAGTGATTTTATTTCCCACTAGGTGGGAACTAAGTCCCTCAGTGGACTTAGTTCCCGGGGACTTATTTCCCTGCACCGGCTCGTTCCCCCCTTTCCTCGGGTGAATGGTCCCAGGTGGTCCAGATGTATGGTGTCGAAGGGTATCGGTACCCGGTCTGCACTGTGTAGCTCGCCTTCAGGATTTTATATAATCGCATGTAAATCCTCGCATCCTTGGGAACCAGAAGGTTTCTTTCTTCGGTCGATTGTAGTTGTTTGATGGTTGTTCGCAATTTTGTGTCCACCCATTGCATTGTTGCCAGCCAATCCTCGTCTGCAATGTAAATGTTCATCACAAACAGTGACGCCTCGTCTGACACTATAGCTTCCTCAAGTGGCTGACGGCTCAACGCATCCACATATGCTGCATTCTTCGCGGGTTGATGTACGGTGTCGAACGTGAACTCTTGGAGCTTCAGCTACCACCTACCCACTCGTGGTATAATCTTGGGTTTGTTTTTTGTAGCTACTATCGCCTCGCAGTCGGTAACCACCTTGAACTCCTTTCCCAGCAAGTATATTCGGAACCTTTCGAGACTGTCCATGACCGATAGTTCACGGCAGAAAAACATCACTGGGCGCAACCCAGCATCTCCTTTCCTCCTTTGGAATAGAATCCCTGCCAGTCCCACGGAAGATGCGTCGGTGTGCACTTCTTGATCGTCCTGGGGGTTAAATATCACTCCTAAAGTCTTGCTCGCAATGATCGTGTCATCCAAGTACACAGCCGCATCGTCCTTCCGCAATCGTGCCTTCAATAAATTCATGCAAGCCTGAAAATGCGCCGGAGCGTTCACAAGCCCCAAAGGCATTCGCTTAATTCAAAGGTTCCTTTGTGGGTCGAAAACAGGCATCGGGAACTTACGTTTTACCGTTACCTTGTTCAGGGCCCGAAAATCAACCTATCGGTACCGTCTTTCTTTTTGGTCAGCACAATCGGTGAACAGTAATCTGACGATGAAGCTCGTATCACTCCCAGCTTCAATAGTTCGTCTACCTTCTGGTTTATTATCGTGCGTTTCGCGAATGGGATCCTATACGGTTGTACGCAGATTGGCTGCTGAGTGGATAGTCGAATAGTACATTCGCCCAACTACGACTCACCTAACTCTGAAAGGTCTTTCGCAAAACAATCTCGGTAAGTGTCTACCAGGTGTTGCAGCTCCTGCCTGATCTCCGTAACATCAAGTATTTATTATTTATTCACATTTATGTATTTACAAAAGTATTACCCGCAAAGCAAAATGCTTATCTGCAGGTGGTTACAAACAATTTTTTTGAAGTAGGTAGTTTCAGTTTCCGATTTTTATCAGATTTCAGCTTAACATTATTACATTTATGAATATGTTTTAAGTCAAATTCAATGTGAACAATTTAACAGTCAAATTCAATAATTTTGCTACTGTACATAGTAAAAATCAAGCAAATATTTTTTTATTTCTTTTTTTCTTTTCTTAAAATTTAATAAGTCTTTTATGTTTTGTGGGATTGAATTCATTGTTTTAGGAATCACGCATCTCAATTCGCGTTTTTACCGTATATGTTAAAATGTGCAGGTACTTCAAGCATCCCCTGTGCTCGTCTTCTTGTGTTTTGGTTGTGTCTTATTGGCTGAAGAAATCTTGGATCATCCATGTAGTGTTGTAGTAATGTCATCTGGTATATCGCATTAACATCTAGAACTTTAAAGCATGAGTTAGGTTGTCTAAAAAGCTTAATGAGACGATGTTGAATATTTGATATCTTATCAAGATGTGATTTTGAAGCATGACCCCATGCCAGGATCCCGTATCTTATTCTGGATTCAGCAAGCGAATAGTACACCTGTTTCTGCACGTCGAGGTTAGAATATTTTTTGAGGTATACCATGGCGAAAAGAGCACTTTTCAGTTGGAGTCGTAGAACATTGATGTGCTGTCGCCAGAGAAAATGGTCGTCGATAGTGACTCCTAAATATTTAATTGTTCTAACAGTTTCGATAGCTGAGTTGTTGGCTGAAGTAGGGCAACGATCGTTTCTATGAAGAAGATTGAAAGTTTCCTCGCACTTAGATGAATGGCGTATATGCATCACTTTTGTTTTTCCAACATTAATAATTAATCCTTGGTCATGACACCATTTTGAAAACGCGTCGAATTCTTCTTGAATTATTTCCAGGGCTGAGTTAAAGCTTTTATGTTTAACGACAATAGCTATGTCATCCGCATAAGCATAGGCAGTACACTTTTTAAATAAACGCAAAAGCTCATTTGTATATAAAATAAACAAAATCGGGCCTAATTTGGAGCCTTGAGGAACACCAAATGATATTGGCCTTTCATTGCTTACTGTAGTCGAAACTTTTACTCTAATTTTCCCTGTCAGTAAGATAGCTTTTGATCCAATTCGCTAGTACTCCTCTCACACCAATTCTATAGAGACTTTCAATTAGCTTTCGATGAGTTAAGGTGTCAAATGCTTTGCTGAAGTCGACAAATATAACAAGTACATGCAGGTTTCTATTAAGGGCCGCATTAACGGTATTAGTAAACTCTCCTAATAATGCTCCTGTACTCTTGTTTTTCTGAAACCCCGTACTGATTCGGGTGCAACACTTTATGCCTTTGAATGAAGTTAATAAGCCGATTAACAATGACTTCTTCTAGGCATTTTTCAACTGCCGAAAGTATTGCAATTGGCCTATAATTCTCAAAATGTTTTTTGGTACCTCCTTTAAAGATTGGCCTAATGATTGAAGTTCTCATTAATTTTGGGACATAGGCTTGTTGAATACTACGGTTAATAATTGTTTGGATAATTCGCGCAAGAAAAGTGGCATTCATTTTTAAATCAATAGGTCTTATGTTGTCCACTCCGGATCCTTTTTTGCAGTCTAAGTTACATAGCATTAAAAATATTTCTTGTTCACTTGGTTTTTCAATGAATATGCTCTGCTGCAGATGGAAGTTCTCGTGGTTTGACGTTTTTACACTGCATATATGCATGATCGACGAAGTTTGATCAGAGAACTGACTTGCAAATTTCTCCACAATGCCATTCAAATTATCGCCACTATTGCATAAATTGGTTTTGATGACTTCATCAACTGAGGGTTTTTTTCTTCGTAAAAGATCATTAATTATATTCCATGTTTTCCTAGGATCATTTTGGGAATTTTTGAATTTTTGTTTGTAGAAGTTGGCTTTAGTGTTTTGTATGTTTTGGTTTACAAAATTTCGGAAACGCTTATATTCAGTTTCGTAACTTTGACATCTTGGGTTATTTTTCCATTTCCTATAGAGTTCATCTCTTCTTCTACACATTGCAATTATCTCGTGTGAAATCCATGGTTTTTGTTTGCGTTTTCTGTCGGCTGTCTCTATTTTGCTAGATTCAGCGTATATTCTGTTCATGACATTTACGAAATTATTGTACAGAACTTCGACATTGTTTTCTTCCATCATATTCTGCCAGTTTGTCTGCTCAATAAGCTCATTAACTCGTTTTGAGTTAATATGCACAGTATTAACTTGTTGATTCGGTCGGTCATTGCTTAAGTCTTTAGTTGCGTACAAAACTGCAAAGTGATCAGATAAGTCGGTTTCAATAATGGCTGAGTGTATTTCAAGCTGAGTAATGCTGACATAAATATGATCAAGAAGAGTAGATGTATTTCTTTTTGTATCAACGCGTGTGGACTCCTTGATTACGTTTATGAGACCATTTGAGGCCATCATTTCCATATATCTTAGAACAAGTGAATTATTCCTATCATTAATGTTTATGTTAATATCACCTAAGACTATGTTTTCTTTATTTTCATCAATAATTTCGTTGATTTCTTCGATAAATCTTTGGGCATTAAGATTAGGTCGCCTATACAGTGCATGAACATATTTTTTTATTCCTTTATGGGTTATTTCTAAATGCATGCCTTCATAGTTGACTGGTTTTGTTGGTATTATATCATAGGTAATAATATTTCTGATATATATCGCCACACCTCCCCCTTTCATACCTTCACGATTTATAAACTCAGGTTTGAATCCGTCGATGTTATAAAAATCATTTTTGTTTTTAGGTATATTTATTTCATTTAAAACTAGAATATCGACGTAGCAGAGTATGTTTTCAAATTCTGCTACGAAATTGTCCCATGTTTTTGTTATAGATCTTATATTAAAGGACACACAACAGAAATTCATTTTCATTAAATATTCTTTTTCAATGCCAGTAATGCCATGTATCACCCTAAAATTAACTTCAGCTTCACTGTATTCGTTCTCACTGTCTTCATTTTCCATGATTATATATTTATTTTTAATTTTTTTTGAGTGTATAGGTGCATTAGTTGGACATTCTATTTACATCTTCACATGTTGCGATTTGTATAGTTTCACCGGTTTCGTATTTTTTTGCGAGTATTTTTCCCGTTGTTTCCCAAACAAATTTCCAATTGCACTCTCTCGCTTTGTTTTTGGCTAGCCAAAGAAGGTGCTTATTTGTTTGTGTAAGGTGATTGTTTACATAAACAAGTGCATCATTTTCAGTTGCTGGCGTTGCTTCGCAATTGCTTGCATTTTCTCTAATTTTTTTTAGTGCAATATTACGCATTGACTTTGTCTTCTTGATTATGTTTGTTTTGATTGTGTGATTGGCAAATGATACAATTATTGTTGATTTAATTGGGTTTTTTTTGTTGGTTCGGTAGACATCAGAGATGTCCGTGTTGTTTAAAGTTATATCCATTGTCTTGCCTAATGCTTGGACAGTTTCAATAAGATTCTCGTTTTGTGTCGGTGGAACGTTTTTTATTTCGATATTGTTTTTTAATAATTGTTGTTCGAGGGTATTAATTTTTGTTTCCATTGTGTAAATTTGTTGCTCCTTTTTCGTGTTACTTTCCTTTAGATCTTTGATTTCATTTGTAAGTTTTTGTAAAAGGTCGTTGTTCGAGGCCATGTGTTGTTTTATTTCATCGTACTTGTTTGCAAGAAACTCGCAGCTTGTGTTTATTTCTGACATTTCCTTTCTCATTTTCCGCATTTCACCTAGAATATTGTTGTTTTCTACCAATGAACTAGCGCCTAGTTGTTGGCCACCATCAGGAGAACTTACGCTTCTCATTCGTTTAGATAGTGGTTGGACAAGTGTACTTTCAACAGGTGTCGTTATTGGTGCAGGAAGTACCATGAGCTCCTTTCTACATGCTGGACATCTCCATTCCTCCTTTTTAGCAGGGGCCATTTTCCGATAAGATCTTTCGGAGATAGTGGTGCAACCATAATGCATCGTGCGATCACATCGATAGCAGGTCACATAGTCACCATCAGCGGGGAGTTCGGACAAACATTCAGAACAGGAATCCATGTTGTACACAACAACAAACGTAAACGTAGATGTGTAAGAGTTTATGTACGAGTATTTGTGCAGGAAAGATAGGAAATATATGTACCTATATCTTACGGGGGATTGCTGTTTTTTTTAATAATATTATTAGGGAAAATCAAATAAAGTTTTTAATAACAAAATAGGTTTAAATTGTTTAAGACGTGAAAGACACTGGCTATATTTTCACTATTGTTTTTGTTCAAGTCAATTGCTGTAAAGTTAATTCTTGTTCACTTAATTGAAAGATACTCTGAGCAAAGGAAAAAAACACTACCGGTCACTTCAAAAGTCTCTCTCTATCACCCACATTCAGGTCAGCTAGTACCAACGTCTGCTTGGGTGACTTCCGAAATCCATCGGTCCGTTGGGTGTGTGTATCGTCACTATCTCCAGCTTCTTGGACGATTTTTCCACCTTCACCTGCGGTTGATCCAGGAGGTTTCGCCCAATGATCATCGCATACGGTTCACTCGTATCTGGTACCACCAAAACCTAGATGTCAACCTATCCATGGAGATTTCCGCGTAGGTGTTTCCTAATGTTACACAACCTCCACCTCCGAACCCATTTAGCTTTTTCCGGAGTGTTTCGTACCTTATTCCTCCGGCGTCTGCATCCGCTTTTCGTATTGTCACACAATCGCTACCGAGGTCAATAAATGCTAACACTTTGTGCCCGTTCACGTTCGCATCTTTCAAATACTCTGTCCCGTCCCCCTCCTTTACTAGCAGCTGATTTGGTTCGGTTGATCCCCTTCCAGTGCTGGTTTTTTTTTTGCCGGAGGTTGTTACTATTCGATGGAGCACTCAGAGAGAAACTACAGGTCCATTGTACTGCCAAACAGCCACCTTACATTACTGTACTTAGTTTTCCCGTCTTTCGAAGAAAGATGAGAAGGATCTTCAGTAATGAAGAGCTTAGATGTTCGGCACTCACCACATGAGCCCCAAAGATCCGCCACCTGATTCGAGCAAAGGCGGGACAGCTACAGAGGAAGTGTTCCGCTGTAACATCGTCCTCTCCACAAGCAGGACAGATAGTGGTGTTGCTCAAGCCCAACACATTTAAGTGTTTGGCAAAAGCTTGGTGGCCCGAAAGGACGCCCACAAGCAGTCTGACCTGGGACCCAAACAAGATTCGCGGTGTTGAGCCTTCCGACTAAGTTCAGAGAAAGCTTGAGTTCGAGCACTAACTTGGACGAGGTAAGAGGATTAAGCAACGCTTTTAATACAGCTTGGCTATCACTGCAAACGCATATGCTTCTAGCCCTCCACCTGTTTGTCACAATGTAGCGCATAGCCATAAGGATAGCGAAAATCTCCGCTTGGAAGACAGACGCATGGTTACCTAAGGGGTAGTGTAGTCTAATGTTCTCGCTTTCCACAAAGACACCAGAACCAGACCCTTGTCCGGTTTTGGAGCCATCCGTGAATACACGATGGCATTCTTTCCCAGGCTCAGAGTCTGAAGCCATTCCGTTTCCTGAGGAAAGTTGACATGGCAGTTTTGTCTCAGTAGGATTTCTGGGGTCATTGCGGCAGACGGCATGTCCATAAGACAGGGGTCAAAGCACAATTCTCGCACAAATTCCTCAAAATTCCAATGCGCGTGGTACCAAAAGCCAGCTCTTTTTTAACCGAGAAATGGTTTTCAGCGTACACCCCATGATAAAAATATCAAGAGGGGGGAAGTTCATCATAGCATCTAGAGCAGAGCCCGGAGTGCTAGGGAAGGCCCCTGTGCATCCAAGACAAACCGTTCTTTGAAGTTTGGCAAGAGAGGCAGTAACACATTTCCGCGAAAGCCTGTTCCACCATACAACCGATGCATATGAGAGAAGTGGTCTTATCATTGCCGTATAGATCCAAAGGACCCTTTTAGGAGATAAGCCCCATGTCTTGCCAAAAGCGCCTTTGCACTGCCAGAAAGTTGACAGCGCTTTATCGGTTTTTGATTCAACATGCTTGGACCAAAGAAGCTTTCTATCGAGGATTACTCCCAGATATTTGGCTTCATCGGATATCGGGATAGTGAAGCCTTTTAGCACAAGCTGAGTCAGACCAGTGATCTTTCTCCTTCTCGTGAGAAGAACAACCGTAGTTTTAAGAGGATTCACTGAAAGCCCATTTCTTGTGCACCAATCATCGATTAGGCCCAAAGATCTCTGCGCCCGAGAGCAGACGGTCCTTAGGTCTGAACCGACAGACAGAATGGCGACATCATCCGCATAGACTTGTGTGTAGGTTCCAGGAAAATTGAGAGCCGTTAGCAGAGAGTCCACTACCATACACCATAAGAGGGGAGACAGAACACCACCTGAGGGCAGCCTCTGTTCACCCCAGTCATGACGCATTTGCCACAATCCGCCTCGGCAACCAACGTCCTGTATATTAGCATTGCTTTAATCCACAAAACCAATGTTTCATCTACACCATGATATCTGGCTGCATTGCACATGCTATCAAAAGTCGCATTATCGAAAGCAACCTCGATATCGACGAAAATACCCAGCGCGTACTTCTTCCGATCAAGAGCACTTTCAATCCTACCAACAAGGTTTTGAAGCGCAGTTTCACAGGATTTTCCACGCTGATAGGCATCAAAGAAAGAGGATGCGATCGAAGAGCAACATTGCGCATGTGCAGCTCAACCAGTCTCTCCAAGCTTTTCAACAGGAAGGAAGACAGACTTATGGATCTGAAACTTTTGGCGAAAGTGTAGTCGGCCTTACCTATCTTTGGTATAAACACGACTTTAACCATACGCCAAGGGGAAGGTATGTAGGCCAAGGCCAAGCTAGCGGTGAAAATTATTTTCAGCGTCGGCATCAGCTGACTAAAACCTTGTTTCCCGGGAAGTGAGTCTACATCAGGAGGCTAAAAGTCTCCGCCTTTGTCTCAGTGTAGGTAGGTGCCATCAAATTTTTGGAGCGATTCCAGTTTATTTGGTCTGTCCCTATTGAGGACTTTAACAAGGCTACTGGTTGCACTTAGTGAAGCGACCTCCTCACAAAATTTCCTATAAGAGTCAGTTTTCGATTTACGAATTAGTCTCTTGAATTCTTTTTGTTTCGATCGATACAGATTCCAGTCTTCTTCTAAGTTGGTTTTTAAAGACCTATTTAAGAGCTTTCTGATTTCTCTGCGAATACACTGCAGTTCGGTATTCCACCAAGGTACCGGTTTAATACAGGAGTTTTTGAAACTGGACACGCTAGTTCAAAAAAACGGATAATGACGCTGCTCAGATCCTGAGCAAACATCTCTACCCCCTGTATTGATCTCAGTTTGAGTGGTGCTTTAACAGAATTGCCACGCTCCTCCTCAAACCGAGCCCAATTTGTTTTCCTCGGATTCCTCCTCTCCAGCGAAGGTGAAACTTCACAGCAGATTTGAAATTCGATGTATCTGTGATCTGACAAAGTGCTATCTGGCAATACTCTCCAATTTATGAGAGTCTTGCAATGCCTGTTGGACAGGGTAACATCAATTACTTGCTGTCTCCTGGTTGTAACAAATGTAGGTCGACAACCTACATTGTTGATGGTGATGTCAGACGATAGGATGAAGTCCAGAAGACGATCTCCTCGTATATTACAGTGCTGGTACTAGGCCCGCTCTCTACCTTGAGTGCGTGGCACGATGCAGTCCCTGCTATAATGTCCCAAACCGTGGCACCTGAAGCACCTCACTCCCCCGGCTGCTCCTTCACTGCTTCTGGGTCGTTCGGTGTTCCCCACGTTCCCGCCACTTCTTCTGGTTCTTAGCCCGAATATCCATCGGACCCTTTCTAACGTGTCTTCGACCGATGATGGTTTCACCGCTCGGAACGCCTCCTGGCATTCCGGATCTGAAAGCGCCTGGACTATATATTTTACTAGCGACCCCTCCCGGACGTCCCCCCGAGATGCCATCATCTTCATCTCGAAAAGGTATAGTCATTCATTCATTATTCACCCCGTGGTCGATTCCCCGCTGTAGGCCCTCCCCACCCGGATCCGTAGTGTCGAGCAGATGCCCCAAGAGTTCTTCCTTAAGCCAGCCTGCTCTTAACCTCGTGCCTTCAGCTCCTCCCGCAGATCATCCGTAGTCTACGTGACAAATAATGCTTTTCGTTCCGCTCTGCTACCCAACATGACCCCAAGCGAGTCCCTTTCCGCCCTTCTTATTTCGCCTGAATTCTCTTCCCTCGCCTCCACCGACGATAGATAATTATGTAAATTAAGCCGATTGCGGTCGTTTAGTGCTCACCTGCCCGCTGGCCACAACAAAACAAACTACACCTCTCGCTTCCTACATCAAGAGTCAACCGTTGAATGCAAACAATTCCTCTGATAATGCAGCAGTAGCCAGCAAAAAAAAATAGTTCCGTTGACTGTGGACTCTCAATGTACTTAGTAGAAATTTTGTGTGACAAATTTCTTCAGTTGCGATGCCCCGCACCACACACAAAAAAACGCCGTTGGTTGCGCGGCTGTAATGCAATGGGTCGTCGATAGTTTCGGCTAGTTGTTGTTAGTTTTTTTTTCGCTCTTTCTTTGCTATGCAGCAGTAGCCAGCAAAAAAAAAATTCCGTTGACTGTGGACCCACAATGTACTTAGTAGAAATTTTGTGTGACAAATTTCTCCAGTGGCGATGCCCCGCACCACACAAAAAAAAAGCAATTGATCGCGCGGCTGCAATGCAATGGGTCGTTGATAATTTCGGCTTGTTGTTGTTAGTTTTTTTTTTCCTCTTTCTTCGGTCGCACGTAGCTTGCCCAAATGCTCAAGCAGTCGTCTCACTACTCTATGCAGCAAGCCCCTTCCGCGTTGAGGCTGAATAACGTTACTGTACGGGCGATGGGTTATTAACCCACTTCTAAACTGTAGAACAAAACTCGACAACAAAACTTGCAGTAAATTTACTTTATTTGTGTAGGATAAGTACTCGCTAACGATTTAATATCGACTCCACCAGTCAGGCGATCAGCGGCCTATTTATACCTTGCCACCGGGTCGGTCGTGTAACTGTAATAATAGAGTGCACGACTGGAGCGCACGAAACTGTCTCGTTCATATCAACAGTTTGGTTGGTTGCTTTTTATTTTATTAAGTATACGTAGTTAGCAAAAAAAATAGAAGATACTACATGGTGTCCACTGGTCTGGAAAGTCAGGGAAAGTCAGGGAACGAAAATTTGGTCAGGGAATGTCAGGGAAAGTCAGGGAATTTCGAAAACAGTCAGGGAAAATTCACTGTATTTTTTTTTTTAATATTGTAATTTCAAAAAAATTATTTGTGTCGAGCTTTGAAGTCTACCCACACGTTTCCGCAAAAAGATATAAAAATCAATATTCATCAAACCAACAGAAATGAAAAATTGCAGAACCCATCAAGAATTAACAAGACTGACAATAATAACATATATTGTGATTTGTTTCAAACAAGAAAATAATGCCCCTATTATCGTTAGCGAGTCGAACAAAAAAAAAAGCGAATGTGACTTATTTGTATTATGGTTAGCGAATTGAACAAAATTCATTCGCCTGAACTGTCAAACCGTTGGCGAATTTGAAGTCGTCTTATTGCGGGTTGCGAATTTATGAAAAATCATTCGCCTAAAACTTCAAATTTTGGCGAACAAAAATATTTGGTGAAACCTGAGGCGAATGTAACTTATGAATGAAATTTCAAGAAAAAGGTATAAAACCCATTCAATTCATATTTCTACATACATATGGAACAAAACCCAGCCATAGCCAAAGGGTTGGTACAATTTGGAGCTTTAAAAAAATCCAATAAAGAATATTTTATATTAAAGGCACACAAATTTTTCATTTTGAATTCCTTTTTTGTTGACATACATGTTCGAATTGCCGTTTTTGTGCTGTCATTTTCGTTTTTAATATATAGGTAGCCTTTGATTTCTAAGCGAATGAATTAATTCGCCGACCATAATCGTACAAGGCGAGTGTTTCGACAACTGACTCGATTTAAGCGAATAATTCGACTCGCTAATGATAATAGGCCTATAAACTAGACTAGTGTTTAAATGCGTTGTTTTTTTTTTGTATATTTGCAAAATTTGGTCAGGGAAAACTTCAAAACTGGTCAGGGAAAGTCAGGGAGTTTTTTTCTAATAATAGTGGCAACCATGTACTAAATGAAATAATACGTACAGAAAACATAAAAAATACACCTAAAGAAAGTGCATTTTTGGCTTAAACATATTTATTTCAGATAGCAGTACATATAAAGATAGCAGTATATGAGGCTTAACCCTCACATGAACGGAAATTTAAATGTACTTACATGGACAGTATCTACACCTGTAGATACAAAAAAATCGCAAGCATTCTATATGAGTTTTTTCAGCAGGTTACAGTTTTTCTATCAATATTAGCCTTTTGCACTCTTCCTCTTTATTTTCTTTGTCCTCCGTCGCCTATTTTCCAGATTATACACTATTATAATCAGACTAAAGGGGGAGTGGATGTCATGGATAAAATGTTGAGCCAATATACCACGAAAAGGAAAACTTATAGATGGAACCAGGCTATATTCTATAATTTGCTGGACATTTCAGGCCTTGCAGCATACATCATTTTTTCAAAAAACAATTTTCAAGGTCCGGCAGATGTAAAGAAAAGCCAGAGACGTAAGTTTCTTGAACGATTGGGAGAGAATTTGTGTATGCCACAAATCAGGTGTCGAGCTCAGAATCGCAGAATAACAGGAATTTTTACTATCAAAAATGCTATGGAATGTTTGTTGGGTCACTAAATAAATGCAAACGACCCCACAGATGAAGAGTTCATTCCTAACGACCCAGAAGATCGGGACTCCAGAGGTCATTTACGGCAAAAGGGTGGATGCTATATGTGCTACCAGCTGAATAAAAAAAAAACGTGCTACGCGTCAAGCTTGTGTTAACTGCATTTTATTTGCTGCGCACATTATTAGTATGTGTATAGGTTTGTATACTTTTTAGCTCTATTTGGTGCACGTATGAATTTTCGTAAGTATGAATTTTCATACAACGTCAACGAATATCTACATGTGTAGATACTGTCCACGTAAGACAAAAAAAAGACAAAACATAAATAATAGTATGAAAATATATTCTCACAGTTACTTTTTGATAATAATCTACAATAAATCAAAAATTTAGTCACTGATTCGGAACTATATTAAAATCGAATAATAAACTAAAGAGATATTTAGAGATGAAAATTCAAATATCTACACGTGTAGATACTGTCCATGTGAAGGATAAGCTCGCAAGTTCTGGTAAAAAAGGTTTAAGCGGCAAATGTAGTTTTTAGGCTCCTAGATTTTACCAGATTTTTTAGTACAAGGGCAAGCGTAGCAGGAGTTTCTGATCTAATTAGCAAGCTCTCGTTTTTGACTAGAATAAATTGGTGATGCCGGTTGGTTTTTGTGCCTATGGTGGGAAGTAGGGTTCATGTTGTAGCGAAGTGTTTACACCGTATATATAATACTACCTGACCCGGTGAACGTTGTTTTGCATTATCAATTATTTCTAGTGAATATTTTAGTTATTTAATGAAAAATAACGAATGTATTGTAAGTGTGTGTGTGTGAAAAATAATCGAATGTTATCGATAAAATAGAACGATGAAATGATTTAACCAAAAATATGTTTGATGTTTATGCTGCCGGCAATGACGGTGCATAAGAAGAAGAAATCGCTGCCATATCGGTGCGGAGCACTTCTGAAATATCGCTGCAATCAAGAATTTCATATTGTATCTCGTCAGGTCGTTTGGACACCCAGGCGAAAATCGCAAAGAAATCGAACGTACCTTTGTATAATATAAAGTTAAATATTTAAAGTTTTGTCCACTGCCGGTTATTTCAAGTACGACGAGATTTAATACAAATTGTTCGCCGTTGAGGATATATTCCAAGTGGATATCAAGCAAATACATGAAGGTTCTGCCCTGAGAAAATGGTCTGTCCGAGCCGGGGTATGTTGATGTTCCATTCTTCGATGAAGAGCAAATGGATATGTATTGATGGGATCTATGACAGAAAGAGGATCGGAGTGCTAAAAATAAAAAATTACCAACCATTAATTTTCTCAATTTAATGTATTTCTTAAATTATCACTAACATTTTTATTTTTTGATCTCTCAAAAGTTAAATTTGGAGTGAAAAAAGTGATATATTTTTTATCACATATTAGAAAAATTAAATAAAGAAAGTCAATATTAGTTTCGAAGATCAATTGAGTGTACAATATGTCTTGTCAGTCCGACTTTAGCCAACACAAATAAGTTCGATGGTTTTGTTGTAAAGTGTACCACTTGATGCATACCAAGCACTTTACAACCTCTTAACCATTTCTTCTTTGTATGCATTTCTTATTACCATACATAGACTAGCGTGTATTGGTACAACCAGTGCAATAAGGACAACACCTACGACTGGAATGAACGCAATCCTCAACCTGATACCGTTAGACCTTTATATGCAAGAATCTGCAGCCAAAAGTGCTTTTAGGATCAGCCAATCCAAAAGCTGGAAACCCTATAAAATGGGACAAGCACAGATTCTGAACAAATATATGGGAGATGCTGTCACTTCTGACTACTTGACTTCGATAAAACATTCTCTTGCTATTTTCCCAGCAGAGAAGAATGGAACACAGATGAACCCACAAAAGGGAAATCGGTATCCATCTATACAGATGGATCTAAGATGGACTGTGGAACAGGTGCTGGAATTTTCTCTGAGGAATTGAATATAAATCACTTGATCAGATAACCCGACCATAGTAGTGTGTTTCAAGCGCAGAATCTGGCAATCGGCGAAGCTGCCCATATGGTGTCAATGTTGGAAAAACCAAATGATGATATTACCATATTCATTGACAGCCAGGCGGCTATAAAATCAGTGTCTGCTATTGAAATAAAATCGTAGCTAGTTCGCCTCTGCCGTGAAGAGCTCAAGGTTCTCTGCTCGTAGCACACCACGCACTTATGCTGGGTTCCTGGACACAAGTATCAAACCGGCAATAAGAGAGATGACGAACTGGCTAGAAATGGATCCGCTATTTATCAAGCCACCCCTTTGTAATCTCAGATAGAAGGTGGAAGATAAAATCCGCATGAAAGCCAACAACAGGTGCAAAGAATTAACTACCTGCGAAATATCACGGAAGCTATGGCCGGAATACAATCCAAGTCGGACTAGCAAACTCATGCAGTTTGACAGAACGTCGATGTATAAACTGGTAGGGGCCCTAACAGGTCACAACTTCCTAAGAAACCACACAATGAAAGTGAAACTCAAGAATGACGACATATGTAGGCAAGGGCGGATCCAGGGAGTGTGGGGGGGGGGGGGGGGGCACAGGGGCACGTGCCCCCCCTAGACACAGGCCAGTCGAAAAAAAAAACACTAACAATTGTATACCAACTGCATTATTACTGCTTCCTCATTCCATAATGTTAACATAACAGACACTTAGGCAAAAATAAAAATAGCTTTTCCAACAAATGATGATAATCAAGACGAAAATTACCCAAATCTATGTCTGCATATGCTAGAATGTAAATCTTGGCGTGCGTGAAATTTATGTGCACGTATCTCCTCATGCAGAATCAAGCACGTAAACGCATGCGTGAAATATGCACATATACACATGCATTCTAGCTTTAAGCCTAATACGGACCTGTTTCGGAACGAAATCTCCGAAAAGGCAGCGGAAAATAATTTGTGGAGAGTCCCATCAGCTGATACACAAATGGCAGTGTTAGCAGCGCTCTCTATTTATCTTTGATTTGGCTACTCGAGCTTTTCACCGGTTCCTTAAAATTGTAATTTGGGATTTATCCAAATTTATGCTATTCACTCCGAAGTTTTGCGATTTTTAGGAATTACCGGCTTAGGAACTTGTAAAAAAAATTCATACTTCTATTGCGAACGTACTCTTTTCGTATAGGTGACTAAAACTTTCTAAAAGGTTATGTCGTTTTCGATTGGGCATTTCAGATTTTTGCTGCCAAACATTAAATCCGATTTGTACTGGTTCTTCTGTATATTGAGTTGGCCGCGAAAAACACTTGTTTTTATGTACACTGGAAATCTATTGTAATTGATTTTCACACATTTATACCAACCAATTTCGAAAAAAATTAATATGAAAACTTGTTTCCTCAAACGTTTTTATTTTGTTAACATTTGTTACGGAGCCATACCGGGAGCAAACAAATTGACTGAAGCATGAGCCAAAGAAATGTACCTACCTGAAAAAAAACAAGTAAAAGTGTTATCATCGGCCTGGCCGATGCTTTGATACCCTCCACTGCATACAAGTCATGCAAAATTGGTTTTGTGAGGGAGGTACCAGAACTACTTGACCGACATAGCAGGTTTTCAATACCAACCTAACGACGATAAAAAGAAGTTCTCTCACCAAATTTCATTCACCTACGTCAATTACTTTGGGCGCCATCGTGCTTTCAACAGACAGTGAGACATATGGGTCCAATATTGGTTTTGTATGGGAGGTACCAGAACTACTTGACCGACATAGCCCATTTTCAATACCAACCTGACGCCGATAAAAAGAAGTCCTTTCACCAAATTTCGTTCACCTATGTCAATTACTTTGAGCGCTATCGTGCTTTCAACAGACAGAAAGACAAATGGGTCCAGTATTGGTTTTGTATGGGAGGTACCAGAACTACTTGACCGACATAGCCCATTTTCAATACCAACCTGACGCCGATAAAAGTAAGTCCTTCCACCAAATTTCGTTCACCTATGTCAATTACTTTGAGCGTTATCGTGCTTTCAACAGACAGAAAGACAAATGGGTCAGTATTGGTTTTGTATGGGAGGTACCAGAACTACTTGACCGACATAGCCCATTTTCAATACCAACCTGACGCCGATAAGAAGAAGTGATTTCACCAAATTTCATTCACCTACGTCGATTACTTTGGGCGCCATCGTGCTTTCAACAGACAGTGAGACATATGGGTCCAATATTGGTTTTGTATGGGAGGTACCAGAACTACTTGACCGACATAGCCCATTTTCAATACCAACCTGACGCCGATAAAAAGAAGTCCTTTTACCAAATTTCATTCACCTTCGTCAATTACTTTGGGCGCTATCGTGCTTTCAACAGACAGACAGACAGACAGACAGACAGACGGACATGGCTAAATCGATTCAGAATGTGATCCTGATTCATAATATACATACTTTATGAGGTCTCCGGTGACTCCTTCTTGGCGTTACAAATGTATGGGCAAAGTGAATATACCTTCCTGTGGAGGGTATAAAAATATAAAGAAAAAAAAACGTAAACAAATTCTTATGATGGAGTTTGGCCGCACAGCCGCATATCCAATGCGCGTTGAGGAGACAAACCCCAATCAAAGAAAAATAAACTCACCGGTGCAATAAAATAAGGAAAATCTGGAAGTAAAAATAAGATAAATTAATTATAATCAATAAAATAAAATAATTCCTTACCATGCTTACGTCTGTCTGTTACACTTTCCGATTTGATTTTGACGTTTTGTCTTGGCAATCATTTCTCCGTCGTTCCATTCCATGGTGTTCCAAGTTAGCAGGTGATCGTAAAGATGTAGTTGAAGTTTTTTTTTATGTTGTTAGTTACGTTAGTTTTCTCTATGATAGGTATTGTTACTTTATGTATGTATGTTATTAGGAGATAGGAGAACAAGACTTATACGACTTGACAATTACGAACTAAGAGACCCCTCGCTCTCATTCCAAGAAAAGAAAAGGAAACGAAGGGGAAATAAAAAAAAAAAAAAAAAAACAAGAGAAAGAGAAGAAAAGAAATAGGAGATGAAAATGGAAAAGAAAGACTGGGTCTGCGGAGACTTGAGAAAAAACAAAGGGAGGAGAAAAAGAAATGCACCGCAAATGCAAAATTGGTTTGCCGACGGGCCTTCACAATTATCTTTGATTGATAGCAAGCGGTCGATGCCCTCTTTAAAGTCAGCTGGACAGTGAGTTTTGTCATACAGTGACGTGAAAAAAAAATTGTCTTTTGAGAATTTCCGGGGTGAGTTACAGCAAAAAGATTTCTTTTTTCGCAGAATTAAAATAATAATTTTTCTATGGTGCAGGTGACCGTATAGTAGAAAGGGAAGTAATACTTCTTAAATCACCGGAGAACCCTAATTGGCGTTGTAGAGGTTTCCTTGTAACGCAAAAAGTGACTCGGGCTGCTGTTAAGCCACATTTAAGCCGTGCCTGCGAACCATTCTGTGGGACCGTAAAGCCATATTTAGACCGTTGGACTGCTAGCGAAACGCCAAGATACCGCCAGCCAACGGTCTCCAAAAGACGGCAACGGGACCAAAGCCCACAGTTGCGGCACAAAGGCACTTAACAGGCCCGAGTTGTGTTTACCCAACCAAGGGGATTTTCATCGGGGTGCAAGAAAGCTATAGAGCTGTGCCCCCCTTCCCCTCCAAACAACCAACGCCCACCAAAGGCAATATCAGGGTGCTCCGCCACCCCATCAAAATCTTCATCAACATCCGCATCATCACAGTGAATTTTTTTTGTGAAGTGCCACAGTTTTTTTACTTGTGTTCTTTTAACGCAGGTTTATTGAATTTTTTTTTACGTAGTTTTATTAGTTTTATTTTTTTTATTTTTAACGTAGCTTTTACTTTCTTTAATCTGCTTTTAATAGTTAAGTTTTGTGCGCGGTAAATTAAGTGAAAATAGGTATTTTTAAGCCAATAATTTGCAGCAGAGGCGGGCCTTCTTGTGCTGGCGCCAGAACAACGGGGGACGTGAAAACCGTGAGTAATTTTAGTTTTTTTTATATTATTTTTGAATTTTAGCTTGTAAGTTTGATAATATTAAGAGCAGAGGATTCCTTTTTATAGTTTTTTTTTTAATTTAGTTGTATCCATCAGATACAATCTTTCCTTTTTTAATTTTTTTTTAATATTTTCTTCTTTTTTTTGCTTTGATTTTTTTTTTAATTATATTTCTTTTAAATTAAATTTAAGTTCATTGAATTCCCTGTTTTTTTTTTTTTAAATAAAAGTGGCACTTTATTTATGTATGTATCCATACCATATTTTTTTGTGTGTTTAGAAACATTTTAAATATGAGCGGCTAGGTCGTAAAGCTTACGGTGTGTGGATATCTGGGAAGGCCGTCCTTTTGATAGATCGACTATGACAATACGCGACTAACTGACATGACGCTTTTCAGCGTTGGTTTTCGGCCATTACGGCTTTTCTAGTGTCGTGACTGGAGGGTTATTTAAGGGGCTATCTCTCATAACCTCGGCCAGAGAGGGATAGATTTTGGATATGTCCACGGACATGAAGGGCCATGCCTTGCCATTAACATCTGGCGTGTTTCGAGGTCATGACGAACCTCTACCTTCAAGAGACGACGGAAGGACAAGTTGCGTTTAGGGTAAAAGTAGATAGGTTAGATTTAAGTTAAAGTAGGTGTGGTTTAGGGTTTAGTTTATTCTCCTAGGTTAGTTTAGATATAGATTAGGCTAGATAGGTTAGTTTCGCGGTGTCTCTTCCGTTCTTTCTTCGAGGTATTGGCAGAGGTCCTTGGACATTTTTCTTTTCCTGTGCTTTCTTTCAGTTTAATAGTCCGTTAGTCAGTCCGAGGTCAAACTCGAGTAGCTTTCTTCCTTTTTTTTTTCTTTTTTTACTTTCATATGGCATGGAATAAAATGTTTGTTGAGCAGGTGGTATGTGGTGAGGGGGCAAGAACACCCCCGTCCGACGAGCTGAGCCGAGCAACCACTAGCATGCCGCGCCCTCCTCACCTGTACCGAAGCTGCCCCTGTGGCTGGACCCTGGCTCACAACAATGGCGCCCAACGTTTTTTTTGGCTAGGCCGATTGCGACTTCAAGGGGATGATTTTCTTTTGTGAAGGTCATCGCCTTGGACTTGCAACAGCCTTCGCGATTTTTTTTATTTGCTTACATCTTTTATTTTTTTTACTTTCCTGTCTATCTTTTGTTCAAGGACTGGTAGATCTTTTGGTTACAAAACAGACTTAAGGCGGCTTTCCGATCGCTAGGTCATAAGCCTGGAGGTTCAGTGAGGTAGCCTGAGATCTGAAGAGTAAGTAGAAGCAACTTTTGGTTTTTAGGTATTCGTGGCTGCTTTCCAATCCCCAAGCGCGTAGCAAAAGGGATGGGTGAGGTAGTCGGGGGTCTTAGTGGAACTGAAAGCTAGGTCAGGTTAGCTAGACTTTACACTTACTGCTATCCAGAGGTAAGGGAGTGCATTCCGAGCCTATGTGAGGCGTGTGTGCGGGCCTGGAAAACCTGGTCAGGTTGGAAAGTATGTCGGAGACTTTGCTATCTTGGTATCGGGTACAGCCAGGTAACAATTGTGGCAGAGAGGAAAGCATATAATTCAACCTTCGTCATGAATTCGAAACACCAGTCACAACTAGAAAATACGTAGGACGGACTTTAACAAACTCTACACATACTTACATACTTACTAACTGATCTACAAAACGGTTTTGCGGAAAAAAAACCTTTCCTAGTATTCACACACCAAAGCGATCTTACATATCTAAACACATATAGTTAAAACTAAACACAAACAGAAAACATCTACCACAGTGATACGTTCACTACACAACCACATAATATTTGAAATAATACACATAATATTGAATTTAAACTTGAAGTATATAGATACCCCGCAGAAAGCAATAATTAAATTATAAAATTAATTTTTTTGAAATGGATAAGTTTCAACCCAATCCAGGAGCCGTCCCAAAAAGGACCACGTTCCAAGAATCTGGAACTATAGGAAAATCTCTTGGGTATTTCACTATGGGGAACGTTAGGTCAGATCCAAGCCTGCTAAATGCCTCGTCTCTCAAGCCTCCTGCTACAGGGACGAACAGATTTGACTTTACGGACTTGTCAACATATTCGGCTGACTTTTTACAGTTTAGCCCAGACGACCCCAGACGGAACGTCGCAACGAACTCGACGACAAACATGAAGGTAGCTCAACAAAAGCAACAATCCCTTCCAATAGGACACGACGATATGTACGACACTAACGAACACGAGCAACGGACTTCGACACAGAAGCGTTTGCCATTTCACCGCCAAATAGCGGTACAACAACAACCTCAAGGACAGAATACCCTGCCAACGGACGAACTTGGTGCAGGAGCTGTAGCAGGGGCGGAACAACAGAACGAACAGGGGCATTCGTTCCACGAAGAGGACCATTACGTACGACATCGAATGGTGGAAGAACAAGGACCGACATCTCAAGACATGCCGGAGGAAATCTCTACTGCGATGGGAGGTAACCAGGCTGAAGTCCTTGCAGCCCTAGCGCAAACAATGAAATCCATGATGATTACCTTCGAAACCAGCATGAAGGCCATTAACAATAAAGTTTCCAGCCTGGAACTTTCCATTGCAGAACAGAGAGTACCAAAGGATACAACGGGACACCGACAAGACGAAACCTACAAACAGATGACACAACCCACCGTAACACCACAACACAACTACCACCAAACACCACAACTACTAGACCTCGACGAAGAGAGACGAGGGTCTGAACAGTTTTATCCTCAACATTCAGGAGGAAGGGTGACGACGCCTGTACACAAGTGGGGGTTGAAGTTTGATGGTACCACGAAGGCAATGTCTGTAGAAAGCTTTTTGTTCAGGGTAGAGACTCTACAACGTCAGAGCGGGCTCTGCGGTAAACATCTGCTTTCTCAATTTCACCACCTAGTGACAGGGCCAGCAGAAAAGTGGTATTGGCAGTTCTTGCAAGAGAACGAAGACTGTGAGGGCCTGAGATACTCCGATCTCAGAAAAGAGTTGGTAAACCAATTCGGCAAAAATAGGCGGGACCATGAAATCCTTAGGGCAATTATGGATAGGAGACAGCTGCCCCATGAGTCATTCGACGACTTTTACGGTGACATTCGCTCAATGACTTCACAGATGACAAACAGACCGTACGAACTAGACCTGGTAGATATCCTTAGACAAAATATAAAGGATAAGGTTGCCACTCTCATTTTCGGGTGTTCCATTAGGAGCATCCAGGACCTCCGCGAAGAGTGCAGACGAGCCGAAAAATATTTATCGGCAAGAGAACAAAAATTTAGACGACAAATAACAGAAATTGACGATCATGAAGTGTTGACGCAAGATATTTAATTCCGTTTTATGAACTTTATTTGTTATAAAAACCTATAATAATGAACAATTTCTTATTATAATATAATTCAGCACTAAATAAATTTATTTTAACCCACGTTTTTTCCTCCTTGTCGTCTTACTACTTTCAACCAAATAATGACAGGTCGATTTATCGTCGTTGTGTTGTTGCCAGTTGCAACACGGCATTGCCAGGTTGGCGATTTTCTCAACACTCCCCCCAGTAAACCGACTACCGGGTTACTATTTCAGGTCTACTAGTTAATATCGAGAACCGCTAGCTTAGAGGCTGGGCGGGTGTATATTCCTGTGTTCGTCTGTACGACGGCCGAACGTACTTGCCCATCTTTGCTGATTGAAACTTGCAAGACTCTTCCTTTAGGCCACAATCCCCTTGGATGCTCCGGGTCGACAATTACCACAATATCATCAATCTTTATGGGCTTAACGGGTTTAAACCATTTTGTTCTACGACACAAACTAGGTAAGTACTCCTTAAGCCATCGTTTCCAAAACACATTACCAAATTGTTCACATATTAGCCAATTTTTCTTCAATAACCTACCATCACCAGCCAATTCACCAAACACCTTTGCCCCATTAGATGACCCCAATAAAAAGTGATTGGGGGTCAACGCTTCCTCGCTTTCCCCATCTATCGGTACGTAAGTGAGGGGTCTTGCGTTAATTATGTTCTCCACTTCTGCCATCATGCTCAATAATACTTCGTCCTTTGGATTGCGGCTTGGGTTGCTTCTCGCTAACGCTTGCTTTACCGCCCGGATAAGTCTCTCCCAGCTCCCCGCCATATGGGGCGTAGCTGGGGGTATGAACCTCCAATCTATGTTCTTGTTCACGCACTCCTCTGTCATCCTGTTGAAGTCTATGGCGGCTATGGCGCCTTTTAATTCCTGACTGGCTCCCCTGAAGTTTGTGCCATTATCGCTCCATATCTGTAGCGGTGTACCCCTCCTCGAGCAGAAGCGTTTAAGTGCTAGTATGCACGAATCCGCCGACAGACTGTGTGCAACTTCAATGTGTATAGCCCTCACTGACAGGCAAGTAAACAGGACACCCCAGCGCTTCTCTGAATGTCTGCCAACCGTAACCAACATAGGCCCGAAGTAGTCCACCCCTACAAATGAGAATGCTCTTGTAAATGATTGCATACGAGCCGCCGGCAATTCACCCATTAATGGTGGGTTTGGAGTAGCTTTATAAATTTTGCAACTCGGGCAATCTCGAATAGCCCTTTTCAACGAATTTCGCAATCCAGCTATGTAGTACTTTTGGCGTATCTCATTTACGACGGTCTCGTGAAACTGATGGCGAAATTTTTCATGAAAATATTTGATAAGGAGCAGCGTAATGTTGTGGTTTTTCGGCATAATAACCGGCGTTTTGCAGTTGGTTGGTGCATCCTTGCAAGCATTAATGCGTCCTCCTATCCGAATGACCTTGTGTTCGTCCATGAAGGGACTCAATTTATATAAAGGACTAGTCTTTCCTAATGGGAGTTCCTTTGTTTTTTCTATCCGGCATCTATTAAGAAGTTCCCACTCCTCAGCAAAGGCTTCACGTTGACAGAGTTCGTAGAGGTAATTTTCAGCTCGATTAAGATCCCGCACCTGAATATGGTTCCCCTTCTCCTTACGTCTCCTTTTGTGAAGACATATGTCAATGAAGGCGAAGGCGAATGCTAAGGACCGTCTCAACTTGTTCCACGAGGAGAAGCGTGAATATTCGATTATAGATTCTGATCTCTCGGCGGCGCATACTAGCAAAACCACTTCCTCCTGTGTGTCGATATCGAGATCGATGGATTGTGGTGGCCACCCTTCCTTTGGCTGCTGTAGGAAACTGGGTCCGGCAAACCATCGACTCTCTGGTGAAAGATCGGCATTTGTGTTCCACCTTGTTGCATCGTCAGCTACGTTCTCCGCACTTGGGACCCACTTCCATTCCGATGGGCTTGACTCTTCCAAAATTTCCCCGATCCTGAACGCTACGTACTGTCTGAGTCTTTTGTTGCCGTTCTTTATCCAGCATAAAACAGTTTGGGAGTCAGTCCAAAATATGCGGTTGTCGACCGTGATCGAGTGACCTTTGAGTACCATTCTTGCTATTCGCACGCCTAGAACAGCTGCTTCCAATTCCATCCGGGGTATAGAAATAGGCCTGAGAGGTGCTACCTTGGTCTTCGCACAGACTAAAGAACATTCTGTTCGTGTCTCCTTGGTGACTCTAAAATATGCTGCTGCCGCGTATGCTGAGGCGCTGGCATCAACGAATACATGAAGCTCGACGTGGTGTCCACTATTGAAACGTAGCTTCTCCAGATAAGGTCTTTTTATTTTGACTGTTCTTATTCTTGGAAGAAGTTCCGACCACTTGTACCATCGGTCAGAATGTTCTTTATGTATTTGCTCGTCCCAATCTATGGCGGTGCGCCATATCTCCTGCAGTAGAATTTTTAAGGATATAAGGAAATGCGCTATGAGTCCAAGTGGATCGAAAATGCTCATGAGTGTTTTTAGCACCTGTCTTTTTGTTGGTGCGAGCTGCGCCATTTCGTTTTCCGCGAGAAATATTCCTTTATTGCATAGGAATGAGAAGTGGTCTTCGGATGGTGACCACCACATTCCAAGAACCCTTTCTGAGTGGCTGAAGAGTTTGTTCTCTAGGGGTCGCAAGTCTGCAGTGGAGCTTACTCCCTGCTGGAGTGCTTTTAGAACCTCGGACGAGTTGCTCATGAAATTCCTGAGCTCGAAACCCGCATGACGATGGATATTCGTGATGTCCTTGGTTACCTTTATGGTTTCGTCCTCGGAATCGAAGCTGTCGAGATAGTCATCCACGTAGTGGTTTTCCAATATAGCTTTGGTTGCTCGTGGATACCTGGACATGAACTCCAACGCGTTTTTGTTTTTTGCGTACTGGGCACAGTATGGAGAGCAAGTAGAGCCAAATGTCATCACTCGCATCACGTAATCTTCTACTTTGTTGGAGGTCCTGTTCCGCCACAGGAATCGTTGAGCATGTTGGTCAGCTTCCCGTATGAGGACCTGATGGAACATCTCTTTTATATCCCCACAGATGGCAAACTTCCTTTGACGGAATTGAAATAACACTGTTGGCAGTGGTGGGAGATTGTCTGAACCAGTGAAAAGAAGAGTGTTCAGGGACACACCTTGGACTTTGGATGCGGCATCCCAGACCATACGTATCTTAGATGGTTTGTTAGGGTTAGTGACCGGAAATATAGGCAGATACCATATTTTATTTTGTCCGTTGCTTCGTAATTCATTCTCGGTAAGTTTTCGAGCATATCCTTTAGCTACGTACTCCTCAATCTGACTGTACATGCTCTCGCGCAGAACCGAATCTTTATTTAATTTCCGTTCTAGGCACAATAACCTTTGTTCAGCTGCTGGTCTGCTATCGGGTAATTTGATCTGATCGCTCTTCCACAGCAACGGAACTGAGAATCTGTTTCCAACTCGCGTAGTGCCCTCCTCTAAGAGACGTTCGGCCATCTGGTCATCACTACTCATCAAGCGTTTAATAGCTTTTGAGCCAATGTTTTCGGTTGCGTAAAAACCTTTCACCAACTCTTCAAGCTTGGCGTTGGCTATGGCCTCGCACTCGCACACGTGATAGCTAAAGTCGTCTGAATCATTATTCCCGGAGTTGCCGCTTGACCCAAAGACTGTCCACCCCAGCCTCGTTTTAACTGCAACAGGTTGATTCCTCTTGGCTTCACGAGCTCTTTGAGCATTGGTTAAGCTACAGTTGTCTAATCCTATCAAAATCTGTGGGCGCGCGTTGCTGTAGGATTCCACTGGGAGGCCTTGAAGGTGGGGAAAGCGATTTTGCAGCTGTTTAAAGTCCATCGTCTGACTTGGGAGACTGAGTGACCTCACCGTGCGTGCCCGATGTAAGGTAAACCTTTTACTACTTTGAGAGGCAGACACCCGAATGTTGACCTCCTTTGAGTTTTCTTCCAGTCGATGCTTGTTAGAGGTCCATTTGAGACAAAGCGGTTTTTCTTCGCCCTTCAAATTCAGATCTTGAGCCAGCTTCTCATCAATTAGTGTCACGTTTGATCCATCATCGAGGAGTGCGTACGTTTTAATTTTTAAATCTCCGTTATAGACCGTAATGGGTATAATTTTGAATAGGAGCTTTCCGCTCTGTTGGTGAAGATTCAAGCTGCGGCTTCGCGTATTGGTTGTCTCCGCTTCGCTCGGTGTAGTGTATTTATGCAGTAGCTGATGGTGCCTGTAAGGACAACCGAGAATGTTGCACTTGGTGTCCACCTTACATCGACGGTTATGGTGTGTGCCTAAACAAATTCGACAAATTAAATTACGCTTAATTAAAGCCCACTTGGCATTCAGGTCCATGGCTCGGAACTCATCACATTGTTCCAGCGTTCTACAATCTCCCAGACAACTCAGACATGTACCTTGGTTGTTTTCCGCTTGTGCCGAGGCGTTTAAATGAAAATTGAATTGTGCGTTTCCTGTGCGCCTTCTGTCCACCTTCGTACCAGTTGGCGCATGCATGCTGGATACTGACACCTCGCATGCAGCTTGCGCAACTTGTAGTAACCAGTCGCTAAATGTAGACAAGTTTACTCCACCCGTGCTGAGTTTATAAAGGCCCCAGTTTAGACGGGTTTGAGCCGGAAGTTTATCTACCAACTCCTGCAGCAGGCAAGGGTTATCTAAATGGTAGCGCAAACCATTAGCCTCCATCGTGGCAGCGATGTTCTGTACAGAGAGAGCAAATGGTATTAACGAGTCAATTTTGTCTGCTTTGGGTGACGGCTCGCATCGAATTTTCGAAATCATGGAGTTTACTATAGCCTCGGGTCTGCCGTAGAGCATTCTTAATGTTTCTATTACCTTTGGGACCTGTGCAGGGTACAGCAGTCTCGCTCTCACCGCTTCCAGGGCGTTACCCCTTAAGCACCTTTGGAGACGGAGCAAATTCTCTTCATTTGTGAACCCACATGTCCTTGTAGAATTTTCGAAGCTATTGATGAATAAAGGCCACTCCTCTACTTGACCGGAAAAACACGGCAAGTCCTTTTGCAACACTAACCTCGTGGCTAGCTGTTGGTTGCTTAGAACATTCTGCTCATTCGAAGCAGTATCGTGTACATTGCGGAAGGCAGAGTTGCCAGAAGTGCCAGCTGGCGGGAAGTTATCCGTCCCAACTTGGTGTTGGGAGTGAGTAGCGTTGGGGACGGAGCTGCTATGTGTGCCAGGCCAAGCCTCATGGTATCTAGAGCTTGTTGCTACCTGATGGTTATCAACTATGTTTGACTCACCCAGTTGGGGTAATAATTTCTGGAATGTTGGCTTTGAAACTTCTGTGGGCTGGAGCCTTAGGCCAGAAGTGATATAAATAGATGCTGGCTTAGCAGGCAGTATGGCATCAGGCTCTGTACAACCTGCTTGCATAGAAGTCTGCCGGAGTGTTGTCTTGGCATTTGAAGGCCAAGACGTATAATTAAGGGGGCTCTGTTTATTAGGTTGACTGGCGTTAAGCTCGGGACTGCCTGCATGGCGAGATGTTGCCGGCAGTTTTCCTGCGGCGGTCGAATATGAGATTTTATCGTCAGATAGTATTATATGGGCAGCCGGAACATGGGGGATCAACTTAGGGCGATTCATCGAGGCTGTTTCGATTTCACTCTTTTGTGACATTATCTCCAACAATTGGTATTTCCTTTTAAGATACTCCATATCTCTTTGCTCTCTTAAGAGCCTTTCTTCTTCTAGTAATTGAAGCTGAATTGCGAGAATGTTCGGAGTGTGAACAGTGGTCTCCCGTGAGGACACTGAGGGTGCTTGAGTATCTGTGTTCGCATAAGTTTTATCGGATTCGGGTGCAGGGTTGCGAGAAGGCGAGTGCGCATCTGCATTGGTGTTGAGTATGGGCGACGAAACTCGAGATGGTGGAACATGAGGCTCTGCGGTGGCTACAGGGTCGCAGTTTGAGCATACCCAGCTGCAATTTTCTATTTCGTCGGTAACGTTGGCGCACTGATAGTGGTGCCATTTATCACAGCGATCACATTGAACCATGCTGTCAGTGTCAGGTAGCTTGCATGATTGGCAATTAAATTCTACTGTTTGGGGTGGTGATATTGGCGGTGGGTTATGATTTGCACGTGGCATAATACAATAGTGTTATTGGAAATGGCTTACCGTTTGTTTGAGTCGAGACTTCAGTTCTGTAGTCGATTTCTTCGGTTTGGGGCACGGGCTGAATTCCTGTTGAGTCGAACTTCCTTCTGGCTGGGAGAAGAGAGCACTCGGTGAATTGTTGCTGAGCCTTGCGTGCGTTCCACTGTTGAGTCGAACTTCCTTCTAACTGGGAGAAGATAGCACTCGGTGAACTCTGGACAGCGTATAGTATTTTCTCGTTGATGCTGATAACCATGTGGTCCTTGCAGGTTAGAATTCGGTTTGGGGCACGGGCTGAATTCCTGTTGAGTCGAACTTCCTTCTGGCTGGGAGAAGAGAGCACTCGGTGAATTGTTGCTGAGCCTTGCGTGCGTTCCACTGTTGAGTCGAACTTCCTTCTAACTGGGAGAAGATAGCACTCGGTGAACTCTGGACAGCGTATAGTATTTTCTCGTTGATGCTGATAACCATGCGGTCCTTGCAGGTTAGAATTCCCAAGAGAAATTTGACGTGAATTTAAAACGTTTTTATAAATTTTGTTGACGCAAGATATTTAATTCCGTTTTATGAACTTTATTTGTTATAAAAACCTATAATAATGAACAATTTCTTATTATAATATAATTCAGCACTAAATAAATTTATTTTAACCCACGTTTTTTCCTCCTTGTCGTCTTACTACTTTCAACCAAATAATGACAGGTCGATTTATCGTCGTTGTGTTGTTGCCAGTTGCAACACGGCATTGCCAGGTTGGCGATTTTCTCAACATGAAGTGTATAGGGACCGCAATGAACAGCTAATAACTTTTGACGACGAACAGGATAATATGAACTTTGCTGCGCTGCAACGTAATCGGTCGTATAGACACGCAGGTCAAGTGAGGACAGATCGCAGGGTCGAACAAGCGAGATCAGACAAGGCAAATTTAGCTACTAAGACAGAAGGGACACAACCGACATGCCCTTCTAACTTTCATTCCCTGACCTGTTTTAGTTGCGGTCAGGGAAACATTAGTTTCCACTGCGCCAAGTGCCAGGAAAACTTAAGGATCGGCAGTGCACCCGGGAGTCACCAGCCGATGAAGCCAGCTTTCCCGGAGAACCAAGTTCATCAAGACAGCTCAAAATTTTAAAAAGGGATACAGTTAGGGAATGCGACTCCGCGAGCAAGGGTATCCCTCAGCGAAAGAGTCTACATGAAAGACTCCAATTTTATAACGAGACTAGGAAGAGGGTTTTCGGTGAGGAAGTGGCATCGTCGGTCAAGAAATCAAGAAACTATAAGAAAATTAGTATTTTTAGGGAATTATGTGCAATTAATAGACGACGAAAGAGAAATATAGTAGCATCTGTGATAACGATAACTGACGACAATAGGCCGTACGCGAAAGTTAGGATGGCAGGAGAGGAGCTCCTGGGCCTATTAGATAGTGGAGCATCAATTAGTTGTCTAGGAAAAGGAGCTCTAGAATTTCTAGAAAAACACAACATTCAGGTAACAAAAATGAAAACAGACATAAGGACAGCTGATGGAAACCACCAACACATTCACGACAACCGTCTCATGGGGTGGCAAGTCACACGAACTAGAGGTATTTGGCACTTTATTTGGGGGTTGATTTTTGGAAGACATTTAAGGTCGCTCCAAACATTATTGACGAACTCGACGTTCCATCGCCGACGGAGGATCGAACACCAGTCCAGGCACTCTCACCAGAACAACATCATCAACTGGAGAGAATCAAGCAGCTGTTCCCCTCCTTCGCTCGGTTGGAGTTAGGTAAGACGGGACTCGAACAGCATATTATCGAGGTGGAAGACGATAAGATCCCCATAAAACAAAGGCATTACCCGATCTCAACGGCGATCCAAAAGCTCTTGTATGACGAGTTGGATCGAATGATCTCCTTGGGGGTCATCTAGGAGAGCAACAGCGCATGGAGCTCTCCGGTTGTGCTGGTGAGAAAACCAGGCAAAAAAAGATTGTGCCTGGACTCCAGAAAAGTCAACGCGGTGACAAAGAAGGACGCATACCCGCTTCCACACATAGAGGGGCTCTTGAGCAGACTGCAAGACACCAGGTATATATCAGGCATTGACCTGAAGGACGCGTTCTGGCAGATTCCACTGGAGCACAAATCAAGACAGAAGACGGCCTTCACAGTCCCTGGGCGGCCTTTGTACCAGTTCATGGTGATGCCATTCGGGCTGTGCAATGCCGCACAGAGAATGTGTCGGCTTATGGACAAAGCCATACCCGCTCGGTTGAGAGAGTGTGTCTTTGCCTACCTTGACGATCTCTTGGTTTGTTCTCCGGATTTCGAATCGCATGTCAGAACGCTAGAGGGGGGGCTAGCAGGGCTCACGATTAACGTCGAAAAAAGTAAATTTTGTTACCGCGAAATAAAATACTTGGGGTATCGGCGGTCGACGGTTTTCCGGTTCCCAAGACTCCCAAGCAGCTCAGGCGGTTTCTGGGGATGACAGGATGGTATAGGAGGTTCATCCCGAACTTTTCTGCATTGTCCGCTCCAATGACTGACTGCCTTAAGAAAGGACTAACTTTCACAATGACGGACGAAGCGCTACACGCATTTAATAAACTTAAGGCGACTTTGGTGTCCGCACCCATACTTACAAATCCCGACTTCACGAAACGCTTTTACATTCAATGTGACGCATCGACGACAGGAGTAGGGAGTGTGCTTTTCCAAATGGATGCGGAAAATAACGAGCGACCCATAGCATTCATGTCCCAGAAGCTGAATTCCGCCCAGCGTAATTACAGTGTGACGGAACTTGAGTGCTATGCGGCCGTTCTCTCGGTAAGGAAGTTCAGGGCCTACGTTGAAGGACTACCTTTCACGATTATCACGGACCATGCCAGCTTGAAGTGGCTCATGACGCAGAAGGATCTGTCTGGTCGTCTGGCCAGATGGAGCCTGAAGCTTCAAGGGTTCGACTTCGACATTGAGCATCGGAAGGGAGTTCAAAACGTGGTCCCTGATACTCTATCTCGCGTCCAAATGGATGAGCTCGTTCCCGAAACAGACATACTCCAGGTTGACCTTGACTCACCATTTTTTTCCTCTGAAGAGTATGATGAGTTGAGGAAGACCGTTAACGAACGACAGGACCAACTCCCTGACTTATGCGTTTTAGACGGATTTGTCTACAAACGAACTGACATACGTACAGGAGACGCAATACAAGACGACAGAGCCTGGAAACTCTGGATTCCGGTAGAGTTGCGTGGAAATCTTGTGGAATCCGCCCACAATTCGCCATCGGCAGGACATGGTGGCATTCACAAAACGTTGTCCAGGTTACGACAGCTATATTTTTGGCCTGGCATGGCCACCGACGTGCAGAACTGGGTAAAAGCCTGCGATGTCTGCAAATGCGCCAAACCAGTTAACATGATCTCGCGACCGCCGATGGGACAACAAACGGTAACGGAGCGACCCTTCCAAAGACTTTATAAAGACTTTCTAGGACCTTACACACGAACAAAAAACGGAAACACACATATATTTATTGTCCTAGATCATTTTAGTAAGTACGTATTTTTAAAACCCATTAGAAAAGCAACGGCTGCAGAGGTAGTTAAGTATTTAGAAGAATCAGTTTTTCATGTATTTGGTGTCCCGGAGTATATCCACTCTAACAATGGTAAGCAGTTCATTTCCGAATTGTTTGCCAGCTTATTATCAAAATATGGGGTCAAACATGTACGAACAGCTTTCTACTCTCCTCAGGCAAATTCCTCAGAAAGAGTAAATCGTTCCGTCCTACCCAAAATAAGGTCTTACTTAAAAGACGACCAAAGGAACTGGGACCAACACGTATCCGACGCGGCGTTTTCCTTGAGGAGCGTGGTTCATGATTCGACCTTGTTTGAGCCCTACTATGCGGTGTTTGGCACAAACATGATTCAGCACGCAAGTGCTTATAACATTCTCCGACGCCTTGACACGGTCAAAAACATGAACACAGAAATTGTTACACGAAACGACAAACTAGAGCTAATTAGGACTAAAATACTTGACAATCTAGGGCTAGCGCATCAGAAAGCAGAAAAAGCATATAATACAAGATGTAGGGACATAAAATACAAAGAAGGACAAATTGTTTATAGGAGAAATTTTAAACAGAGCAATCTAGTGGACAGATATAATGCCAAGTTAGGTCCTAAATTTATAAAATGTATAGTGCTGAAACCAATTGGTAATTCACTGTACGAAATAGGAAACCTTATGGGAGAAAAAGTTGGAGTTTATCACGCCAAAGATCTCCACACTTAACAAAAACCATGACGCACTCTTGCATGTCGTTGCTTGATTATCTGTGATATTATATGTTATTTATTTATTTATCTTATTTGTCCGTCACAGAGCTTTTATTTATTTATTTATTTATTTATATAGTTTATTTATTTACAGAGTTATTTATTTATATTAGAGGTTTATTTATTTATTTATTTTATAGTTAAGTTAGCATGTGATATTAGAATAGGTCTGAACAAGTGATAGCAATACTGTGATAAACACAAGTAGTTCGGTAATCGCTAGATTCACGATGCACTTTCACCCACTTTCTCCACCTGAAAATAAACAAAAACAAACACAGACAACATTGGAAAAAGTAAACACTAATCGCATACCGATCCAAAGGGCAGATTCTGTCAGATTTTTTTTATTTATTATTTATTAAAACCACAAAACACAGCACTAACTTTAACACCTTTTAACATTGCCCGGCTTAACAAAATTTAGCGAATGAATCTCAGGGTATGGGCCCTTGCCACACGCGGCGAAATCAATAAGGTCGAGCCAAAATGTTGATCATCAGCATCTCAGTTTTCACCTGGATGGCTACGATTCTTACGAGGTCGATAGCCTCCCGAGCCTGTTACGGAGCCATACCGGGAGCAAACAAATTGGCTGAAGCATGAGCCGAAGAAATGTACCTGAAAAAAAAAAAAATATAAAGAAAAAAAAAACGTAAACAAATTCTTATGATGGAGTTTGGCCGCACAGCCGCATATCCAATGCGCGTTGAGAGGACAAACCCCAATCAAAGAAAAATAAACTCACCGGTGCAATAAAATAAGAAAAATCTGGAAGTAAAAATAAGATAAATTAATTATAATCAATAAAATAAAATAATTCCTTACCATGCTTACGTCTGTCTGTTACACTTTCCGATTTGATTTTGACGTTTTGTCTTGGCAATCATTTCTCCGTCATTCCATTCCATGGTGTTCCAAGTTAGCAGGTGATCGTAAAGATGTAGTTGAAGTTTTTTTTTATGTTGTTAGTTACGTTAGTTTTCTCTATGATAGGTATTGTTACTTTATGTATGTATGTTATTAAGAGATAGGAGAACAAGACTTATACGACTTGACAATTACGAATTAAGAGACCCCTCGCTATCATTCCAAGAAAAGAAAAGGAAACGAAGGGGAAATAAAAAAAAAAAAAAAAACAAGAGAAAGAGAAGAAAAGAAATAGGAGATGAAAATGGAAAAGAAAGACTGGGTCTGCGGAGACTTGAGAAAAAACAAAGGGAGGGGAAAAAGAAATGCACCGCAAATGCAAAATTGGTTTGCCGACGGGCCTTCACAATTATCTTTGATTGATAGCAAGCGGTCGATGCCCTCTTTAAAGTCAGCTGGACAGTGAGTTTTGTCATACAGTGACGTGAAAAAAAAATTGTCTTTTGAGAATTTCCGGGGTGAGTTACAGCAAAAAGATTTCTTTTTTCGCAGAATTAAAATAATAATTTTTCTATGGTGCAGGTGACCGTATAGTAGAAAGGGAAGTAATACTTCTTAAATCACCGGAGAACCCTAATTGGCGTTGTAGAGGTTTCCTTGTAACGCAAAAAGTGACTCGGGCTGCTGTTAAGCCACATTTAAGCCGTGCCTGCGAACCATTCTGTGGGACCGTAAAGCCATATTTAGACCGTTGGACTGCTAGCGAAACGCCAAGATACCGCCAGCCAACGGTCTCCAAAAGACGGCAACGGGACCAAAGCCCACAGTTGCGGCACAAAGGCACTTAACAGGCCCGAGTTGTGTTTACCCAACCAAGGGGATTTTCATCGGGGTGCAAGAAAGCTATAGAGCTGTGCCCCCCTTCCCCTCCAAACAACCAACGCCCACCAAAGGCAATATCAGGGTGCTCCGCCACCCCATCAAAATCTTCATCAACATCCGCATCATCACAGTGAATTTTTTTTGTGAAGTGCCACAGTTTTTTTACTTGTGTTCTTTTAACGCAGGTTTATTGAATTTTTTTTTACGTAGTTTTATTAGTTTTATTTTTTTTATTTTTAACGTAGCTTTTACTTTCTTTAATCTGCTTTTAATAGTTAAGTTTTGTGCGCGGTAAATTAAGTGAAAATAGGTATTTTTAAGCCAATAATTTGCAGCAGAGGCGGGCCTTCTTGTGCTGGCGCCAGAACAACGGGGGACGTGAAAACCGTGAGTAATTTTAGTTTTTTTTATATTATTTTTGAATTTTGGCTTGTAAGTTTGATAATATTAAGAGCAGAGGATTCCTTTTTATAGTTTTTTTTTGAATTTAGTTGTTTCCATCAGATACAATCTTTCCTTTTTTAATTTTTTTTAATATTTTCTTCTTTTTTTTGCTTTGATTTTTTTTTTAATTATATTTCTTTTAAATTAAATTTAAGTTCATTGAATTCCCTGTTTTTTTTTTTTAAATAAAAGTGGCACTATATTTATGTATGTATCCATACCATATTTTTTTGTGTGTTTAGAAACATTTTAAATATGAGCGGCTTGGTCGTAAAGCTTACGGTGTGTGGATATCTGGGAAGGCCGTCCTTGACTATGACAATACGCGACTAACTGACATGACGCTTTTCAGCGTTGGTTTTCGGCCATTACGGCTTTTCTAGTGTCGTGACTGGAGGGTTATTTAAGGGGCTATCTCTCATAACCTCGGCCAGAGAGGGATAGATTTTGGATATGTCCACGGACATGAAGGGCCATGCCTTGCCATTAACATCTGGCGTGTTTCGAGGTCATGACGAACCTCTACCTTCAAGAGACGACGGAAGGACAAGTTGCGTTTAGGGTAAAAGTAGATAGGTTAGATTTAAGTTAAAGTAGGTGTGGTTTAGGGTTTAGTTTATTCTCCTAGGTTAGTTTAGATATAGATTAGGCTAGATAGGTTAGTTTCGCGGTGTCTCTTCCGTTCTTTCTTCGAGGTATTGGCAGAGGTCCTTGGACATTTTTCTTTTCCTGTGCTTTCTTTCAGTTTAATAGTCCGTTAGTCAGTCCGAGGTCAAACTCGAGTAGCTTTCTTCCTTTTTTTTTTCTTTTTTTACTTTCATATGGCATGGAATAAAATGTTTGTTGAGCAGGTGGTATGTGGTGAGGGGGCAAGAACACCCCCGTCCGACGAGCTGAGCCGAGCAACCACTAGCATGCCGCGCCCTCCTCACCTGTACCGAAGCTGCCCCTGTGGCTGGACCCTGGCTCACAACAATGGCGCCCAACGTTTTTTTTGGCTAGGCCGATTGCGACTTCAAGGGGATGATTTTCTTTTGTGAAGGTCATCGCCTTGGACTTGCAACAGCCTTCGCGATTTTTTTTATTTGCTTACATCTTTTATTTTTTTTACTTTCCTGTCTATCTTTTGTTCAAGGACTGGTAGATCTTTTGGTTACAAAACAGACTTAAGGCGGCTTTCCGATCGCTAGGTCATAAGCCTGGAGGTTCAGTGAGGTAGCCTGAGATCTGAAGAGTAAGTAGAAGCAACTTTTGGTTTTTAGGTATTCGTGGCTGCTTTCCAATCCCCAAGCGCGTAGCAAAAGGGATGGGTGAGGTAGTCGGGGGTCTTAGTGGAACTGAAAGCTAGGTCAGGTTAGCTAGACTTTACACTTACTGCTATCCAGAGGTAAGGGAGTGCATTCCGAGCCTATGTGAGGCGTGTGTGCGGGCCTGGAAAACCTGGTCAGGTTGGAAAGTATGTCGGAGACTTTGCTATCTTGGTATCGGGTACAGCCAGGTAACAATTGTGGCAGAGAGGAAAGCATATAATTCAACCTTCGTCATGAATTCGAAACACCAGTCACAACTAGAAAATACGTAGGACGGACTTTAACAAACTCTACACATACTTACATACTTACTAACTGATCTACAAAACGGTTTTGCGGAAAAAAACCTTTCCTAGTATTCACACACCAAAGCGATCTTACATATCTAAACACATATAGTTAAAACTAAACACAAACAGAAAACATCTACCACAGTGATACGTTCACTACACAACCACATAATATTTGAAATAATACACATAATATTGAATTTAAACTTGAAGTATATAGATACCCCGCAGAAAGCAATAATTAAATTATAAAATTAATTTTTTTGAAATGGATAAGTTTCAACCCAATCCAGGAGCCGTCCCAAAAAGGACCACGTTCCAAGAATCTGGAACTATAGGAAAATCTCTTGGGTATTTCACTATGGGGAACGTTAGGTCAGATCCAAGCCTGCTAAATGCCTCGTCTCTCAAGCCTCCTGCTACAGGGACGAACAGATTTGACTTTACGGACTTGTCAACATATTCGGCTGACTTTTTACAGTTTAGCCCAGACGACCCCAGACGGAACGTCGCAACGAACTCGACGACAAACATGAAGGTAGCTCAACAAAAGCAACAATCCCTTCCAATAGGACACGACGATATGTACGACACTAACGAACACGAGCAACGGACTTCGACACAGAAGCGTTTGCCATTTCACCGCCAAATAGCGGTACAACAACAACCTCAAGGACAGAATACCCTGCCAACGGACGAACTTGGTGCAGGAGCTGTAGCAGGGGCGGAACAACAGAACGAACAGGGGCATTCGTTCCACGAAGAGGACCATTACGTACGACATCGAATGGTGGAAGAACAAGGACCGACATCTCAAGACATGCCGGAGGAAATCTCTACTGCGATGGGAGGTAACCAGGCTGAAGTCCTTGCAGCCCTAGCGCAAACAATGAAATCCATGATGATTACCTTCGAAACCAGCATGAAGGCCATTAACAATAAAGTTTCCAGCCTGGAACTTTCCATTGCAGAACAGAGAGTACCAAAGGATACAACGGGACACCGACAAGACGAAACCTACAAACAGATGACACAACCCACCGTAACACCACAACACAACTACCACCAAACACCACAACTACTAGACCTCGACGAAGAGAGACGAGGGTCTGAACAGTTTTATCCTCAACATTCAGGAGGAAGGGTGACGACGCCTGTACACAAGTGGGGGTTGAAGTTTGATGGTACCACGAAGGCAATGTCTGTAGAAAGCTTTTTGTTCAGGGTAGAGACTCTACAACGTCAGAGCGGGCTCTGCGGTAAACATCTGCTTTCTCAATTTCACCACCTAGTGACAGGGCCAGCAGAAAAGTGGTATTGGCAGTTCTTGCAAGAGAACGAAGACTGTGAGGGCCTGAGATACTCCGATCTCAGAAAAGAGTTGGTAAACCAATTCGGCAAAAATAGGCGGGACCATGAAATCCTTAGGGCAATTATGGATAGGAGACAGCTGCCCCATGAGTCATTCGACGACTTTTACGGTGACATTCGCTCAATGACTTCACAGATGACAAACAGACCGTACGAACTAGACCTGGTAGATATCCTTAGACAAAATATAAAGGATAAGGTTGCCACTCTCATTTTCGGGTGTTCCATTAGGAGCATCCAGGACCTCCGCGAAGAGTGCAGACGAGCCGAAAAATATTTATCGGCAAGAGAACAAAAATTTAAACGACAAATAACAGAAATTGACGATCATGAAGTGTATAGGGACCGCAATGAACAGCTAATAACTTTTGACGACGAACAGGATAATATGAACTTTGCTGCGCTGCAACGTAATCGGTCGTATAGACACGCAGGTCAAGTGAGGACAGATCGCAGGGTCGAACAAGCGAGATCAGACAAGGCAAATTTAGCTACTAAGACAGAAGGGACAGAACCGACATGCCCTTCTAACTTTCATTCCCTGACCTGTTTTAGTTGCGGTCAGGGAAACATTAGTTTCCACTGCGCCAAGTGCCAGGAAAACTTAAGGATCGGCAGTGCACCCGGGAGTCACCAGCCGATGAAGCCAGCTTTCCCGGAGAACCAAGTTCATCAAGACAGCTCAAAATTTTAAAAAGGGATACAGTTAGGGAATGCGACTCCGCGAGCAAGGGTATCCCTCAGCGAAAGAGTCTACATGAAAGACTCCAATTTTATAACGAGACTAGGAAGAGGGTTTTCGGTGAGGAAGTGGCATCGTCGGTCAAGAAATCAAGAAACTATAAGAAAATTAGTATTCTTAGGGAATTATGTGCAATTAATAGACGACGAAAGAGAAATATAGTAGCATCTGTGATAACGATAACTGACGACAATAGGCCGTACGCGAAAGTTAGGATGGCAGGAGAGGAGCTCCTGGGCCTATTAGATAGTGGAGCATCAATTAGTTGTCTAGGAAAAGGAGCTCTAGAATTTCTAGAAAAACACAACATTCAGGTAACAAAAATGAAAACAGACATAAGGACAGCTGATGGAAACCACCAACACATTCACGACAACCGTCTCATGGGGTGGCAAGTCACACGAACTAGAGGTATTTGTAGTCCCAAGTCTCCAGCAGGCACTTTATTTGGGGGTTGATTTTTGGAAGACATTTAAGGTCGCTCCAAAAATTATTGACGAACTAGACGTTCCATCGCCGACGGAGGATCGAACACCAGTCCAGGCACTCTCACCAGAACAACATCATCAACTGGAGAGAATCAAGCAGCTGTTCCCCTCCTTCGCTCGGTTGGAGTTAGGTAAGACGGGACTCGAACAGCATATTATCGAGGTGGAAGACGATAAGATCCCCATAAAACAAAGGCATTACCCGATCTCAACGGCGATCCAAAAGCTCTTGTATGACGAGTTGGATCGAATGATCTCCTTGGGGGTCATCTAGGAGAGCAACAGCGCATGGAGCTCTCCGGTTGTGCTGGTGAGAAAACCAGGCAAAAAAAGATTGTGCCTGGACTCCAGAAAAGTCAACGCGGTGACAAAGAAGGACGCATACCCGCTTCCACACATAGAGGGGCTCTTGAGCAGACTGCAAGACACCAGGTATATATCAGGCATTGACCTGAAGGACGCGTTCTGGCAGATTCCACTGGAGCACAAATCAAGACAGAAGACGGCCTTCACAGTCCCTGGGCGGCCTTTGTACCAGTTCACGGTGATGCCATTCGGGCTGTGCAATGCCGCACAGAGAATGTGTCGGCTTATGGACAAAGCCATACCCGCTCGGTTGAGAGAGTGTGTCTTTGCCTACCTTGACGATCTCTTGGTTTGTTCTCCGGATTTCGAATCGCATGTCAGAACGCTAGAGGGGGGGCTAGCAGGGCTCACGATTAACGTCGAAAAAAGTAAATTTTGTTACCGCGAAATAAAATACTTGGGGTATCGGCGGTCGACGGTTTTCCGGTTCCCAAGACTCCCAAGCAGCTCAGGCGGTTTCTGGGGATGACAGGATGGTATAGGAGGTTCATCCCGAACTTTTCTGCATTGTCCGCTCCAATGACTGACTGCCTTAAGAAAGGACTAACTTTCACAATGACGGACGAAGCGCTACACGCATTTAATAAACTTAAGGCGACTTTGGTGTCCGCACCCATACTTACAAATCCCGACTTCACGAAACGCTTTTACATTCAATGTGACGCATCGACGACAGGAGTAGGGAGTGTGCTTTTCCAAATGGATGCGGAAAATAACGAGCGACCCATAGCATTCATGTCCCAGAAGCTGAATTCCGCCCAGCGTAATTACAGTGTGACGGAACTTGAGTGCTATGCGGCCGTTCTCTCGGTAAGGAAGTTCAGGGCCTACGTTGAAGGACTACCTTTCACGATTATCACGGACCATGCCAGCTTGAAGTGGCTCATGACGCAGAAGGATCTGTCTGGTCGTCTGGCCAGATGGAGCCTGAAGCTTCAAGGGTTCGACTTCGACATTGAGCATCGGAAGGGAGTTCAAAACGTGGTCCCTGATACTCTATCTCGCGTCCAAATGGATGAGCTCGTTCCCGAAACAGACATACTCCAGGTTGACCTTGACTCACCATTTTTTTCCTCTGAAGAGTATGATGAGTTGAGGAAGACCGTTAACGAACGACAGGACCAACTCCCTGACTTATGCGTTTTAGACGGATTTGTCTACAAACGAACTGACATACGTACAGGAGACGCAATACAAGACGACAGAGCCTGGAAACTCTGGATTCCGGTAGAGTTGCGTGGAAATCTTGTGGAATCCGCCCACAATTCGCCATCGGCAGGACATGGTGGCATTCACAAAACGTTGTCCAGGTTACGACAGCTATATTTTTGGCCTGGCATGGCCACCGACGTGCAGAACTGGGTAAAAGCCTGCGATGTCTGCAAATGCGCCAAACCAGTTAACATGATCTCGCGACCGCCGATGGGACAACAAACGGTAACGGAGCGACCCTTCCAAAGACTTTATATAGACTTTCTAGGACCTTACACACGAACAAAAAACGGAAACACACATATATTTATTGTCCTAGATCATTTTAGTAAGTACGTATTTTTAAAACCCATTAGAAAAGCAACGGCTGCAGAGGTAGTTAAGTATTTAGAAGAATCAGTTTTTCATGTATTTGGTGTCCCGGAGTATATCCACTCTAACAATGGTAAGCAGTTCATTTCCGAATTGTTTGCCAGCTTATTATCAAAATATGGGGTCAAACATGTACGAACAGCTTTCTACTCTCCTCAGGCAAATTCCTCAGAAAGAGTAAATCGTTCCGTCCTACCCAAAATAAGGTCTTACTTAAAAGACGACCAAAGGAACTGGGACCAACACGTATCCGACGCGGCGTTTTCCTTGAGGAGCGTGGTTCATGATTCGACCTTCTTTGAGCCCTACTATGCGGTGTTTGGCACAAACATGATTCAGCACGCAAGTGCTTATAACATTCTCCGACGCCTTGACACGGTCAAAAACATGAACACAGAAATTGTTACACGAAACGACAAACTAGAGCTAATTAGGACTAAAATACTTGACAATCTAGGGCTAGCGCATCAGAAAGCAGAAAAAGCATATAACACAAGATGTAGGGACATAAAATACAAAGAAGGACAAATTGTTTATAGGAGAAATTTTAAACAGAGCAATCTAGTGGACAGATATAATGCCAAGTTAGGTCCTAAATTTATAAAATGTATAGTGCTGAAACCAATTGGTAATTCACTGTACGAAATAGGAAACCTTATGGGAGAAAAAGTTGGAGTTTATCACGCCAAAGATCTCCACACTTAACAAAAACCATGACGCACTCTTGCATGTCGTTGCTTGATTATCTGTGATATTATATGTTATTTATTTATTTATCTTATTTGTCCGTCACAGAGCTTTTATTTATTTATTTATTTATTTATATAGTTTATTTATTTACAGAGTTATTTATTTATATTAGAGGTTTATTTATTTATTTATTTTATAGTTAAGTTAGCATGTGATATTAGAATAGGTCTGAACAAGTGATAGCAATACTGTGATAAACACAAGTAGTTCGGTAATCGCTAGATTCACGATGCACTTTCACCCACTTTCTCCACCTGAAAATAAACAAAAACAAACACAGACAACATTGGAAAAAGTAAACACTAATCGCATACCGATCCAAAGGGCAGATTCTGTCAGATTTTTTTTATTTATTATTTATTAAAACCACAAAACACAGCACTAACTTTAACACCTTTTAACATTGCCCGGCTTAACAAAATTTAGCGAATGAATCTCAGGGTATGGGCCCTTGCCACACGCGGCGAAATCAATAAGGTCGAGCCAAAATGTTGATCATCAGCATCTCAGTTTTCACCTGGATGGCTACGATTCTTACGAGGTCGATAGCCTCCCGAGCCTGTTACGGAGCCATACCGGGAGCAAACAAATTGGCTGAAGCATGAGCCGAAGAAATGTACCTGAAAAAAAAAAAAATATAAAGAAAAAAAAAACGTAAACAAATTCTTATGATGGAGTTTGGCCGCACAGCCGCATATCCAATGCGCGTTGAGAGGACAAACCCCAATCAAAGAAAAATAAACTCACCGGTGCAATAAAATAAGAAAAATCTGGAAGTAAAAATAAGATAAATTAATTATAATCAATAAAATAAAATAATTCCTTACCATGCTTACGTCTGTCTGTTACACTTTCCGATTTGATTTTGACGTTTTGTCTTGGCAATCATTTCTCCGTCGTTCCATTCCATGGTGTTCCAAGTTAGCAGGTGATCGTAAAGATGTAGTTGAAGTTTTTTTTTATGTTGTTAGTTACGTTAGTTTTCTCTATGATAGGTATTGTTACTTTATGTATGTATGTTATTAAGAGATAGGAGAACAAGACTTATACGACTTGACAATTACGAATTAAGAGACCCCTCGCTATCATTCCAAGAAAAGAAAAGGAAACGAAGGGGAAATAAAAAAAAAAAAAAAAACAAGAGAAAGAGAAGAAAAGAAATAGGAGATGAAAATGGAAAAGAAAGACTGGGTCTGCGGAGACTTGAGAAAAAACAAAGGGAGGGGAAAAAGAAATGCACCGCAAATGCAAAATTGGTTTGCCGACGGGCCTTCACAATTATCTTTGATTGATAGCAAGCGGTCGATGCCCTCTTTAAAGTCAGCTGGACAGTGAGTTTTGTCATACAGTGACGTGAAAAAAAAATTGTCTTTTGAGAATTTCCGGGGTGAGTTACAGCAAAAAGACTTCTTTTTTCGCAGAATTAAAATAATAATTTTTCTATGGTGCAGGTGACCGTATAGTAGAAAGGGAAGTAATACTTCTTAAATCACCGGAGAACCCTAATTGGCGTTGTAGAGGTTTCCTTGTAACGCAAAAAGTGACTCGGGCTGCTGTTAAGCCACATTTAAGCCGTGCCTGCGAACCATTCTGTGGGACCGTAAAGCCATATTTAGACCGTTGGACTGCTAGCGAAACGCCAAGATACCGCCAGCCAACGGTCTCCAAAAGACGGCAACGGGACCAAAGCCCACAGTTGCGGCACAAAGGCACTTAACAGGCCCGAGTTGTGTTTACCCAACCAAGGGGATTTTCATCGGTGTGCAAGAAAGCTATAGAGCTGTGCCCCCCTTCCCCTCCAAACAACCAACGCCCACCAAAGGCAATATCAGGGTGCTCCGCAACCCCATCAAAATCTTCATCAACATCCGCATCATCACAGTGAATTTTTTTTGTGAAGTGCCACAGTTTTTTTACTTGTGTTCTTTTAACGCAGTTTTATTGAATTTTTTTTTTACGTAGTTTTATTAGTTTTATTAGTTTTATTTTTTTTATTTTTAACGTAGCTTTTACTTTCTTTAATCTGCTTTTAATAGTTAAGTTTTGTGCGCGGTAAATTAAGTGAAAGTAGGTATTTTTAAGCCAATAATTTGCAGCAGAGGCGGACCTTCTTGTGCTGGCGCCAGAACAACGGGGGACGTGAAAACCGTGAGTAATTTTAGTTTTTTTTATATTATTTTTGAATTTTGGCTTGTAAGTTTGATAATATTAAGAGCAGAGGATTCCTTTTTATAGTTTTTTTTTTGAATTTAGTTGTTTCCATCAGATACAATCTTTCCTTTTTTAATTTTTTTTAATATTTTCTTCTTTTTTTTGCTTTGATTTTTTTTTTAATTATATTTCTTTTAAATTAAATTTAAGTTCATTGAATTCCCTGTTTTTTTTTTTTAAATAAAAGTGGCACTATATTTATGTATGTATCCATACCATATTTTTTTGTGTGTTTAGAAACATTTTAAATATGAGCGGCTAGGTCGTAAAGCTTACGGTGTGTGGATATCTGGGAAGGCCGTCCTTTTGATAGATCGACTACCTACCTTCAAGAGACGACGGAAGGACAAGTTGCGTTTAGGGTAAAAGTAGATCTATTAGATCAGCTAAGACACAAGCATGGTCTGAATACTGTCAATCTATCGATTCTCTAAAGGAATCTGCTAGACTCAGTAAGATCCTATCCAAAGAACGCTCTATTCCTTCTTTTATTAAGAGATCGAATGGAACCTGGACAGAATCTACCGATGAATCCTTAGAGCTTCTACTCAACACTCACTTTCCTGGTTGTGTAGACCATTGCGATATTTCACCCAATTCGCGGGGGAGTTTTCCGTCGCACCGGGAAGAAATTGAACGCATCATAACCACGGAAAAGATCTCCTGGGCCATTAATAGTTTTGCTCCGTACAAATCACCGGGGCAGGACGGCATTCTCCCCATCATGCTACAAAAACATGAAGGGATAGTGCTGCCCATACTTGTTAAAGTTTACAGAAGCAGTATCTTACTTAATTACATCCCTAAGTCTTGGAAGCCTGTCCGAGTAGTTTTCATACCGAAAGTCGGCAAAAGAGGTCACGAATCCGCGAAGGATTTCCGACCGATTAGCTTAACCTCCTTCATACTTAAAACTCTAGAGCGTATTCTAGACCTTCACATAAGAACAGGCCTTGAAAGGTCCCCCTTATGTCATTCACAACACGCCTACCTCAAGGGCAAGTCGACGGAGACCGCTCTTCATGAAGTAGTGCTGACAGTTGAAAGGTCACTCTCTCATCACCAATATACCTTAGCTACCTTCTTAGATATAGAGGGCGCTTTTAACAATGTCCTCACAGAATCGATCCAGGAATCTCTATTAGAACTTGGGGTAGAGGATTTCGTCACTTCATGGATCATTTCCATGCTCCAAGCAAGGATCATTCAAGCAAAACTTGGTAACACCCTTTTAACCAAATCAGTAAGCAGAGGTACACCTCAAGGTGGGGTGATCTCGCCACTCTTATGGATTATGGTACTCAACAAAATTCTGTCAAGTCTCGACAGGATAGGTATTAAAGTTGTTGCGTATGCGGATGACGTGGTTGTTCTAGTATCAGGAATGTTTCCGAACGTGATAAGCGAAATCATGGAAAGAGCACTGGGTAAGATTAGCGGTTGGGCTACAAGTTGTGGTCTAAGTGTTAACCCAAGCAAAACTGAACTGATGCTTTTCACCACCAAAACCAAAATACCAACCTTCTCACTTCCCCGCCTAAATAACCAATATCTCACTTTATCCACCAGTGCCAAATACCTAGGAGTCATCCTCGACCCTAAACTCAACTGGAAGTCTAATATCGAACACCGAGTGAAGAAGGCAAGTATAGCTTTCTACGCCTGTAGTAAAACTTTCGGCAAGAAGTGGGGTCTTCAACCAAAGATGGTTCGTTGGATGTACACAGCAGTAGTACGTCCTATCCTCACTTACGGGTCACTGGTATGGTGGCCCGCCCTAAACAAAGCTTATAACATCACTAAATTAAGTAGAGTCCAAAGAACAGCTGGAATTGGAATCACAGGGGCCCTTCGATCAAGTCCGACGGAGGCGCTCAATGTCATTCTCAATTTTCTGCCAGTGGACCTGCATATTAAATACATCACAGCGTGTAGTGCAGTTAGATTGAAGGAATCTAAATGTTGGTCCGAACGGCCTTACGGCCACTCCAGCATCCTACTTTCCCTTCCTGACGGCATAGGTCGTCTATCTACGGACTACATTGTACCCAAACTCGACTTCCATAAAAACTTCTCTGTTAGATTCCCCTCTAGATCAGAATGGGAGGAAAATGCTGTCGTAAACGAATTCGACATACCTATCTTCACAGACGGTTCCAAAATGAACTGTGGAGTGGGAGCGGGCATTTTCTCAACAGAACTAGACATCTCCAAATCTTTCCGCCTCCCCAACGCAGCCAGCGTCTTTCAAGCCGAAGTACTTGCAATCAAGGAGGCGTGTAGGCTGATCCTTAATATTACTACAACCAGAAAAAAAATAGGCATCTTCGTAGACAGTCAGGCCGCGATTAAGGCTGTCGGTTCTACTAAATCTACGTCAAAGCTTGTTGTGGATTGTAGGGAGATATTGACCAGGGCTTGCCATCGGTTTGAAATCACTCTCGTCTGGGTTCCCGGCCATAGGAACATAGGCGGGAATGAAAAAGCCGATGAACTTGCCAGACGTGGCTCTGCTCTATGCGTATCTCATGCGGAGGAAGTATTCCCTCCGCTGGGTTACGTTAAGAGAGAAATCCTCCTATACTGCACCTCAAGAGCGAAGACCAGATGGTTGAACCTGACGAGCTGTGTCATTTCAAAGAAGATCTGGCCAACCTACGATGATGCCAGAACAAACAACCTCTTAGCCAGAACGCGTGTAGATGTCGCCAGACTAACGGCAATTAGTACGGGTCATTGGCCTCTAGGAACCCACGCAGCCAAGCTTGGCATCCCCCATAACACCCACTGCCGTAGTTGCGCTGACACAAACAAGAGTGAAACCGTGTTTCATCTTCTTTGTGAGTGTCCGGCCCTAGCCAAAACCAGACGCAGTGCTCTAGGTCATCCCTTTTTTGATGACCTTTCGGCCATCCATAGTATCCATTTCAACAGGATAATCAAATTTCTTAACTCCTCAGGCTGGTTGTAAGTTTTCCTACCGTCCGTCTCCTCCATTATTTTTCAGGTTTTCAGCGAGTTGTGGTCTCAAAACGGCGCTCTATGCGTTATTTGTGTTTTTCCCTCGTTTCGGAAATACAGCCACTTAAACCAACCAACCAGATAGGTTAGATTTAAGTTAAAGTAGGTGTGGTTTAGGGTTTAGTTTATTCTCCTAGGTTAGTTTAGATATAGATTAGGCTAGATAGGTTAGTTTCGCGGTGTCTCTTCCGTTCTTTCTTCGAGGTATTGGCAGAGGTCCTTGGACATTTTTCTTTTCCTGTGCTATCTTTCAGTTTAATAGTCCGTTAGTCAGTCCGAGGTCAAACTCGAGTAGCTTTCTTCCTTTTTTTTTTTTCTTTTTTTACTTTCATATGGCATGGAATAAAATGTTTGTTGAGCAGGTGGTATGTGGTGAGGGGGCAAGAACACCCCCGTCCGACGAGCTGAGCCGAGCAACCACTAGCATGCCGCGCCCTCCTCACCTGTACCGAAGCTGCCCCTGTGGCTGGACCCTGGCTCACAACACATTGGAAAATGGAAACTAAAAAGGTCTCTCAATTTTAAGTGTGTTTATTTTAATTTATTATTGTCGTCTTTAAAAAGCAATGTAATCAGAATAAGTAACCCTAAAAAACTGGAAAAAAATGCGCAGTTTTGATCTTTCAGTTTGTTTATTTTTGGCTCCAAGATTTTTCAAATGTGGCTCCATACCGGTGATAAAAGCTGCTAACGCATTACAAATGTCAAATTTTCTCCAGCAAATAATGTCGCGGACAATAAATATGTGTGAAAAGCGAGTAGATAATTGTACCAAGCAATCTGCTACAATTATTTACTTTTCGTCATCATTTCGCAGCAGCAGCGTACTGCAAAACGAAAAGGACATTCGTTGTGTCACTTTTGTATGAGATTTAGATGCGAAGTTATATATACACCAACACAGAAACTTATTTTGGATTTAGTTCTCTGAGGTAAACATAGAGGTACTCAACAGATTTATTATTTTTTTTTTGTGAGTGAGACAATAGTGTTGGAGACCCACAAAAAAAACCGTTATTTTTTTAATGTTATGCAAGTTATAGTCTTACGGTAGACGAACACTCCATGAATTTTGCGAATAATTAAGTTCAAATGAAATTAACGACATAAAAGAAAACTGTGATTACCTATTAAACATATAATTTTGTATTATTAAACCTTTATAAAAAGTATTTTTGATAGTTATTTTTGTATGTCATTACAAAAGAATGGATCCCAAAGATAAATTGCAATGCAATACAATCTTCACCTATCTGGCCTTTGTGCCCCTCCCAGAAATAAATCCTGGATCCGCCCTTGTATGTAGGGGGTGCGAAGACGAGGAGGTACACGAGGATACACCTCACTTCCTCTGTCAATGCCCTAGTCTTTGTCACTTGACGAATAGAACACTTGGTAGATACTACTTCCATGGCATACATGAACTTTCGAATGTCTCTTTATCTGATCTTGCGGACATCGTTTGTCCTTCCGACTTATTGACTGTCATTGCGTTTGCCAATCTATTAGGAAATTGAACGCGTTCGAATTCATCAAATGTTTGATTACCAGTCGCGTGCCATTGCACAGCCGTGGTGGGTTCAAATTTCGAAATAACAGGAGATCCAGTTTTTAGTCGTAAAAAATGTGGTGGCATGTCTGGACAGTCCAGTGAGTTAAAAAACTGAGTTTGATAATTTAATTTTGAACGTTGAATTGAATTGTTGGATTTGCCGCCTTATTGTGAACTGTTTCTGTTGCCCCAAACGATGGCATTTGGTAGCATGAATTAAATGTGTGAATGGACTTCAGAACAGGTTTGAATCTGGATCCGTGCCGTTGAGCAAGCCGTTGAATGGTTCTGGTAGTGTCTCAATTTCTGGTAGTTGCACTTTTCATGATGAGCATGTTGCGACTTTTCTAAACACTGGCCACTATCTGCATGGATCGCTTCTTGGCATGCTTGCATAACGCACAGCTAGGAACGTCGGATGGGCGGGGAACTTGATCCGCAAATAACCAGACACAACACGAGAAAAAAATCTATATTCATGCCAAGATTTAAAATAAAAAAAAAACTAACTCGACAACGGACGGATGCTATTTCACCCTCATACACTCATTCGCGAGCAACAGGTGTAATATTACCTTGAGTACCTTTGGTTCTCACCCTCTAGCATTGAAAATGCTCCATAACAGTTGTCGTACTCGAAAAAAAAAAAAAATCAACTGTCCCTAGTTTGTACCCACTAGTTCCAATTACGATTTATGTACATACTCCCCGAAAGATTCGACAAACGCACCACACTAACCCCATCAAAACACAATTTTAGTTCATAATTATGAAAAAATATCTACTGATTTATTGGAATAAAATTACGCGTCCACCCAACATTTATGAGGTAGCATTATATGAAAGAAACGAAAATGATAAGCATTCTTATATTACAATTACAATTCACCAAAATAGCTTTAGCTTTGAAATAAATTTTCCTAATGAAATAAATGCAGAACCAAAAAAAACTTACCAGTTGTCCGTCGGAGATTGTGCACAATATCCCACGATGACTCTCAATCCCTTTCGGATTCACGGCGCTAAATAATTATTGCAATATTTCCCAAGCTGTCACTAGTACACTTATTATTATTATTATATTTCTTTTTTGAATATTAAAGCTTAATTATATATATAAAATTCACTTTTCCTTTTCATCTAGTTTTCTTTTTCAAGGGAAAATACAATTTCTTTTTTTTTCGTTTTGTTTTGTTACGTTAAGTAGGTATGTTATGTATTTAACTAGCCCATATAGTTAGGACGAATTTATTTTATCGATGGATATGCAGGTAGGGCAGGTTGCACACTGCACAGTAGACGTCACCGAACAAGTAGACCAGAAACTCAATTGGAAGATCGCACACCGCACACTTGATAACCACCGACCCCGCACGAATTCCCGAATCGATCGAACCAACCACACTTTTTTAACACGATCGGTGTTAGCTGTGAGGAAATGCTGCTGGTGAGCTACTGTGGCAGCACAGCGACTAAACAGCTCGGTGATTAGAAGCACGTCTGAGCCAAGTTGGATTTTCCGATGAGGATAGATAAGTCTCAAAAGGGTGTTGGGGGTCGGTACGCGGGAGATATTTCGACGTATGGTTGCGGTAATGGTTCTCTCGAATGGAGGTAGCGGACTTCTTAGGAATGGTGTTTTCGACGCATGGGGGGTTTCTCTTATGGTCCAATAGCGGTGGTATGCTGAGCAGCGTACTGCACGCTCGGTATGGTGTGGATGATTATGCGTGTGTTTGTTCCTTTTTTCGAGTGTTAATTAGGTTTCGTGTAGCTTAAATTTTTTTTATTTTTCCTTCCTCTTTTTTTTTTCGTGTTGTCTGAAGGTTAGGAGTAGGATCTAGGGGATAATCAATGTACACCCCCCCTAATTACCTAAGTAAGAAATCTTTTTTTTTTTTTTCGTAAAGAAAAATTAAACTTGGGACGTATTTTAGGGAATGTTACCTGGTTAAAATTACCAAAAAAAATTTGAAATTTTTTCCTATTCCTTGGTGAACATCACTGGACCAAGTTCCTTTTATTATAAATAGATGCGTATTCTTCAACGAAATCTTTATGAAAATTGAGTTTTCGGAAGCCGCGATGATCCGGTAAAAAGTGACGCTGCCTGCAGTGGTCTGCTTCGCCGGGCGGTCCCGAAAAGAAAATAAATAATATGGGAGTTGGTAGGAAATTAGGCCGTGATAAAACGAAGAGAAAAAAAATACTGGTTCCGCCACAAAATGGATATAATTTTCGAAAGTTCAACTTTCGAATTCCGGATGTTGTATAGGGTGACAACGAAGTAATTTACTCTGTAATTTTTTTTCTTTGTTTTGTGAACATCCGTAACAAGCAACACATGCCAGCTGCCTCATGTTTGAATTTGAGCGCATGACAATTGTAAACGTCACTATTGCGATCGATGTACAAACAATAATAATGGCCTAAATTTTCCCGAAAACTGTATAAGAAGTGAGATACAGGTTATTGCAAGAGAGAATGGAGAACGCGCAAATCCCTACTCAGTGCTGTTTACGGGGTGAGAAATGACAAAGGTAAACCCCTGGCGGGGATAGTTGATCAAGTGCTAATCGATCAGCTATCGACCGGGATTAAAAATATAAAATGCTATTAAAAAGTAGGGGTTAGTGGTAGGAGGGTAAAAATTACGGAATAAATGTATTTTTTTAATGCCATACCATAAAAAAATAACCAAAAAAAATTTTTTCAAAATATTAAAAAAAAAATTTTCCGATGAGCCTTAACACTAAGATGTATAAAAGTTAGTTATAAACCTATTCTCAGACCTACTGAATATACATATAAAATATCATCAAAATCGGTCGAGCCGTTTCGGAGGAGTATAAATACTAAAACTTTGACACGAGATTTTTATAAAGGGTTTTTCAATAGGGACGCTACAAAAGTAGAGCGACAGGGACAGCAAACGACGCCGAATTTCTTGCCGCTCTTTCGACATTTCTCTTCAGTAGGGTTTGCCATTTCATGGTGGAAAAATATACGAGCCAACAACGAGTCGAAATTATTAAAATTTACTACCGAAATTCGGAGTCAGTGGCCTCAACGTTAAGAGCGCTACGTCCAATTTATCATCTTCAGCGATGAGGCTCATTTCTGGCTGAATGGCTTCGTCAACAAACAAAATATGCGGTATTGGTCAGGCAGCAATCGACACGTACTCCAGGAGTCATCATTGCATTCCGAAAAAATTACGGTTTGGTGTGGTTTATGGGCCGGCGGCGTCATTGGGCCGTACTTCTTCCGTGATGATCAAGACCGGCACGTTACTGTGAATGGGAATCGCTACCGTTCAATGATAACCGAATATTTTTGGCCCCAATTGGATGATATGGACTTAGAGGACATGTGGTTCCAACAGTACGGCGCCACAAGCCACACAGCGAATGTCACAATCAATTTATTGGAAACCAAGTTTGGAGAACGTGTTATCTCACGAAATGGTCCAGTCGCTTGGCCGCCTCGATCGTGCGATTTGACGCCATTAGACTATTTCCTGTGGGGCTACGTCAAGTCTATGGTCTATGCCAACAAGCCAGCGACTATTGATGAACTTCGTACGAATATCGAACGTGAAATTGCAGCAGTATCGGCCGATTTATGCTTGAAAACCGTCAAAAATTGGGTTCAGCGTCTGGACTTCTGCAAGCGTGCCCGTGGTGGCCATGCAAAAGAAATCGAGTTCCATACATAATGGCCTCGAACTTACTTTCACAGGAATAAAGAATTTCATTGACATCCAAAACCGTTTTTGTTTTATTTAAAAAAACTTTTGTAGCGCTCTTATTGAAAAACCCTTTATATTAGATAAAAATGCTGGGCTTTTTTTTAACATTTATTATCAGTTATAAACAGGCCGGTGAAAGTGTATGGAAGTATAAAAAGTGTTTCATAGATTTAGGTGGTTGCTTGTTGTTGTATCTTATATGGTGTATGTTTAGAAAAAGAACAGTTGCCTACATGATGTAGCTGTTATTGTATTTTTAAAGAATACTATTTATAAAAAAAAACTATAAAAAAAAAAATTTTATTTTTCAAAGTGTATTGTACGATAATTTTGAGAAAAACGGAGTTTGCTATAATGTATGAAATGAACATACATATTAACTTAAGAATGAATTTTTGTTAAAATCGTATGGACCAGTTTTGTTAAGATGACCTTAATAAGCCCAAATATCAGTTTTGGTTCAAATCGTTTGAGCCGTGTTCATGTAAACTTTAGGAAACCATATTTTTGAAAAAAATTTCGTGCGATAATTTAGACAAAAACTAAAATCGTATGGATCGTTTTTGAGATAAGTCCAATTTTCTTAATCAGACCTATTTGAAACCGTTATATCGTCGATATAATAAGAAAACCTCAACTCCATTTTTGGCAAAAACTTCAAACTCCTTAATAAATTTTAATTTATGTCTCGTAACTCTAATGCAGTCGAAGTTCCTCGAAAATATCGATATTTCGACAGGTTGCTGAATAGCAAACCTCGTAACTACTGCTTAATCAAAACTTGTAACTCCACTATAACCAAAGTTATAAAAGTCATGTTAAAAGCGGAGAATCCCCCAAGTATTTCAACTAATCTAGCTTGCGGTCGAAAATTGACCCTAAATTTTAGATTATATATAACCGAGAGATATTCGAATCAGCCAACCATTGCTAAGTCTACTTTCGTCTCTTTACTACTATCAAACTTAGCCAGAGAGACTTACTGGATTTCTCCAAAGTTCTTCCCTTTATTCGATTCCTAGTGCTAACGCTAGCATCTGTTTATAGGAGATATGTTTCATTCACTGGTTCTCGACCCAGTGATGTCCCAAGATCTTAATTTTTCTGGCAGCTAGCGTGGGGCATTGGCACAGTATATGTGCCGCTGCCTCAGATTCCTCCAGGCAGAGTTAACAGGTATCATATCCGAAATTACCATGTTCTGTAGACAATGCCACCACCCATTTCAACCTTTTTAGACTCATATAATTAACCCTTCTTTGAGTGGAGCAGGGTGGGCACTTTATTGAATCAGCTGTTCTACCATTCCTCTACCAATTAAAAAGAATGGTTCTGGTCCCAGCAGTTTTATGGTTGACTCCTGTTTTGCAATTGAATCCGCCGTTTCGTTGCCGGAGCTCCCTATGTGTCCTCGTACCCAAGTCAGTGTTACCTCGCTTCACCTAACACCTAAGCAAATAAATCGTCAATACTATGGTTGGTGACACACTGTACAACGTAGTGTAGCATTTAAAGAAATAAACCCAAAATTGGCTTTTGTATTTTATATATCAGTTTTTATTATTAAAGTTAATTTGTATTTGAAGTAAGTCTCACGTCTATTCAGCTCAAATTCTATGTGACAACTGACTACGATATGAGATATGACTACTATGGTGTTGAAGTTGAATTGAACAGCGTTTCTTTCATTGTACAGAGTTACCGTGGGGTTGCATGTTCTGCCATACTGACTTCATCGACGTCGTAGTTTTTGTGTTTTTAAGATAACATCGGAGCCCTCCCTTCATATTGGGTCGATCTGAGTTTCAGTTTGATTAAGATACAAACTTTGGGCAAGAGGGATCTCGAGGAATATATTCCATCATCATTTCATGCGCTGTTTTTTCGGTGGCTTCATTGTGAGTATTATTTATGCCACATTAAACGGTTTTAATTGGCTGGTCCCACTTATTTTCGTCTTCTATAGTCGCTAGTAAAGCATGAAGAATGGTTCGATTGTAGCGCTCGACCTGTCCATTTGCTCGAGGAGTTTTGGTCGCATTTAGTACATGGTGTATAGCGTAGTCTTTTATGAACCCTTCGAACGTTTTGGACGTGAATTCTGTTCCTCTGTCGGTTACTATCCTTCGAGGCGTTCCAAAAAGATAAAACGTTTCCTTAAGAAAATTGATTACTGGTTTGGTTTGCGCATTCGGAGTAGCTTTTAGAAACACAAACTTTGTAAAAACATCAACTAGTACTACCATATAAGTGTTTCCTTTTGTAAACTTTAAAAATGGACCTAAATGGTCGATTTGGATTGTGTCAAATGGTATACTTTTCTTTTGGATAGGTAATAGTTCTCCACGAGGTTGTATCTCCTTTTTATTGTAGGCACATTCGAAACACGCCTTTAAGTACTTTCTTACGAGTTGAGTAATTCTAGGAAACCAGCACCTTGTTTAGTGGTCTTACTTTCAGAAAAATTACCCATAAGGTCATGGCTACTGCGTAATACACGATTTCGGACCCCTTTTGGTACAAACAATCTCAGTTCGCCTTCCACAAATCGATATACTCTTCCTTGCTGAAGAACGTAATCATTATGAATTTGTTTCTCAAGCACTGTAGTTGGGTTTTTCTTAAGCACATCAGATATTTTAGCAATTTCTTGATCTTGTAGTTGCAAGGAATATATCCAATCATCCTCATCAACATTTATCCTGAAGATATTCATATTCACCACTTCAGTTTCCTTTGCTTGTTCGACAGGTCGTCGAGAAAGAGCATAGGCGTGAGCCATTATCGGGTCGATGTTTTACTTCGTAATCATATTCTTGCATTTTGAGCCACCAACGAGCTATTCTGGGGACTAGTTCTTTCTTCTGCATAGCTGTTTTGAGTGCACCACAATCAGTAACAATAATAAATTTAGATCCCAAAAGGTATTGACGAAATCTTTGGGTTGATTCAACCACGGCTAGAGCCTCGAGTTCATAACTGTGATAAATACTTTCTTCCTTTGTCGTTTTCCTGCTGAAAAATGCCACAGGGTGTAATTTGTTGCCTTCACCCTGCATCAACACTCCTGCAAGTCCGCGTGCACTGGCGTCGTTATGTAGCTCATGCCCCGAAGCAGGATTGAATAACTCTAAAACTGGTTTCTTTGCAAGGCAGTTTTTCAGCTCATCGAATTCCTTCTGTTGTGTTGCTCTCCATTCAAAGTCACAATTCTTTTTTGAAGGATCGGTCAAAGGTTGCGCAATTAGTGAAAAGTTTTTTATAAATTTCCGGAAATAGCTCGTTAACCCGATAAATTGTCAGACTTCATGTTCATTCGTTGGTTCTGGGAAGTTTTCTACTGCAGGGTCTTCATATTTCCAGGTTTAATTGTATTATTTGTAATAATATGTCCCAATTCAATTTCCGTTTTAAAGAAACAAAATTTTTTAAGGTTTAACGTTAAATTTCCTTGCTTTAATATTTGTAGAAATTTCTTTAACTTGTCCATTCATTCCTCAATTGTATTACTTGGAAATACCACATCGTCCATAAAACATATGATTTGGTATGGTCTCATCTTTCTGGTTATTGAATTCATCATTTTCTGGAAGACTGCAGGAGCATTAACGAGGCCAAATGGTATCTACTGTTACAAAATCAAAGAGACCATCCGGAGTAATAAAGGCTGTAAAGTGTGTATGTTCCGGTTTTATTGGAATTTGGTAATATCCTGATGCTAAGTCCAATACTATGAAGAATCTATACCCCTCCAGCTCATTCAGCTGTTCTTCAATTAATGGCAAAGGAAACTTTATCATCTTGGTTATCCTATTGAGTCTTCTATAATCGACGAACATTCGGTCCTCTCCATTTTTTTCTTCACCAGAATTACAGGAGAAGCAAAATTCGATTGGGATTCCTTAATAATTCCGCAGTCCAGTAGTTCTTCAACCATTAATGTCAGTACCTCTCTCTTGGCGTAATGTGCCTTATAGGTTCGATGTACTACCAATTCATTCCTTTCGAGTTCTATTTCCATTTCTGCAAAATTGGTGTGCCCTAGTTCGTCCCGATTTATTGCAATACAACCCCGGAACTCATTCAGAAGTTGTAACAATTTAATTGAATCGACATTCGGGTTTACTTGAAGATCGTCGGGTGTTATTTTCGGTTTGCTTTGGTTCTCTTAAATTCCCATCACGTCTGTTTTAAGATCTGTCCGTTTTACTATAAGAATGTTACCCCTTTTGCTCATCCCACAAGCAGGATTATTTAAAATATCCTTACCGACCAAAACTGGATCGGATAGGCAATTATCTGCAACTATCAGAGCTCAAACTGTAAAGAGTGATTCGTGTATTTGAATTGTGCAGATGAAACTTCCATCTACTTTGCAACTTCCCCCTCCAAATCCATGAAATGTGTCGTTATTGTTTTCTATGATAGCTTCAATGTCTTTTGCTACAGTTTGAGTAATAATTGTTTGTTCACTTCCCGAGTCTTAGAGCGCCATATACTTTTTTCCATAAATAGTCACCTATTTGTAGTAACAATCGTTGTTAAGATAAGCTAAGTTGAAGCAATGTAAAGTATTAATATTACCTGAAGTCAGGCGTGGGGCCAGGCATCGAGGTGTCACCATATTAATGCTATTCTGTATATATATCAGATGTAGGTACTGACCCAATGTCTGTTCCCACGCATTGTTTAATGTCTAAAATGTCTTATCAGGACTTGCATTATTTAAGTTTCAGTGTGAGACCAGACATAGAACTCGCTCTTCACGCGTATTACATTTCGGTTATTGTTTGGTCTCACGCTCACCTGTATGTATCTAGTTATAGTCGATTTAATATTGTATTTTTTGGGCTGAGTCTCATTCGAACCTTCGGGGAATAAACTTGTAATTAAATTTGATTGCGCTTCTTAGTGATTTTTCTTTCCAAGACAAATTTAGCTGAACAATCGTCTTCGACCTTGTTAGTTATGAATTATGATACTAGCTTTAAATTTTCGGTCTTGTCTATCTTCTCTTGTAGATGCTTGATTACTGTCACGAGTATTTTGCCACGATCTCTTTATGATCCCCTATTCCGCAGAATGGTTCAGGACCTATGGAAGCTTCTGATGCTCCCTTTCTTGCTACTGAGTCGACCATTTCATTACCCTTTATTCCCATGTGTCCAGGCACCCAGCAGAGGGTTATTTTGTTTCTCCTACCCAGTTCATTTAATTTTTGTAAGCATTCCCATACAAGTTTGGATTTAATGATGTAGGAATTAAGTGCCATAATTGCAGCCTGGCTGTCTGACATTATAGCAATATCATTGGTTATGTTTCTGTCAAGGTTAATTTGGACACATCTATCTATGGCATATATTTCAGCCTGAAAGATGCTGGTACTTTTGCCCATCGGTTCAGAGTGTTTGGTTCTGGGCCCAAATACTCCCACTTCAGTTCCCTCATCAGATTTTGACCCGTCTGTGTACCACTTTGTTGTGTTATTGCTTAGTCTGTGAATTATGGATTCGTTGCTCCAGTTCTTCTTGTTGCTGAGCTTTGTGTAATGACATGTATTTTTATTGGAGAAACAAAGAAACCAAAAGTAGAGTAAAAGACCAAGACGTTCACAACGTTACAAAGGTTTTATTGGAATGCTCGAGAGTTTTAAAAATTAATTGTACACTAATTTGGTACACTAAATCCAATTATGTATTATGATTTATGTTTTACAAAATATAATGTTTTATGAAGTAAATGTCAACTGTTATTACAATATATTCTTTGTTTATTTATGTATTTAACTGTCATCGATGTGTCTAGCTTTCATGGATGGGTGTGGGCATTGTTATTTAGGAATGTGCATCCAATTACTTCGCAACATTCTCCCCGCCCGTGAACGTAGTTCGCAAAACTTCCTTTAGTGAATATTGTAATGCACCCTTAACGCTGATGAGATTCGTCCACCTCACTAACGACCACGTCAATTTCGACTACTTTGCCGACTTTCGTCACTTCCACAAATGACATGTAAAGAGAGAGATAATTAATATTCTGACATAAAAAATAACAAGCTTTCCACATAAAAGAGACAAAGACAAACATAATAACGAAGTACCACAAAAAAATATAAACATTGATGCGAATGTGCAACGTGCATCTCCCTTGCACTGATTGTCTCGTACTCCACTACAAATCCAGTTTCGTGACGTCTATATTTTTGCGATGAATGGCGATCGTGCGGTGCCGGCGAATATTTTATTTGTTAAGTATTTGTTAAGTGTTGTTGTAAAAGTTTGTATAGTATTTGTGTTTATTGTTGTTAAGGAACAAATAAATATTTATATGTCGCTGCCGAAACATATCCTATTACAATGGATGATAACCATGCTGATGATGACGATGAGAACGATGAGTTGCTATACAACAGGTAGGTAACATCATTGTAAATAAATTGCATGCCTTTTAATATGATTTGAATGTGATTTATTTATCGTAGTTTAATTGCATGTATATAATTATATTATTGTCAGAATTAATATTAGTGTGTGTGTGATGTGTGTATATTCGCGCAAAGAAAAAAAAATGTATTCACATTCGTGTTTGACTTATAAGTTGAGTGCATTTTGTTTTTGCATTTGTGTAATTAGAGTGGTTAGGGTTGCGATTACCTCGATAACTATCGATAACCGATAACAACGTAGTTGTGTTCGATATTATGAAAATTTTTTTTTATTATTATTGTATTCGATATATGTGTAGATGAATACGTTTATGTTATAAATGAATAGAAATATTTGTTAAATTTTTGGTTATTGCGTGTTTTTGATACGACGCGTTTTGTTTGTTGAGATTGAGTGCCTGGACATATTTATTACAGTACATAGGTATTTTGAAATTTGTTGTGAACGCTTAGTTTTGTTTGAATGTGATGTTTTGAAATTGCATGTTTGATACAGTACAGATTTCGGTATTTGTTTCGTCAACGTTTGTGTTTTGTTTGAATGTGATGTTTTGAAATTGCATGTTTGACACAGTACAGATTTCGGTATTTGTTTCGTCAACGTTTGTGTTTTGTTTGAATGTGGACTGTATAATATATGTTTAGGTTACTGGTTTGTTCGTGAATTGTTAATTATATTTATAAAATTTGTTTTATTATTATTTTTTTTTTTTCAGATTAGCTCAAGATAATATTTTATAATAGCGTATTGTCCTCGTTGTTTTTGTTTGTTGGCAGATAGCATATTTTAGCGATCGGTCGTTTAAGAAATCCTGTTTTTGTTTTTACTGTTAAAACCTTTTCGTATTTTTGGCTATATAGTAAAAGACGTTCATCCTTCATAAGAAGCAAGTCTCCCATTTGAGGTTTTTCTTCGGTGTTTAGACATTCCGCAAGTTTTTTTTTGTTGAAGACGCGATAAATACTGATGTTTATTAATGCTGAAACGATTTCGGTAGCTTCCAATGATTTGACCGACTTCACTCCGGCTTCCCATAAACCTCCAAAATAAGGGGAAGCGGGAGGAATGAAATGCCATTTGGTACCTATATTCGCCATTTTGCCAGCGACCTCATTCCAATCTTGGTGAGCATTCCAATACGCTCTCACACTTCAAAGTTGCTGCATTATAATTTTGGCATTGATAATGCACGTTGAGATCCAGCAAAATATATTAAACAATTTGGTTAAATACAACGATCTATTTAACTTCATCGTCGAACTGGCCTTCTTAGACTTCTCATCATCTCTTCTCACCAGATCGAACTCCTCTATAATCTTAAGTGTTGAGTTGTTGAGTTGAGTGACGGAGTATTCTGCTTGCAGTTTTGGATCCGACACGAGCCTCTTCTCCAAGTGGGCAAATTGATGAAATGCACTTTCCTTGCTGGACGTCGATGCTAGATGACCATACTCCTTAAAGGCAGCATCACTCCATGGCTCTCGCTAGACAAGTTTTTGGTATTCTGTTTACGAACAGGATTTTTGATCTGGTTGGGCTCCTCTTCATTTTTCGAAAATATCTGCCACTGGGACCTCTGATCCGTAAACTGTGCGAAGCTACGTATAAGTTGCGGATTCTCGGCTGGAACCTTGCCAAAGATTATCCATCCAATTCGGGTCTTCTGCGCAATCGGAGCTACATTGTTTTCACTGCGCATGATGCCTGGAAGAAGTATTTCGGCGAAAACGTCACTTCCAAACAGTAAGTCGACTGACGCAGGAATGTAGAAATCGGGATCCGCTAAATGTAAACCGGAAAGATGTTGCCATTTGTCAGGTATCATATTTTGAGTCGGAAGAAGCCCAGTCAGCGACTTGAAAACGAAAGCCTTAACGGTGCTCTCAAATGTTGAATGTTGCGACGCAAACATTATGTCAACATAATTTTGTGCTATGCCGCTTCTGACCATCCCCAACTCTGATAGCTCGACCATGGTACGATGACTTTTAAGCCTCAACAACTCTGCCGCAGATTCGGAAATGAATGTCGCTTCTGATCCGGGGTCTATCAAAGCACGCAAATTATGGAAGCATCCATCAGACGCCCTCACCCTTACCATCGCTGTTGCCAAAAGCACTTTGGACCGTTGCGAGAGTGAGTAAAAGGTGTTGATTTGCCTGCTCGTAGATGGCTGTGGTTCTTTCGATGGTTGAAATACAGGTGCGTTTGGATTCACGCGTACCTGATTTGATTGCGCATTACTCGATCTGGGCTGTTGAGAGGGAAAATTACTACTTTGGTTGATGTAGCTGTTGTTGTTGTTGTGATAATTGTTGTTATGATAATTGCTGCTCTCGCTGTTGAAACCTGTCTGTAAATCGTGGACATGCAGAAGAGAATGGTGACGTTGTTGGCAAAAATAGCAACACTTAAGGCTTGGACAATCGTGCACAATGTGGTTATAGCCGAGACAATTTTCACACACATCGACATTTCTGACTGTCTGTTTGCGCTGTATGGGGTTCAAGCTTAAGAAGCGTTGACATCTTCTTAGTGCATGTTGACCCTGATGACACAACTTACAGGAAATCGTCTCCCTAGAAGATGTCTTTGCTAAAAGAACCCGTGGCGCCTCTGCGCCTCGTGTTGACAGCTGTATCACCTCTTACCAAAGACCTGGAACTCCCCTTCAGGTCCTGCTGATCGACCACCTCAAGAGTGCGGAAGCGTGTTTCCAAAAATCCGGTGAACTGTTTGTACGTTGGCAGCTCCTTGAGGTTCTCCAACTTCTCTTCCCACACCTGCTGAGTAGAAGTTGGCAAATTATGCAGTAGGACGTATATCAAAATTGCATCCCAGTATTCTACTCGCAAGCCGAGGTACGCCAACCCATGAACACACTCCTGAGATGTGTCCAACAACTCCTTCAGCCCGTTCGCTGATTCCTTGGATAAGGATGATTGTCCGAAGAACAACTTCAGCTGGGCATTTACTAAAACGCGTTTGTGGTCGTAACGCAAAGTAAGCAACTTCCATGCCTTTGCGTAATTGCCCGCATCGCAAGGTAGATGTTGTAGCAATCGCTCAGCCTCACCCTTCAAGCAGGACTTGAGGTAATGCATTTTATCAATATCACTCAACGAGGCGTTGTTGTGCACCATGGATTGAAACAGACCTTGGAAAGACCGCCATGTTGTGTACGAGCCGCTGAACTTTGGAATATCGATTTCCCGAAGCCCGAAGTCGCGCTTGCAGTTGGCGTTGGCTGGGAGAATTTTTCCAAAGCTTCCATCAAGTCGCTGCGATACTCCAGGTAAAATTCCTCCAATTTCAGGTCTTCTTCAAGCCTTCCGCCCCCGACGATTGCCTCGTGATATTGCCTAGCGATTCGCAGATTCTCCTCCAGCATTTCAAGGCGACTTACGACATACGATTGCTGCTTACGCTTCTTTGTGGAGTTTTTAAAGCTAGTGAAGCAATTTACCAGCGTGGTTAAAACGCCTTTTTGCAACATTCCGCAATCAAAATTACTCTTATCCATTATGTTAACACGTAGATTTATTTATTTAAGTTATATATTATGTATATTGTAAGTTAAGGTAGTGAAAGAAGCAAAACTTACTTGCTTTTGATTATGCTCGTATGCTTTTGTGTGCTGCAGGCGTCACAGACGAATTTTCCTCAATCCTTCAGATTTTGGATGAAGCTGGATGTCCTATCTGGCGATTTATTAATTGCACGACGCGTAGAATACGATTTACACACACCAAATGTCAATAGATTTAAGATTTCTTCTAGTTAAAGTTTGTTAAAATTGGATTTAAGTTTTACATGTCAAGAAATGAATTGCACTTTGTAATGCACTGTCTAACCACACTTTTTTGTCAAATTTTCTATTTTATTGAATTAATTGTCTAAGTTCAATAAGTTTAAGTTTATAATTAACAATTAACATTAAATTAGACGCGAAAAGGACCAAAATGTAATGACATGTATTTTTATTGGAGAAACAAAGAAACCAAAAGTAGAGTAAAAGACCAAGACGTTCACAACGTTACAAAGGTTTTATTGGAATGCTCGAGAGTTTTAAAAATTAATTAAACACTAATTTGGTACACTAAATCCAATTATGTATTATGATTTATGTTTTACAAAATATAATGTTATATAAAGTAAATGTCAACTGTTATTACAATATATTCTTTGTTTATTTATGTATTTAACTGTCATCGATGTGTCTAGCTTTCATGGATGGGTGTGGGCATTGTTATTTAGGAATGTGCATCCAATTACTTCGCAACACTTTGTAACAAAGTTCTTTTGGAAATAAAATTTTTTGATAGTATCGACTTCCGTTTTGTTGCTTCTTCTTCTTGATGATATTAACGGCAAATAGAATTTTATACCCTTTGGCTTGGAGGTCGTTTATAACCTCTTCTTTGGTGCATGCGGGGTGGAGTCCTTTTGCTATAACACGATGTGGCCTTTCGTACTTTATTTCGAAAATATACCACTGGATCTTCTCGGTATTTAGCTTTTGGGACACTGCCCGGTAATCATCGTGTTTATCGACGTTAATTTTCCACGCATTATTCCTTAAAGATGTAACCTTAAACTTCGATGTTATCGTTCCTTTAAGGAGGTTATGCAACTTATTATATATTCCGTTACCCCAACGACGTTTATTGGAGGCGGTGCGCGAATTTGCGATCGACATTGTTTTTCTTGCTGTTCTTTACGCTTTTGTTATTTTAGGGGTTCGGGGGAAGAACGGGCTCTCCTTTCCTTGCTGGGTCTTTTCATAGCGACCTGATTCGTTTCGCGAGCTAGATCTTCTTCGTCGGTGTGGTATTTCCGACTACTAGTATTTCTATAATAAAAATAAAATAAAATCGTATTTTTTAAAAATACCCACGACGTCTTTTATATTCGTCCGATTAGGAAATATAAGGCTACAAACAAATTTAGAAAAAGGGAGTTAAAATTAAAAAAAAAACTAATTAAAAAAGAAAATTTTCAGAGATGGACTGCTTTACAAAATTCTGCAAACAATAAAGAAAGGTTTGGAAACTGTTCAAAAACCACGTGCGCTTTTTAACATTTTCCAAACCTTTTTTTATTTGCAGAATTTTGTAAAGCAGAATTTTGAAAGCAGAATTTTGTAAAAAGAATTTTGAGCCATCCAGAACTTTGACCCTAACCCTCATTATACAATTAAAACTAATTCATCTTTCTGATAACTTTGTTCGGGGCAATACAGTCCTAACTCAAAAATTTTTTGGCTCTAATTTTTTTCTAAATGAAAAACTTCAATTCTGTTTTCTGATTACATTTATTTGTATATTTATTACCAGCAATATTTAATGTAATAGATAAATAGACTTTTGTTTTATTTTTTATTAACAATCCTAATCAATCATTTCTTCATAATCTATTACAGGAAGTGCGTTATAGTGAGTCAAAGTCTCATTTTGAGTTACAACAGTATTGTATTATAAGTACGGTTTGTCCTGTAAGGCTTGTCCCCCACAATGCAAAAGACTTGCTCTCTTCTTGGGATCGTTGATTCCAGTCACAACAATATACTATTAGAAAGCTCGCTTTCACTTTGCCCATTTCGTTCCAAGTGATCGGGAGTCACAACTGCAATTTATGACAGGCGGCATGGCGGCACCTACACCAAATACAATACCACATATAATTTTAAACATCTATCCCCCAATCTCATCCCCTTAAAGTTTTTTTTTTTCACAACAAAAAGTACCGTAAGCTGGGGTTAATTTGTGCCTGCAAGGCACCGTGATTTGTTACAAACAATTACAAACGTTATGTAGTGATTTATGAACCCAAATTGGTATCTATAGCGTCCCTGTAATATCTTACTAAACATTTGCAGCCTTATGTATAAACCCACCGTAGCTAATTTTAGATTTGGTAGTGGGTGATAGATTATGATTGTAGGTTGATATTTCAGCAATGCTTCCAAAGAAATTTCTGAATTGTGATAAATAATTTGGCTTTTTGTTTTTATTATATCAAATGATTTTACTTACGAAGCTTATCTGTCAACCACGGCTAAGGTCAGTTTCAGTTGAAAAAAGTGTTTTATGTAAAAGTTTATCGAAATTATTACCTATTTAGACTCAAACCTCATTTAGTAAAGTCACCGCGGAAAAATCTGTTACGCAGAAGCGGCAAAATTCGTACGCGATGTTTAACTAAACAACATCGTAAAGGCGTCGTAAGAGAATCTAATAAATACCTACGGCTGTTGTTCTTTAACCTTTTATAGTGGTTTTTCGTAAATAAAAATCATTCACTTGTTTCCTAAAAAAATGTTGTTATTACATATTATGTATTTTAATGGTTATGGGGTAAAATTCAACCAAACTTACATTTTGACAAGATTACGTGGGGTAAGTTTGTGCCACACTTTGAAGGCTTACATGTCAGAAAACGCAAGTTCTTTCGTTAATTTGAGAACGTTTCCTTCATTGCTTAGTGCTTAAGAGCAAAATGGTATACTTTATTTTATGTCTTTCATAAAGAAAACAAAGTTTTTTTTTGCAAAAACATCAAAACTTAGCACAAAGTAACTGCAGTTTACGGTAGTATATATCCTTCCATGGCGCAATACGTTCTGAATTCGCAGTTATGAACTGCGAATTAACTATCTTCGGTACTCAAATTAATTTAATGCAGTTGTAAATTGCAAATATAGCTATGTGGGATTCTTCTACAGAATCCACAAAATGAAACACACTTAATTTTCTTTAGTTATGAACACTTCATTGTTTTCGCAATGACGCTGTGGCGATGCGTTTTCTTCTATGGTTGGTTACAGAAGGAATAAATGGAAAGCAAAAACAAAAGAATGAAGAGGACGCATGTTCTAAATTGTAAAAGGTTTTTCAATAAGAGCGCTACAAAAGTTTTTTTTTTAATAAAACAAAAACGGTTTTGGATATCAATGAAATTCTTTATTCCTGTGAAAGTAAGTTCGAGGCCATTATGTATGGAACTCGATTTCTTTTGCATGGCCACCACGGGCACGCTTGCAGAAGTCCAGACGCTGAACCCAATTTTCGACGGTTTTCAAGCATAAATCGGCCGATACTGCTGCAATTTCACGTTCGATATTCGTACGAAGCTCATCAATCGTCTCTGGCTTGTTGGCATAGACCATAGACTTGACGTAGCCCCACAGGAAATAGTCTAACGGCGTCAAATCGCACGACAGAGGCGGTCAAGCAACTGGACCATTTCGTGAGATAACACGTTCTCCAAACTTGGTTTCCAATAAATTGTGACGATTGTGACATTCGCTGTGTGGCTTGTGGAGCCGTCCTGTTGGAACCACATGTCCTCCAAGTCCATATCATCCAATTGGGGCCAATATTTGGTTATCATTGAACGGTAGCGATTCCCATTCACAGTAACGTGCCGGTCTTGATCATCACGGAAGAAGTACGGCCCAATGACGCCGCCGGCCCATAAACCACACCAAATCGTAATTTTTTCGGGATGCCATGATGACTCATGGAGTACGTGTGGATTGCTGCCTGACCAATACCGCATATATTGTTTATTGACGAAGCCATTCAGCCAGAAATGAGCCTCATCGCTGAAGATGATAAATTGGACGTAGCGCTCTTAACGTTGAGGCCACTGACTCCGTAGTAAATTTTTATAATTTCGACTCGTTGTTGGCTCGTATATCTTCCATCATGAAATGGCAAACCTTACTGAAGAGAAATGTCAAAAGAGCGGCAAGAAATTCGGCATCGTTTGCTGTCCCTGTCGCTCTACTTTTGTAGCGTCCCTATTGAAAAACCCTTTACTTGACCGACATAGCCCCATTTTAATACCAACATGACGATGATAAAAGTAAGCCATCTCATAAAATTTCACTTGCCTATGTTGATTTGTTTTGACGCTAACAGACAGAGAGACATATGGGCTTAATATTGATTTTGTATGGGAGGTACCAGAACTACTTGACCGACATAGCCCATTTTTAATACTAACTTCACAACAATAAAAATTAATCCTTTCACCAAATTTAATTCAGACAGACAGACGGACATGCCTAAATCGATTCAGAATGTGATCCTGATTCAGAATATATATACTCTATAAGGTCTCCGGTGACTCCTTCTTGTCGTATACAAATGTAATGACAAAGTGAATATACCATCCTGTGGAGGAGGGTATAAAAACGAATTACCCATGTCCAATTTTTTCGGAATTTATGGAGATATAGATTTGAAATAAATCGATTTGACTAAAGGCTTCCATCAGATAGAAGTTCATCCGGCTGATCGAGCAAAGACAGCATTTTCAACAAAAAATGGTCATTTCGAGTTTCTGAGAATGCCGTTCGGTCTAAACAATGCACCAGCGACATTTCAGAGACTGATGGACACCATTTTGAAGGATTTTATTAACAAAATCTGTGATGTTTATCTTTATTTTTTAAATAGGCTTTGTTGAACACTTGGATTCACTCCGAAGACTCAAAGATTGCAATTTGAAAATTCAAATAAACAAATGCAGCTTTGCTGAGCCTTCAACAAGTTATTTAGGACTTATTATAACTAGAAACGGAAAAAAAACAGACGAAAATAAAATTAATTCGATTGTCTCCTTAAAAATACCAACTGATAAGAAAGGTATTAAACAATTTCTTGGGATAACAGGTTATTATAGGAAATTTGTTAAAGACTATGCGAAAGTAGCATACCCTTTAGTACGATATTTGAAGAAAACTGAAAAAGTTAACACGTCTGACCTCGAATATGTCCGGGCTTTTCGAAATTTAAAAACACTTCTAACTTCTGATCCCATTCTGAAAAGTCCTGATTTTAGCAAAATGTTCGTTCGGACAACGGATGCATCTAATTACGCCCTACGTGCCGTGTTAAGTCAGAACAGTCACCCAATTTGTTTTGCTTCCAGAACTTTGAATGACCACGAACAAAAATACTCTACGACAGAAAAAGAGCTTCTCACAGTTGTGTGGTCAGTCAAGTATTTTAGAACTTACCTATATGGTAGGAAATTCATAGTACATAGATTACAAGCCGCTTGTATGACTAAACGGCATTAAAGAACCAAATATGAAACTACAGCGGTTGAAAATTTCTCTCAATGAGTACGACTTTGATGTCGAGTACTTAAAAGGAAAGGAGAATTTTGTCGCGGATGGTTTGAGTAGACTAAACCAGGAAGAAAGGGATACCAATGATGAAGTAAATCAAGGAGCAATTTTTCTAAATGAAATCCAAAATGATTTGGAAACTAAAAATGATGATGTTATATCTACGGGTGCTACAATCCATAGCGCACCGGAGGATTCGAATAACCATATTTACATTTCTGAAAAGCCAATTAACATGTTCAAAAATCAAATTTACTTATCCTATTCCGCTAAAAAAAAATGTTACTTTAAAATTGTTCATAAAAAAATTCAAAATCGTATTCAACTCAGTAGGGAAAATAGCAATTTACTAGATTTACTGAAACTTTCCCTTTTTCTTGAGTTTCATAACCTTTATGTAAAATGTTTTTCATTTAAAAAAATTTTTTAAAGTTTTAAAATCAAACACAAAACTAGTAGATATTTTGGATATAAATGAACTTCTTGATATAATAAAAAACCAACATATTAGCAAAAATCACAGAGGAATCAATGAAATGTTTTTGGAATTAAAAGCAAAATACTTCTATCCAAGTTTACAATGGGTAATACATAAATACGTATGTACGTAAATAATTGCGACATTTGCGCTGTCGCTAAACATGACGCGTCCTCTGAAAATTCCGTTTGAAAGAAAATAGCATCTTGTTCCACAGAACCACTGCTTTTCAAAAAACAGGCAATGCTTATATCGAACGTCTCCACGGAACTCTTAATGAACATTTACGTCTAAAAAATGCTGCAAAAGATAGCTCAGAGTTAGACGATAAAATCTTTGAAATAATCAACATTTATAATAACACTATTCACACAACCACTAAGCTAAGACCTAACGATTTTATTTTAAAAACCTTAACTCAACTCATTTATGTAATATAAATTGACTAGCAGAATTGTTTCAAAAAAGCAAGGGGACAAGAATTAGTTAACTTAACATAGGATAAGACTCAAAATTGCACCAATGCTCCGAAATAGTAAAAACCAGAATAATAGGGAAAATTAAACCAAAGTACAAAAACTTCATTCATATTTAACACGAAATAACTACACAACAGACGCATCCACTAAACGAAACTTAAAATATCATAAGAAACAATTGAAAATAAAATACAAATATCAAAATTAAATTTTGATCAAAAGCAAAATTATTATTACATAGGTACATTTACTAGCATAATGATATTTTTTATTTTTTTTGTTCTCTTTGCTTTCAATTTACTAAAATGATCCTTTTTTATTTTTCTTTGCTCACATATAAAATAAATTCATCTTTTCTATTCAACTTAGATTTTAAGTCAAAATTTGTAAAAAAAAAAAAAAACATATTAGTACCGATAAGCTAATCTTGTAAATATTGAAATATTAGAGTAAAAGTAAGTTATGAAGAAAAAAAAATTAAATGATTTTAAAATTGTGAACTATGTAAAAGTAGTTGAAATTTACCGATAAGTTTTTGAGGACCAAAAATACTTGGGGATGGAGGTGTTATATAATGGACATGCGTGTGTAGGTCACTAACGGTTGTTTGCTTTGCTAACCAACAGCACCTTGTTTACTAGTCACTTGACAATCAAGCCAACTGGTGAACAAGGTGCAGCCGCGCGGTCAGATCGAGTTCTTTCTCTAGCTTTGTCTTCATTAAAGACAGAGCAGATAGAGAGAACCGCTAACCGATAACCAACGACAGCCACTGCGGGGCAGGGTTACGTCAGTCGATTGCTTCCATTCATATCTCAGTTTTTAATAGAAAACAATATATTGTACTGATTGTACTAAATGAGGTGTTATTAAATTATTAATTCAAAATCTTATATACTAAAGAAGTTGCTTACTTAAACAGAAATAGCAAGTAAAGCATCGGGCTATAGTGCTGATATTGCAGAAGGAAAACAATTAGTGGAAAAGGTGAATGAATTTGAAAAATAAAGCTGGAATGCATTATCAGCAAAAAATAGTAGGTGATGGGTTTTAATAACAATGTGTGTGTTGATAAAAGTGAGTGAACATTAAGTATTTCAGTAATTAAAAGTAAAAAATTAAATTCTTACAAACCATTTGTGCGGCTGATGACCGCCTGAAAATTAAAAAAAAAACATAATTGGACATTTGGTTTTTTTTAATTTAAATTTGTTATTAAAGTTATTATGAAAACGAATCGAAATCATCAAATTATTCCATCTTTCATCATCATATTGCATCAAATTATTGAATCTTTCTTTTTCTATTCGAATCACCGAAAACTGTTGTTTTAGAAATTGTTCATATCTCTAAAACCCATTTTCGATTTGGATTAAACTTTAAAAACTAAGTAATGCTTATATCCTCAGCAATACTTTATACTCAGTTTTTAGATACATACTTGATCAATAGTATTTTTTGAACGAAACGTTGCTATATTTGTGAATAAGAAAACTGCGTTTTTTAAATACATGTTTAACATCAGAGATAACATAAGAATTCCTAATAAGATTCCTTACACGGTATATGTATTTTTGTAAAACTCCATGCCGCACAGCCAAGTTTTTAATTGAGAATGCAAAATCCAAAAAAAAAATCCTTAAATCTTTACATAGTAAACACCTTAGGGCCGTTTGCTGATACGACTCATAGCGAACTAAGTTCCACATAAACTCTTATGTGACAGTTTATGACCTGAAAAAAGTAGCCCATAAGTATTTAAGTAGAACTTAAATCGTTCAGAGTCGTATGAGCAAACGGCCCTTAGAGACACAGGAATCTCAAATTTGAATTCGATAGAAAGGGTGTCCGGTCGACAAAGCAAGGCAGGCATGCTTGATTAAGCCAGCGCTTAGCTCGTCGGTGGGGTGGGATCTTCTGCTTGTCTTGCTTTTGATGGAAAAGTTTTTTTTTTAATTGGGAATGTTAAAGGAATGTGAAGAAAAATTTAAAGGATTGTCTTTAAACAAAATAAAATATTTGGAACTTTATCAGCCAAGAAGAAAACAAACCACACTCCTTCTCTCTCCACACCGGTACCAAACTTGTTATGGTACTGTAATGTCCCCGTAAGACAAAGTAAAACACAACCTTCTTCTACGCTCGCTATTTCACGAGTGATTTATTCCCACTTCATTATGCAAACTGCTGTACGAGATACCGTTTTTAGCAATATGCGGTATAAAGATAAACAAGATGACAATTATTAACGTGTTGCCATAGGCAGTATCTTACATGTTCACCTTCAAGATATAGTTAGTAAGTTTAAATAATTAAATGTTTATAAAGTAATAAAATCCAATCGGCCTTACCAATAATCAACTTTAGTCTGGAAGTTTACGCAAAGACCCCACACTTTCCAAAATCCCTTTACCAATAAACAAATTAGTTGCCAGAATATCGCTAACTGTAGGGTTAAATGTTAATGTTCAGAAACCCGTGTTTATCTTGGGCATTAGCTAAATAAATCCTCCCGAAATATCATTTTGAAGCGGAGTGTTGCCCAACTATCCTAAATGATGGTATGGAATTTCGTAATAGGAGCAAATTTACATACGCTGTTGTTCAGCCTGAACGTTTATAATTATAAACTAATTTTAGTAAATTGTAAATGTTTTCTGATTTTATTCGTTGGAATACAACAATGCAAGTGGTTTTTAAGTCTAGCAAACACAAATTTGTACAAATGTAAGCACAAAATTTAAAAATAGTGCATTTTTGTTTTATTTATTTTTAAACGCTTACCCCCGTATTAATAAACAAAAATGTGCACAAGTAAGTTAGCTAGTAGGCGTCAGATAGCATACAAAAATTGTACGTAACTGCTGAAGAACGAGTTGATAACTTTTACGCAGCGTTTATACCAATTAATTAAACTCCATATATCATGCATTTGTAAATTTACGTTTAAAGCAATAGATTGCAATTTTTGTGTGTGAAATAGTCCATCCATCCATCCATCCACTTTTTTTTTATTTCTGTAGTTTCTTTAGTAGCCTATATTTACCTCTTGCTGTCAAAAATAAGAAATTTTCGAGGTGCTTGGTTTTGCATTTTTAGTTTTTTAAAATATTTACAATTGAAAAAGTTGATTTTTACTACATAAAATTTCAACTACGCAGTTGTGTACAAAACTATGATTCATGAAAAAAAATTCTTTCATTCCTCATGCCCGTAGCGCCGTAGCCATAAACTAAGTATTAAATAGACCGTCAGCTCCCGCGCACCTACCCGATTCCCCCCTCAAATTTCGTAAAGAAAATTCTCTCTTAAATTTCCTATCTGTGAATACGTGTGAAGCAGCGAAAAAAGAAATTCTAATTGGCGGGAGAAGTAAAAAAAATAATGACACTCAGCAGTGTTCCTACATAGTAGTATTTCTACCTTTTTGTGGGAATTACGATTTCCGAAAAGCTTTCCATGCGTTAAATGAAAAAACATCAAAATTGTGTGAATATCAAAAGTTTGACTAGAAAACATTCAAACTACATTTCACCATGAATATCAACGCACTAAATGTACATAAAAAGGAGATTTTCCTCTAGCAACAATTTCTAGTACCAAAAAAATGCATTATAATGTTTGAAAACTGCGATTTTTATACTGAAGAATAATTTAATGTGATTTTCTTTCCGAACAATACAAATTTTACTTTTAAAGTACGGTTTGTTTCATTAAAAAATCGAGGGAATTTGAGTTTAGTGAAAAGGGAACAATTAATACGCTTCGTGGGAAAAATAAAGGGAGAGCGCTAAGAACACTGCTGAGAGTTAGTGTATTTTGTGAGTTTCTGTCAGCTGATGGATGCGTTCTGAGAGTTTAAATTCGTTGTTTTAATTCACCACGAAAACATGTATTTTACAAAATGCGTAAAGCGAATGTAATCAATATGAATAAATAAAGGAATAAAGTGTGAAAAATGCATTCGTTAAAATAAAATAAGTTATTTTTGTTCCTATAATTATTGTGTCTGTTTTCGTTGGTTGTTGTTGGTAAAAAATTATTTCGCCTAAAATGTCGACAGAAAAACGGTAACCAATATAAAGATAAGCATTGATTAAGAACATTCAAATATTGGGAAAAGATATACACATTTCTGTGTGGGTATGATTTTTGAGTTATAAATAGGTACTGCGCGTAATAATAACAAATTTAACATCGACTTTAAACTTACGGAAGCTCACATTTCCGAAATTTGTATGGAAGATATAACCACTGTGAACTACTCGTACTTAAATTTAGTAAGGCCCAATCTTTTCATGAAGATTCCGTTTATTAATGGAAAACAAAAAAAAATAAAAAATTTATTAAAAAAATTGACATAATTAAAAATTACATTTGAATTCAATTCAATTCATATCGTTTTTGTGATAAATATATCTATGTGATAATAACAGAACATGGGCACTGATATGTCTCACACATTTAAGTTTTGCTGCTTACAATTTTCTTTTAATTCCTTCGATTCAAAATCATTACCTATATAGTAATCAGATTTTTTTTATATTAATAAGCTTCTTTTTTTTTTATTTTTGTCAATGATCCATAAGTTCATCGATTTCCATTGTTTACAACAAAAATGTAAACATCCCGTACTATATAGATTATCAAGGTAAAATGAAAGAAATCCTAATAATGTATACCTACCATGCGTTTTAATATAATTTGGTACTAAATTCACCACACCACACCCACCGCTTTCTTAACACGTCCCGATAACCGGCAATTATTTGAATTTTTTCCAATGTTACCACGGAATAAACTGTCAGAGGCATCTGTCAGGTTAGTATGTGCAAGTGTATGCGTGCGTCTAATTTACTTTAACATTGGTACTCATACTTTGGCACATAGTAACACCGAAAACAGCTTGTAGGCAAATTTTCTTAAGTTGAAAGAGCTGACGGTCTATTTAATACTTAGTTTATGGCCGTAGCCCTACAAACGACGCCACGAAAGAGAGTCAACGGCCGAAGAGAATTACAGTCATAGGAATCTAAGAGAGCATTTTGAAAATTTTGTGGGGGAATCGGATAGAAAGGAGCGCTGTTATGTTATTTCAAAACAATTTTGTTGACAATTGTCCTAATATTATAAATTCTAGACCCGATTGATATAAATACTTTAATGAGTTACTCGAAGTACTAATAATTTTACGCAAATGAAGTACCTAGCGGGTATTTATTAGCTGGTATGCATTATTTTTCATGTATATAAAAGCGCATTAAACGAAAATGGAAATATTAGTATAATTTTTGTAGTAGTAGTCTATAAAAATGAATTAGAAAACACTTTATTTAAAAGTATTGCCTGCACAGTAAAATATTGCCTTGTCCATCAGTCTGCAAAGACGCCTCAGATCCACACTTGAGATGAAGTATGTATCCGAAAGGCGTCCCAGCAAACCCTCTATCTGCGGCAGTGGATATGCGTCCAAGAGCTCCACGAACTTGAACTTTCCTCGATCACATCCAAGCAAGCATCCGGTCCAACTGCGCATAAAGAAGAGTTTGTACCGCCGGAGATACGGGATAGTGACGCTTCTTTATAGACTTATAGTCCCCGGTATCAATTGTATGTTCCTCCAAATGTGTCTGGCCCAAACCAATGCTGGTAAAGGAAGGGAACAGGCTAACGACATTTCCTAACTCTATGGACTCCTCGTCCGACAACTCGTGGGCTAATGAAAGAACGTTTCTTCCAATTGGGTGTTCACCTGGCATATCTCGGTCTGCGCCAATGCTTGCTAAGTTGAAAGATTTACTAGATATTCCGGCAAAAAGGCTTGGTGCTATATGGAATTTTTGCCAAAAATCTACGCCGAGATATAACTCTTGCGCTAGAGATGGTACGACATACAGAGTAATATCTTCGACTTGATTTTTATACCTGACCTTGACATTGACCCTGCCGACAATGCTTTGTTCTTTACCATCAGCTGTGGTGACCTTAGATGAAAATGATTCAAATGCCCTATGATGATGATATAGGGCATGCTATTATTGCGCAAGAATTCTACACCACCAGCTCCCCAATAACTAATACAGGCTCCCCTATCCAAGAAACCTAACCAATCTTTACCGAAAATATTTACATGGGCATACATGGGCGTGGATCGTCTGGGGAAGATTGTAATGTAGTTGCAGCAATTGCTTGGTACAACTTCCTTTTCCCATCGAAACGATTCCTTAGCTTTTGTATCCTTATCGGCACCGGCGGGCTGCCGATTATTCTGACTCTCGCTTTATGATAATCCGTTAGTCGCTGATGTAGAGACTTCATTGGAGGACTAGGGGCTTGTGTACCTTCTACAGGATTGACTGGGGTAGATGACTCTAGATGACGTTTGAGTATCGTAACGGGTTGTGGCTTTGTTGGATTTTGTATTAATTCGCTGGACCGTGGCTCCTGGAGCAATTCTCCCCGGTCGGAGTATTGCTCTGCTGGGAGTCTCCCGAGCAAATTGGACAATTCGTTGTAGTTGTATTATCCCGACTACATTTTAAGCAAAAAGGCGCCCGCTGCGGGGGACAATCAAAAAAAGTGTGTCCCTGCTCCTTACAATTCAAGCACCTTATGATTCCAGACGTACTTTGTCGAAAATTGAGGGCCTCGACTTGAAACTACGAGGAGCAATGCGCTACTTCAACTTGATCCGAAATCTCTTTGATGTTCCGCCGCGGAAGAGGCGGTTGCTGGTAACGTTGCCTTTGAAAGTCCGTTTCATTGACAAACTTTTCAATGGTGCGACAGACATGGACCTTTTCTGGAATATTATGCGTATTGAATGTAATGAGATGTTCAACCACTTTTCGTTTTTCATTTCGCTTAATAATCTCAACGATTTCACGATTCGTTTTTGGGACACGTAATCTCGAACTCAACTTCAATAAATCCCCGAAGAACTGGTCAAAAGATTCATGCGGCCTTGACGTCTATCAGACATCTTTCGTAAAAGCTCAAAGTCTGATTGTAGGCTCCGGTATTGCTCTTTGAGAGCAAGACGCAGAGTGACCCAGTGGACTGATGGATTACTTCTTAAATACACCCAGAACCACGTTTCAACTTGCCCAGAAACGAAGTGATGGAAGTTGTTAACAACATCATCCCACGTGACTTGATACGATTGCTTCAGCCTTTCTAGACGAAATAGAAAATCGTAGACTGTCATTTTGATGTTGTCAAACTTGATTCCCCATTTGTGATAGTTATGGAATCTATCGAATGAATTCGAGGGCGAAGCCGCGGGTATCGTGTCGGGACGTTGAATAGGATCACTGACGTGCATATTGCTGAATTGTCTCAGGAAGTTGTCTACATCACTATCCTGAGCCATCTGTATGGGATGAATCACGGTGTTGACCATAGGAGGGATGTTTTGCTGCGGAGCCGCAGGTCTTGGAACAATTCCAGGCAGTCTGTTCACATCATAGTCACTCGAAGGGTTTATAGAGGTTGGTGGAACATTGTGATCATACGACGTCTTGAACATATTTACCCCTATCGAGGTATCCGTTCGGAACGGAATTTTCTCTGATTTGTTCGAAATCGGAGAAATTCCATTCGATATATCCGTTCCCATTCAACTTTCGGAAAAATTCTCCGATGATGTGTCCGATCAGATTTTACTTTCCGATCGGAAATTTTTCCGAACGGATACGTCGATAGGGCTGATTGTTCGAAATGCGCGATTTCATACCTTACAGGGGTAGGCTGGCTGGTGTTATTCGCCGTTTGTACCAATGGAGGTTGAAGAGGACTCGCTACTTGACGGTCAACAGAATTATCTTGCGGGTTTTCCATTCCCTGGCCTTCAGACATTATTGCCTAAATGATGGGACCTTTCCTCTCCACTACTATTAATCCTAATAGTTCTATTGCGAAGTGCGTATCTATCTGCTAAATTACTTGGGCGACTAGGACCTGGTTCAGACATGCTAAATTAGCCTTAAGAGACTTGAAACTAATAAGTGAACGAATTAGGGAAAAAATAAAAAAAAAAAATAATGTAATAGATATGAGGGAAAAACAAAAAAAATCTTTTGAGCTTTACTGTACCTAATTATTTCTACTAAATATTATGTCTAAAATAAAATTAAAAAAAATATGTAGCCAACTCTCACAAATCCTCAAAGAAATCAATATGGAAAATTTGTTTTACTATTATTGTTATAATATATTGTAGGGGGAAATGTGTGACAGCAGACTTTGAACGCTATACCAAAGGATATAATCTATATAAATTCTCATATTCCGTTAGGAATTCCTTAAATAATTCTGCTATTATATACTATACCAATGTTCAATAAGATGAAGCTTGAACTAAATTTATATTGCTATTATTTATCTGCATCATATTTTAAGCTAGGCAAAGAGTCATGAAGCAACTGACATAGGTGGGCACTCAGTTCAACCCACTCACCGGACTTAACATAACACATATCCTAACCTTAACATTATGAACGAAACCTAGCTATGAAACCATGCAACGGACGTAAATGAAGATCGGATTTCATCCATTTACCGGATAATAGCTCTATTCACTAAAGTTAACTGAAAGCAAACTCGTAGACTTCAGAACGAATGCAACTGACATAGATGAGGACCAATGTCAACTCAACTACCGCACATGCGACCAGAAGAAAAACGACGAAAAAAAATTAAAAAGAAAATATTGGTTTATAGTTAATCGAATTTTGATTTCCAATACTGCAACGCTGCCCGTGAGGAACACACTTCGACTCACTGACCGGACATACTAGAAAGCAAAATATCGAACATGTATGCTTAGAGCAAACTTACAGAATGTAAGCGCAATCGCATCTTTACTAGAATGCTAACCGAAGTAGTTATTATGACAAAATTTCGGACGCTACGTTGGGCGCCACCTATAACGAACCTCGAACTCAGCCATTACGTAGCAAAAATGATTTTTCGGAGCATTAGCTCAATTGGAACAGCCCAGATCTACTCCGGTACTATCACCCGTGCCGGCGAAGACCCAGACCGTTGATGGTCGCACGATATGGTACCACTACAGCGTGAATCCGAGAATGACCCTCCCACTACCACTACCTCCACCCTTATGACCCAAACTAACAGGACCTTTGGGTCAGTCCGGGCAGACTAGAAGGAGGGGTGTCCAGGCCACTTGCGACTCAGGCATAATCTTCCACCCGGTAGCTCAACGAAGGGGATGCGATCTAAAATTCTAACACTTCATTTTAAAATTTAGCACTCAGAAACAAAAAAAAATAAGAAACCAGTCGAGCGGAACCTTCAAATTCAGAATGCAAAAATGTTTCTTTTCAGAAAAATCAAAAGGTATTTTATTGCATGTTTAACTAACTACCTTACAGTGGCGTGGCGTGAACATTTTAAAATGGGAAGTCGAAGCAAAATTAATCACATACAAATGTAAAAATCTCTGCATCTGTGTACCTTGAAACAAAATCATACATTGTGCATTTGCTTTCCACGTCAACTAAGCAAACTCAATTGAAGCCACCTTTTTTATACTTCAAGTCATTAATATTTAAAATTAACAATGAGCTTAAAGCATACTAAAAGTGGCTTCGATAGAAGCCATTATTGACAGATGCATGATGCCATAACTTAAAGCAAATTCAGGGTAATGATTATAATAAAAATTAAGATATGTAATTCACAAATATTTTAGTGTTCATATAATTTTTTAAATTAATGTGAAATTAAAAAAAAATGGAAATCCATGTAGATGTAATAAATAATAAAGAAATATATTTGAAAATAATATAAGGAAGAAAATAAGAACAAAATATAAAATAGGTATTTCAAATTATAAACAACCAAATTTGCAAATGAAAAAAGATAAAAACAATGAAGAGTTTTGTCGAAATATACTTTAATTATTTATATTCTAAGGCTATTCTACGATCTTTTTTAACAAATTTCGAAAGAACTCTTTCGTAAAAATTTGGTCTATTTTTTATTTTTAAAAGGAGTCGCTTCTCTATCGATAGAAGCGCTAAATCAGAGGGCCTGTCTTCGCCCTGAGAATTTCTTAAATACGTGTGGATTCTTTTTAAAGCAGAAAAAGATCTTTCTACGGAGGAGACGGAAATGGGAAGTGTTAAAAATAAACCACTCACATTTAAAAGTTGAGGAAATGTTTCTCTCAATATTTCACTTTTTAAATGATTGTGAAGGTTGAAAACGTCGAGCTGCCGAAGTGAAGGAGTTGTGTACAAAACTTTGAGCTCATTTTTTAACGCTGTAAAATCGAATATTCCAGGATAAAATTTGATTAAAGAAGATATTTTTTCATCTGGACTAGATAACGCAAAACTATCATATTTCGATTTATTGAGTTAATCCAAAAAAATTAAGTCAGTAAAAGATTTATATCTCGTTCTAAGCTGGCTACTAATATTATCCTTTATTTCTGTAAAAAGGCGCCTATAATGAGACTTTAAATCCATATCAAGTAATCGGCGTTTTCGTGGAGGTTCAGCGTAATCGGTTACGCTTTCAAAAATTACTTCAAATTGGTTAAGAAACTCAGAGCATAACCAATACTCAAAACGCTCTATTTCTTGCTTAGCAACTTCAACGTCCGTATATTTATTCTGTATCAAATTGAACAGTACAAAACAAAAATCCTTGCCCTCTAATTTATGCAGCAAACTTTCAGCTATAGAAAGCGCGTCATTATCCCATTCCTTGGGATCATTTAATATTCTGCTAAAAGTTTCTATGATATCTACTCTGCAATTGAATATAACGTTAATTATTCTGGAATGATAATGCCAGCGTGTTTCCGAAACTCCTGGCATGCGTCGGTTGGCTATCTGCTTTAAAAGATTAGAACGCTTTGTAGATTTATTAAAAAAACGAACAATGCTGTTATAGCCAAAAATCCTTTTAATTCAGGAATGTTTTCTAGCGATCGGGATAATACCAAATTGAGAACGTGTGCAAAACAGGGAATAAAATTAGCCATTGGACATACATCGAGGACTTTTTTTTTAACACCGCTCCCTTCCCCAGACATAACTGCAGCACCATCGTAAGATTGTCCAATTAACTTTTTCTTACAGGCGTATAACTCAAGAATATTAAATATATGATTGGACAACTCATCTGCATTACGATTTGCATTAACATCAGAAAATCCGAGAAACCTCTCCTCTATTCCATCCTCTGATAAATATCGAAGTACGGCACTTAGTTGCTCTCTATGACTTACGTCTGGTGTTTCGTCTATCATAATAGACACGAACCGAGTTTCATTTATTTCCGTTTTTATTTCAGATTTGATTACTGCAGCAATGCAATGTATCAAATCGTTTTGAATGTCGTTGGAGAGGCCTGAAAAAATAGGATTTTGTGCACTTGAACACTGCTCTAAATGAGAGTCTATTAAAGTGTCATACTTAGATAAGTATAAAACAGTTTCGACATAATTACCGCGATTATCGGAACCGGGTTTTTCATCGTGGCCCCTAAATGCTTGTTCTTGTTTCCCTAAAAGAATAACGGTGTCGATAAAACGCTTCATTATTGTGCGATTCCTATCAACTTATCTATTGTGAGCTACAAAAGTATTGCCTAAGGAAGTTTCGATACGATTTACGCCGAACTCGTGGAAAGATAAACATCTCCGAATATGTTTTTCAGTCTTAATATGCTTTTTAGATGAATTAACAAAATTGTTAATGTCACTGAAACCCGTACGACTCCAAACACTCGGCGAATTGGAAAAAAAGAAGGCATGGAAAACAAAACATTTTATTAAGTTTGCAACTACCAGTCAGCCACGTATATTTTTGGTATAAAGACTCATTAAAATGAGAAGAAAAACCATCCTTGCGTTTATAATCTATTTTCATAGAAGGCGTACAGCGACCTATCTCTATAACTTTTTGTTTTTTAACGAATGATAGCCTACTGAAATCATTTTCTTCCTCGAGGAGGTAATCTGTTAAGTAGCAATCTACACTTAATAATGCCATTTTCATTATATTCGGATTGCACTAATAATAAATTCCTAACACTGCAGCTATTAATATAAGCACAAAACCGTTACCTTCAAAACTAACTTAAGGTTTTTTCAACAAAACTTCCACTGCTTTTAATTTAATTTTATGCAAATTGAGTTCACAATACTAAATTCACTTTAAGTCACACACTGCAATCTGCCAACTGAATTTGTAAACAAAAACAATAACCCTACCTACCTCAACATAGTACCTGCAATTACCCACACAAGACACAATAAGAAAAGAAGAAGTAGAAGAAAATCGAATAAGTCGAAGAAAAGCGTGTTATTTTGTTCATATCATAACCAAGCGGGTGTAAAACACATACCCAAAACCCAATGCAGTACTCAGGGAAGAAAAAAAGGGATAGATACAAATGTTCACTCAGCGCCAGCACTCAAAATTAATGTAGTAAGAACTGAGAATAACTCGAAGAAAAGCGCATAATACATAACCCAGTGGGTGTTGAACAAAGAGGTGTCAGACACAGTGCTCAGGGAAGAAAAAAAGAGATAATAAGCTACTATTCTCTCAAAATCAACTATCAAGTGAGAGCTTTAATAACCCGACATATTTTGGGTTCCCTTCGCTTTGTCGTGCTCGTGACGAAACGATGACCATGTTGTATGAAAATGGATACACACACGATATTATTTATTAACTGACTTTTGGTTTGCAGGGTTATGTGTGTGTACCATTTTGTGAGCAAATTCATTTGTGTTTCATTTATAGGTGGATATATTTGGTTTTTGGTACATAGATAGTGTTAACTGGTGGAGATTTTAAAAGGTAAGTCGGTAGGAATCGGGTTATATGGATGCCACGCCACTGCTACCTTATCCACTATCTAACTGTTATATTTATGTACTTAGAAAAAATATTTTCTACATTCCCGAAGAGTATGAATAACATATACTCATACCGAGCCGTGGTTGTAATTGGACTCATCCGGTATAATATTTTCTTAATAATATAGAAATACCAGCAATTCATCCGCGCTCAGTCTAAATACTATCTAATTTTCGATAAAATTTGCCATTTCGTGACGTTAGAAAAAAAAATACAAATAGAAAAATGTAAATCGGTTTGATACAAAATTAGCATTTTTTTTTTTTTTTTGAAGAATACCCATGCCCAGCTGGCTGACACTGCGACCTGTAAGATCTGTTGTATCAATGGGAAAAGTTAGTCTAAGAGACTTGCGACCTCCCTAACGAAGGCCAATAAGTCTTTAGTAGCAGAGAGCGCTATATCTGCTGGTGTACGAGTCTCTCTATTAAAGACACGTTTTCTTAACCAATGAAAAGCCGGACAGTCACATAAAATGTGTTCTGAGGACTCAACATCCTCCAGACAGAATCTGCATTCTGTTTCCGGACAAAGGTTCATTTTGTTGAGGTGATATCTAAGGCCACAATGACCTTTGAGGAAGCCCGTTAGCTTTCTTATGTTATCCTTACTGAGCCTAAGAATTTCCTTATAGGAGTAAGGCTTAATTAATCGTTTGGATTGTCTTAGACCAGGGACATGTTCCCAATGATCAAGACGAAGTTGTTTTTCCCAATCGTTAATTTGCCTTAGTGCAGTAGTCCAATTGACTGAGCAGTAGGGTTCTGGCCCACAGAGAAGGGATTCTGAACCAGACCTAGCTAGTTTGTCTGCATGTTCATTGCCTGCAATGCCTTGATGGCCTGGTACCCAACCAAGCCTAACCTTGTTGTGTTTGGCGAGGGTTTGCAGAGCATTGTGACAACACTTAACTGTTTTAGAGTCCATTGTATTGGAAGCCAATGCTTGTAAGGCTGCCGTACAGGCACCTAAAGGCCCACATGGCTCTAGAGGCACGCTCTGTGGCGGACTTGATGTGTAAGTTCCAATTTAGTTTTTTATTAAGGATAATTCCGAGATATTTAACTTCGTTGAACTAGCACAGTTTTGTTCGGATTGATGGATAAACCTTCCGTGTTGCACCATTCCAGAACATGCAGTAGAGCATTTCTCATTCTACTAGTAATGGTAGCACAAAGCTTTGTACTAACGACAATTGCCAAATCATCGGCATAGCCGATGGCGTCGTAACCAAGATTATACAGACTGAGTAGTAGGCTGTCAATGACGAGTGACCACAGCAGAGGTGAAAGCACGCCCCCTTGGGGGCAGCCTTTCACTGCTGTCACTGACACTGCCACTCCCCCTGACGAGGATGAAATAACCTGACTTTCCAGCATGGCTCGAATCCATCGGTTGGTGGAGTCTTCGATACCTCTACTTCTGATTGCCCTAGCAATCGAGTCGTATCCGGTATTGTCAAAAGGCTGAAAAGTCTCTGGACCTCGATGGGCGGAATATTGGTGTCGTCGCCGGGAAGTACGCTGAGGCACATACGATGTTTTGTGTGCCCCGTTCAGTTGGTACTTCTACTAGGAGGGCCGTCAGGTCTTTTGTGATGAAATCTGGAATAGGAAGAAAGTTGATATTTTTGTCGATTAAGCAGGCCGCACATGGCACTGGCTCGTCTCTTTTGTAAATAAGCTCACCTGCTTTATTTCCAAGACCCTTTATTTGTCCGCTGATAACCCATGGTTCTTGGATGAGGCCAAGGGCTATCTTTTCATCGGCGAATCTTTTGGTAAGGGTAGCGGACGCGCCCTTAGCATGATGGAGATTCGCCTGTAACACCTTGAAGGTGTTCATTGGTCCTTTTTGAAGGAACCGGCTTGCCTGAGTAATTGGGCCTTTTTGGGGCCTTTTCCTCTGCGGCAGCAGCCTGATCAGGACGACCTGATTTCCTGAACCTGTCAGACTCGTCGTTCTTGTTGAGTGTAACGCGCCCAGAGGCTGCGCTACACTTAGAGTGGCCGGATTTACCACTGGTTTTGTGGGTCGTGTTGCCCTTTGGTTGGAAGAAGGGGCGGGTTGTAGATGAAGCACCGCTCGCTGTCCCTGTACCACACCCAGAACCACTAGGAGTGGAGTGCCAAGCAGCATTACCACTGCCCAATTCTTGGGTGCGGCCCACGGCAACGCTCGACGCCGTAACCATACCGCTATTATCGTCATTGATGTTTGACGGCATAGTGGCACTGCTCATGACTGCAGGTACCTGTTGGGAGGGCACGATTCCAGTGGAAGGTGCCGACTCCGAGCTGGCTTCTACACCTGCCGAGGGGGTACCGCTGTCAGACATAGGATTCTTGTCGGTGCTCTTAAGAATCAACTTAATCTGTCCGAAGCGGTAGGAGACTTTCCCCTTCAACTGGAGTAGCCCGGCCATGGAAGCATCGTCAATTGACAGCACTAGGTGAAGGAATGCACCATCCTTAACCCTCTTGACGACCCTCCAGGTGGTTGCCTTTAAAGCGGCATTTTGAGCCGTCAGGGTGGCAAGCACTTTTTCATTTGAGAGTTCCAGACTATGCGAAAAGAAACCCCGAACGATGTGTGGCTTTGGAAAAGAATCCTCTTCCACCAACGTCAGTTCCAGACCACATTTGGCTCTGATACTCTCAAAATTTGAGCGCATCCATCCCGCGGTAGCACCATCTGTGCAAATGAACATTACCCACTCCGACTTAGGAACCGACCCAGAGAACTTGGGCCACACGCCACTGTTCGTCAGTTCGATCGAGGTGTCAATGACCGCCTCCTGCACGAGAGCCATTTGCTCAAAAGAGAGGGGTTGATTGACCAAGTCGGTCGGAACGATACCCAACCTGACTAGGTTCGCCACCTGACTAAAGGTGGGGACCTCAGGCCAGGGACCTCTCCTAACTTTCTTGGCTGCCGATGCCGGTGGAGTGTTGTCTTCCGACCTAACTCGTTTAGAGATCGGCTTATCTTTGGGAGCGGATTTGGCTAGGATGAGAGTATTTTCTCTGTCTAAGCCACGTCGCAGGGCACTTTTAAAGCGTCTTTTTTCGAAGCCACTCAGCTTTACGAATCCACTTTGTTGAACCTGTAGTTCAGCCAGACTCTTCCCAATAGAGGAGCATCCCGACTTCTCGGATACTACACTACTGAAGTCAACTATAGTGGATGTGTCGGAATCGGAAGTTGATGATTCCCTACATTGGATTCTATCACAACCCTGACTAATAGATGGAGCCCTCATGACATCGACATCTATTTTTAGGGGGTTCGGCTGCCCGCCAGCAGACCGAGAGGTAGGGGTCACATTAGGCTCTAAGGCACAAGAAGTGTTGACCTTCGGTGCAACGCGAATAGCTAGTTCCTCTGGTTGCCCAACAGCAACATCAGAGGTTGATGCAGCAACTATTTTGAGAAAATAGAGGCATTGTACACGAAGTATTCTGAGAAGACGCTGACAGCCCTAAACGAGAAGCCACCAGAAGATGATAATGCAAGCAGTTCAAAGGAGTCGACCAAACCGGATCAGCAACAACTAGATGACACAATGCTGAACGAAACCGATCAAGGGACTGTGGAACTGGTACGACACCAACGATCATCAATCAAGGCAGTGATACGGTTGGTTCAACAAACGGACCAACAATCTACTGACGAGGATGGAACAAATAGATTGAGAGCATACTATGGGAAGACATTAGATGCAATCAACAAATACTGGGACATCATAGCCATTGTTCATCAATCGATAATGAGACTAGGGTCTACTGGTGATTACAAGGAAGAAGAATACTTCGAAGTAGAGGACGAATACCTTAAAGCGTCGATCCGGCTCCAAGAATATATAGAGGTAATCAGAGACACGCAGAAGGAATGTGTTGGTGATGTTAAACTTCCAAACATAACTTTACCCACATTCAACGGTCAGTACTCACATTGGACAGAATTCAAGGATCTGTTTATGGAGCTCATCCACAGGCGCAACATGAGTGGGGCGCAGAAATTGCATTACCTCAAGGCAAACTTACTGGGCGAGCCTAGTAAACTACTATTTACAACACCTCACCACAACTGACCAGAACTACAAAACAGCCTGGGATACGTTGGTGGAACGTTACGAGAACAAGCGGTTGCTGGTAACAGCATTACTAAATAACCTGTGCCAACAGCAAAACAAGGATCCTCTGGTACTTTATTTAATACTTCAACGGCTTGACAAGGAGAGTAGAAGACTCTACGAACAGTCCCTCAAATCCAGCAGGGACATACAGACACTCCCCGATCTTTACGAGTTTCTAACTTACAGATACCAAACGTTAGAAGCCATAAATTCAAAGGAGGATAGGAGACGTCAGACAAGCTTCATGACCTCCACTCAAGAACAATGCATTGTGTGTCAGATCCAAGGACACAACATCCGTCAATGCAAACAGTTCAGTCAAAGGAACTACAACTCACGGTGTCAGCTGTTGAAGCAACTAGAGGTCTGCTTCAACTGTCTTCAGAAGGGCCACAGGAGTAGAAGCTGCTCTGCGCCAGGTTGCAGCAAATGCAACGGCCGACATCATACGATGATCCACCCAGATCCGGTTATCAACAAGAGGAACACCAGTTCATTACAAGCCAATACAGGAGCTGGCCAGCAAGGTGAAATCATGCTAGCAACAGCTGTTGTAGAAGTACTCAATGTACATGGAACCACAATGCCAACACGGGCAATATTGGACTCCGGGTCACAATTGCACTTTATAACAGAGAGAGTCTGTCAGGAACTTGGACTACCCAGAACTCGGATAAATTTATCAATTGCGGGTATAGGTAACACAGAGGTGATAGCCAAACACAGCACGACTGTAAGACTACAGTCCCGTACTTCGCACTTCCAAACAACAATCGAAGCAATTATTTTACCAAAAATAAGCGAAGTACAGCCAGCAGTATACATATAGACCAAGGGGTGGAAAATACCACCGCACACATCGATGGCAGACCCGAAATTCAACCGACCACAGCGAATCGACCTATTGCTGGGTGCTGAACTTTACCTAAAACTAATAATTCCTGGTCAGGCTAACCTTGGTGCATCACTACCCACTCTTCAAAACACGCAATTGGGATGGATAGTTGCTGGAAGGACTCAAATCAGCAAGGTACCTACTCGGTCAAGGCAGATATGCAACATTGCAACCAAATATGGAACGTCCACCATAGAGAAGCAAATAGAACGTTTTTGGGAACTTGAAACTAACACAGAGGAAAGAATTCCAAAAACAAAGGAAGAAGTGGAATGTGAATCCCATTTCTGTGACACATTCCGCAGGAACAAGGACGGCCGCTTTATAGTTCAAATTCCATTCAAGCAAGATCCAAATGCCATAGGTCACTCAGAGGGCATGGCAATTCAGCGGTTTATGGCTCTAGAGCGGAAACTAGCTAAACAACCAGAGCTACAAAAACTCTACCACCAATTCATGCGGGATTATGAAGACAGCGGACACATGAAGGAGAATTAACGATTTAATCTGAACTTACAAAGAGATCAGACATTGGCGATCCTGCCAGGAGAGGGCTATAGAATGGAAGTTCATACCTCCAAGGTCTCCTCATTTCGGGGGAATCTGGGAGGCCGCAGTGAAGTCAGCAAAACATCTCCTGATAAGATACACAGGAATGGCCCCATTAACATACGAGGAATTGAGTACAGCATTATCCCAAATAGAAGCAATTCTTAATTCCCGTCCAATTATCCAGATGTCAAATGATCCAAATGATTTAGAAGCATTAACTCCAGAACACTTTTTGATTGGAGAGCCGCTGTGTGCAATTCCGGAACCTGATGTCACCAATGATAATATAAATTACCTCAGGCGATTCCAACAGTTGCAGTTTATTCAACAGCAGTTTTGGAAAAGGTGGTCCCAGGAATACCTTTCACAATTGCAGAATCTATCAAAATGGAGAACCGGTACGACAAACATCGCCCCAGGAACAATTGTACTGATGACAGTGCCACGATGGCACGCATTAATGGTCAGTAGGGCAGCATCGTGATTACTTAGCAATAAGGTAGTAATGCATAAATGGTCAGTAGGGCAGCATTATGATTACTTAGCAATAATGTAGTATTTAAGCAAAACAATTTCAAGAAATAAATTCAATTCGAACAGAAAGTCGAAAAGCAAGTCTGGTTATTTCTCCCCCACCCGCGGTAAGGAGAATTAACGATTTAATCTGAACTTACAAAGAGATCAGACAGAGTTCGTTCAAAATGGTAAATATATGGAAATTGACTTACCCCGGTTTTGATCTTTGATCATATTCAAATTACCTGTTGGTTATTTAGACGGCCGGCGTCTAGGTGGTGTGCACAGCATCATGGGGTATCAGCTTTCGTAGATTAATATTATTTGCAGTGTTTTTTTTTTCTATTTTTTTCTTTTATATCAAACACGAAATTTGAACGAACTTTTACAATAAAAATCAAAAGTTAACTGAAAAGGAATTTAAGAAATATATCTAGCTTTTCCTAGAACCATAAAAAAAATACACGGCTAATTGTTGAATTGTCATGCGTAATGAATTGCGGATGGATGGTCGTGGATGATAAGACCAGATGGCTTACGGCAAAGGGTAATGATGGGGATGTCTGCTGGATGTTGATTGCTGCGCTGATGATTTTGATGAATTTTACAGGTGAGTTTGCATTTTCCGTTCAGGGTGTTGAAGGGGTTTTTTTTTCTCTGCGGTCGTTTGAAAATTGTGGACGATCACTTTATGTCTCTCTCAGGTGTAACTTTGATTTTTTTTTTATGCTTGGTGTTTGCTTCTACGTATTGTTGGAAGCACGTGGGATTGGGGTTGATTGTCTTTCTTGTTTCTGTCTTTTTGGTATGTAATCGTGTGTAGCGATAGGTTTGGGTATTTTTAGTTTTTTTTGCGGCTTGGCGAAGTCATACGAACAACCCGATTAAAAATCTCGACACGTTCACTACCTTTCCAGCCAAACCAGAAAAAAAAAGAGCGAATTTAACGTGACAGGGCTTTTTATAGGCTGCATTTAGGACGCCTTTTTACTCACACAGCCGCAGGCATTAATGGTTGCACACCTGTTTCCTCGTCTTAGCTGAATAGCTTATTTTTTTATTTTTATCTTAAAATTCAAATTAGAATTTTTCGAAAATAAGTGTGACCAAAATTTTTATTAATTATAAGCAACAGGAAATCGTCCATGAGTGTTTGCCATTGATAGTCGTAATAGTATGTGTGTAATAATAATAAACTGCAGGCTTGCTTACATTTTTTTTTTGTCATAGCTGAATAGTTATCCGTCCCAAATATATCGCTTTGGAATCGTTTCCTACAAGTGAGGTTTTCTTCGACGAGGAATGTTTTTCTAAACGCAGCTTGGAAGTCAGCCCAGGTTGAGATTTCGTCCGCTCTCGCTCTGAACCAACGCCTAGCACCTCCTACTAAGTACCGTTCTTCCCGCATTCAATACATATCCATCGGACCAGCGATGAAGTTGTTGCATATTGACGATTGTATTTATCCAATATCGCGCTGCCATTCCGTCACCTTCTCCGTCGAACTGTTCAAAACTTTTCACCAAGTCCGGCATTATATTGTAATTGAGAGTTGTATTTTCATCCAATCGTGGGGAGCTGTGAGCGTCTGGTATAGTTTTTGTTGTTCGATAGCACGAGAAAAAAAAATATAATTTATAAAAAAAGGGATATTTAAATAATTTCTACTGTTCGTAATTATTTCTTATTTACTAAAAAAAAATACAACCAATCGCGACGCAGTTCTCGATAAGAATGAAATAATACATTATGTACTTAGGTGAGGTGAAAATGGATGTGATTGAATGGTATAGTGAGGAATGGGTGGAATGGATCAAAGAGGTTTCAAAGAGGGCGTTGCCATTAATTAACCCTTTGACGTATATGGGACACCGGTGTCCCTTGCATTAAATTTGTATTTTTTTCTAATCAAAGCATTATTTTGAATTACTGTCAACACGTACCCATTGTTTACACACGAATTTATTTTTTATTTTATTAAGGTTGGTACTCCCGCGCTCGAAAGAGAACACAATTAATTCGGTATTGCTTTTGGGTGATTTGGCGTGCTTCTGTGATTTTTTCTAAAGTAAAATATAACGCATTATTGTTGCAATTTAAATCGTTTTGTGATATATTTTGTGAAAATGGTAAGTAATAATTACGATTTTATTGTTATTTATTGGAATTAACAATTTCAAAATTTAAAATACGAGACTTTCTCTAAGGGACACAGGTGTCCCAATATGTGTTAAAGGTCAAAAGTTCACATAATATGTTTCATGAAAAATATTATTTCTACATTGATTTTCTTTGTCTTAGGCTCGTAAAGGAAATAGAATATTTCATTTGACTGAAAGCCGAGTGGAGGAAATACTCATGGCTGATAATAGTGAGTCATTTTGGATGACGAAGACCAGTCATTCTTACAAGAAGACATGCAAGCTGGAGTTTCCGAAGTGATAATTGAACTAGCTGGAGATTCACCAGAGTCTACTGAAGATTCAGGCCCAACTTCAAGCTCTTTATCGACTAACGTCCTTGATTCACCATTGCGTATTCCTGTTCCTGAGTTCAAGTGAAAAAAAAATACTTATCGTCCTTATAATTTTTCTGACACTGATTATGAATTTGGTAAGATAAATATTTGTCAACAATCAGACTCTCTAAAACCTATAGACATCTTTGAGGAAGTCACAAATATGAAATCATTGATTGCGAAAATAATAATACCAGAATCTTAACGTTATGCTCATCAAAACGGCTCAGTTTTCACTACAGACCTTCAAGAAATGACAGCTTTCATCGGCATGAGCTATGTTATGGGCTATCATGTATTACCTACTCTGAGAAACTACTGGTCCACTGAACCTGACATGGGTGTGCCTTACATAGCCAACGTTATGCCTCTATCAAGATTGGGAGAAATAAAAAGAAACCTACATTTCTGCGACAATACATCGCAACCATTACCGACATCATCAAACTTCGATAGGGCATACAAAATCAGATTAGTAATGAATCATTTCAATTTATGTTTCCAATCAGCAATGAATAATACAACGACACAATCACTGGATGAAAATATGGTCAAATTCAAAGGACACAACGTAATGAAACAGTATATGCAAAACAAACCAGTGAAGAGAGGATTTAAAATGTGGTGCCGCGCTGATTCTAAAACCGAAATATTACAGAAATAGGATTGGGAGAATCAGTTGTCCTAGATCTTACAAAAACTTTGGTTGGTCTTGGATGTGAAATTTATTCAATATAACCTTGCTAAGCAAAATTTAAAATCATGTGGCACTGTACGTACACAACGAAAACATATTCCAAAAAATTTGCCATTGGACAAAGACATGAAGAGAGGTGAAATATATGCTACTAGTTTCGAAGGAATTTCTTTTGTCAAGTGGATATATAATAGAGCCGTGCATCTTCTGACCAATTTCTTGTCACCGATACCTACTCAAAAGGTCAAACGCAAAAAAATTGGATCAGCCCAAAGTTTGGAGATCACATGTCCTGATATTGTTCAGCAGTACAATAAAAATATGGGTGGGGTAGATCTCATGGATCAGAAGAAAGTCACATACGAGGTTGATAGAAAATCTAAAATAAAATACTATTTGCGGCTTTTTTTCGATTTATTAGACATTGGGATAAATAATGCCTATATTGTGTATGAAAAACTGCATGCGGAAGATCGCATAGAAGGCCAGTTACTCACGTCGCTAGAATATCGACAAGTTGTGGCTAGGACCATGATTGGCAATTTTTCTATAAGAAAACATGCCCTGCCACCTACTTCTATGACAAAAAAAAGGATTCAAAATATAGGACACAAACAATCTTTACCGTCACACGTAATGATAAAAGGATCTTTACGTAAAAGATGTGTGCAATGTGCGAAGAGAGGAGTAGAAAATCGTACCAATAATGTTTGTGACATTTGCAACGTCAATTTATGTTTCACAGCAACCAGAAATTGTTTTGCTGAATTTCATATTTAAAATTATTAATAAATTTACATTATCTTATTAAATTTTGTTTATATTTATCAAAAAATCATAGAAAATCACTCTAATTGTCAATACATTACAATCCTATAAATACCGCCCCTTATCGCATATTGGGACACATTTGTCCCAAGCGATTTCTAATGCACAAATATTCATAAAAACTTTAGCGTACTTCTTTTGTGCGTGAAAGGGTTAAGAAGAAGGTGTGGCTCATAATAAGAAAATATTTCATAAAACAACGTAATCATAAGCAAACCTATTGTAATATTGAACACTAGCTGACCCGGCGAACTTCGTTCCGCCCAAATTCGTTAATGAAATAAATATAATCATGCTTATTTTCAGATTCGAACGAATAGTCAATTCTAACGAATGTCTCTATTCGTTCGAATGAACTTCGTGTATTTTGAGATTCGAACGAATAATATTCACTATCGAGAATGTCAGAAAATGAATTTAAATGAATTCAACTTTCGAAATCAGCGGTTGCACATTTTTATTTTATATGAAGTGAACATACTTTTGTTTTTTTTATAGAGGCTCTTTTTTCATTGTTTTATTAAAACTATATGTATAAGTATTTAAAATATTAACTACGTACTTATTGAGAAATAGCTGGTACCCGCGACTTCGTCTGCATACAATTAGTACTTCGAGTAACTGAATTAAAATATTTATATCAACAACAGCGCCGCTTATCGGGTCCAAAACTATTCTATCTTTTAAGTCAACCTATCAGACCTACAGCCGACACATTTAAATTCATTGGTATTATACCAAAAGTATAGAACTTTATTATCCCTAGCTTGAGAAATAATTGGTTCGTCATTTAAACTTGCATCCAATTCTTCATCCCCTTCACGTTTTGTTTTCACGACAAAAAGTAGCGAATGTCATTCTCAGAGGTCCCATCTATCCCTATACCAAAATTGATAAAAATTGGTTTTGCGGTCGTTAAAAGGTAACATTTCAAATGTAACAATCTTACTTTCGCAGTTAAGTGGATCCCAAATGTCTTATTTATAAACTAAGTATTAAAAGCCCGTCAGCTTTAGCGTTCCTATCCAATTCCTCCGCTAATTTTGAAAATAAAATTCTCTCTTAGTTTTTCTATCTCTGCTGTGAATTGCAATTCAGCGTCATCATTATGCGACTAAAGTTGCGATTTCAAACTTTTTTCGAGAGCCTGGCATAACTTTTTGCTATTTAAGCCCGTTTTTGGTTGGAGAAGGCGCTTTAAAAATATTTCAAAAGCTCTTATATCCAAATAAAAACATTTCAAATGTAACGCAGTTGCCTATCACAACTTAATTATAATGTTTAACGAACCAATACTTCTTAAATATCGTTCACGAATTTGAAATAAGCTATTCTGCTTCAGAAATTACTCCTTTTTTTTCTCATTGGCCCTTTTTCATACGACTTTTCAGAATGCTGCAACGGTCATACAGTCTGTGTCGGAGTCGCTTGTACGGGCATGATGAATGAAAGAAAAGTACCTATAGTTTTTACACAACTGCGTAGTTGAAATTTAATGTACTAAATGTTCGACTTTTTCAATTGTTAATATTTGAAAAAAACTAAAAATGCAAAAATAAGAAGCAAGAAAATCTCTTTTTTTTGACACTCTATTTGTTAAATTTGGTTGAGCGTGTGAATCGCAAGAGGTAAATATACTACTATAGAAACTACAGAAATAATATAGAGTGCATTGTATTTACACCAACAATAATTTAAACAAATTTATTCACCTATATCGTCTTCAGTTTTTGAATTCTTCAATTCTTTACTGTAGATATATGTAGGTAGTATCACAACCCCCAAAAACAAAAACCTTAAACTCAATATACATATTTACACCACCATACGCCCATCATCGCACGTCATTGGCCATCTGCGCATTTCCTCAGAAAAACATTGTCGCTGTTGATTACATCCACACTCACCTCGCCTACTTCTCTTTCGTTTCACTTAATCGGAGAAAACTTCACGCAGTTTTTCTTGACATGTATGTGCTTGTGCGATGTGCGCCACCCACCCACCCCAAAGCAGAACAGCGATCAAGAACAATGGTTGCTGATAATTTTCGATTTGACAAAATAAATTTAGTTTTTTCGTGTTAGATTTTGGGTTGTAGCTTAGCTTATAGATAACACAGAAAGCTGATTGATGCCTTAAAATAATTACGGAAGTTTTGGCTCTTGTTGGTATTTTGTTTTGTTTGCATTGGTTAAGAATTGTTTGAGTAAAAGCGATAAAAAGGCAGTAAAGTCAGAAAAAAAACACATTTTGGTCAAAAACGCTCCAAAAATAGGCATAGCAATGAAATGAATAGCCTATGTCCTTCTCCAGATCTTAAGGGACATTTCAAAAAAAATTTCATCGAAATCTGTGCAGTAGTTTTCACGCCAACCGCGTACACATGAAAACAGCTACAGTTTTATTATATGTATAGATACCGCATAAATTATAATTATTCAAATATGTAATCGCAAAGATATATGCAAGCATTTCCTCCCACATATGTACCTACAAGTTAACAGTTCATTTAGAATGAGCCAGGTTTTACAGCGCCTGATACTCGCTGATATTAAAAAAATATATATATATACCAATAATTAAATTATCATATATATGCTGGTTTTAATCGGTATTTGTAGATAGCATAGTGTTGTTGGTAGGAAGAAGTCTTAGGTTGGTGATTGGTCTCTTAAATGTTTTTCCATTAGAGTACAGAGAGATGACTCTACATATATCATCAGCGCAGGGATGAACTTTAACCAGTCAAGCAAATGGCCATTTTGAAGGTGGCTACATTTCATCGGCGATGATAACAATATTGTTGAAGGCGCGATAAAAATTCCTTACGCCATCGATACCAGAATTTGTTGAATTTGCTGCCATTTTGCAAGTCTATTGTGTTGTATGTTGAGTAGCGAAGGTTCCGGAACAGTGGTAGTTGGCTCTCCAATCAGGAAATGGGCAGGGGTTAGCACACTTAGGTCCGTAGGGTCATCATTCAATGGGCACAGTGCTCCTTAGCTCCAACGTAATTCGTTCCGTTGTCACTATATAAGTGACTACAACTTCCTCTACGTGCAGTAAATCTACGAAAGGCTGCTATGAAACTTTCCGAGCTTATATCAGAAACGAGTTCGATATGTATGGAATGGTTACAAGACATGTAAAAATACAAATGAATCCTTTAAATGTTTTTGGCGATCTACCCTTTGAGACCTTGAGGTCAAAAGGACCAGCGTAGTCTATGCCACTGTGTCTGAATGCTCGACTTTCAGTCACTCTTAGTGATCCCATTAATTGTGTACTGCGTTTCTTATTACCTAAACAGCGTGCGTAAAACGCATGAATGAAATTGCGCTTTGGCTAGATTTCTTAAGTTAGTAATTCAGTATTTCTGACCAAGATATGTCATCATTAACTGTGTGCAATATTTTAATATGAGCATCGGCAACTAAAATTTTTGAGAGTTGGCAGGAACTCGATAATATTAAGGGGTGTTTCGACTCATCATCAAAGATTGCGAATCCTAAACGTCCGCCAACACACAGGTGGCCTAAGAATCTTGCTTTTGGAAGAGATTTCTTTTTTGTTTCTTAGATTTTTTATTTCCTCTGAAAAAGACATAGCTTGTGAGAGAAAAACCATCTTCGAAAGAAGAATTTTAAGTTTATGAGCCTTTAGAAAGCCTGAGAAACTTATTTGGTATTTAGGCAAGGCTTTCTTGAATCGAAAAATATAAGCTGTTACCCGTAGTAATCGATTCAGACCGCTGAATTTGCAGATACATATAGCTGAACTCGGATTGAAGAGAGGCTGAGGTACATGTAACTTCCTTTTCCTCAAGATCCGTGTGGATATGATCAGTAACTTGATTTGGCCATTTAGTTTTAGGACGACTAAGCCATTGAAGACCTTTCCACCATAAGTAATGTTTTCCCAAATCTTGGGGCTGGACACCTCTAGAGGCACAGTCAGCCGGGTTGTAGTCGGAAGGTACATGAAATGAGTGTTCGTTATTCCCTGGATTTGACTCACACGATTAGCAACGAACGTTTTCCACCATATCGGCAAGGAACGTATCCAGGAAAGCACTACTGTTGAGTCAGTCCAAAAGAAAGAATTACTGTTGTTACAATCAACGTTTGAAGCGACTTTGAATTTTTTGTACAATTTCACCAGTAATAAAGCACCGCATAGCTCAAGACGAGGCAAACTAACTTGTTTAATAGGTGCTACTTTAGTTTTTGCAGTGATAATTGTCACAGATATGCTGCCACTCGAAAGTACGGTTCGGCAGCACAAGACTGCCGAGTAAGCACAATTCGATGTGATACGATTTGGTACCGTGCTTTCCCGTGTTACCGGGAGAAGAGTACCTAACGGAGAGTTAAAAATAAAAAATGTTCGTTTAATTTATTACAGAGCCCGCTGTCTTAAGCTGGGCTGCGACTCTGTAGTTATCTTTATTGGTTGTATAATAGTCATAATTATAATTGAGAATAGACCCGCTGTCTTAGGCTAGGCTGCAGTCTATCTTGTTTGGTATTACTATTAACTCTCATTTTTCTGTTCACGATCCTTAACGGAGAGTTAAAAATAAAAAATGTTCGTTTAATTTATTACAGAGCCCGCTGTCTTAAGCTGGGCTGCGACTCTGTAGTTATCTTTATTGGTTGTATAATAGTCATAATTATAATTGAGAATAGACCCGCTGTCTTAGGCTAGGCTGCAGTCTATCTTGTTTGGTATTACTATTAACTCTCATTTTTCTGTTCACGATCCTTTGCCTTTCCTATCTTCCCCCTCCACGCACCATTAGTTTCCTCACCAATTACCATATGTGCATACGCGCTATTTTTAGGTATTGCTTAATTGTTTTTCCGTTCCCATTAAAAGTACCCAAATGACATCTTGGGTGTCATTTGCCTTACGCCGGTGTCAAGTGTCATCCATTCATAAATTATTATTATTCCCTGATACCACAACGTAGTATTCCTCCGATATGCAACTATTGCAGTTTTGCCATGTGTCGGCGTGCCGCTGTGCAATCGGAGTTGGGTTACGTGTGTCGTATCGGGTAGATATGCACTTGACTCATTGCGCTTGGGTGGCGTTTGGGTAAATGGAAGAACAAGTGTAAACAAAGCAAATGACCTATTAATAGCCGTGCGCTTTGTATGGAATGGATCGCTATCGAGAAGGCGGCGATTAGGGTAGGTCATGATTAGGGTATGGGTATGGTTGTGCGGATCACAATATCCCACCCCCCTTAGAAAAAGAAAATTCTTACCTGAAGGGTTAGAATTTTCTGTCAGTAGGATCGGATGTGAACAAAAAAGGTCTTACAATAGATAACTTAATCTAGGAGTTGTTAAAGAATTTCAATATTATATTAATATGCTAGGTTGTACATAGGTTTTTTTTTGTGTTTTTTTTTTTTTTTTTTTTTGACATACCAAAATTTTTGTATATGTAGTAAATCTTATTTATATAGTTTTTTTCTTACAATATAGTGCACAAAGTTTGTTTTCTTAGAAAATATTTTAAATAAGTATAATTGATACGTGTCTGCTTATAATTTGGTTCACATGATTTTTAAATGAATTGTCTTAGTAAGTTAAGAAAGGAGAGGATAATAAATGGAAATGAGTAACTGTCTCTATTTTTTTAAACACCGGTTGTCAGAACTAACTTTGGTCCTGGACATGAAACTGGTTCGTTTTTTATTTGGGAATGGGATGGATTTGGTATGGATTCTTTGGTTTCGTTAGTGCTTTTTGTTTGCTGAGTTCCCGTGTGTAGATACTTAAATAGGTGATATAGACAGATGGCAATGATTAGGAGCAGTATGGTATAGATCAACGTGTAGTGGTGTATATCATGAGGGTCTAATGGCAAAAGAGGTTTATTTTCTTCGAATTTTACACCTTTTATTCGCTCTGAAATGAGTTTAAATCCGTCTTGGCTAGAAAATTTTATAAATGCCAGGGGATTAGGTTTTTTGGTTTCCGGAAGAGTAAGGTTGATTAAGGATTTTGAAATATTTATGGGCGGTATATAAAAATTATGTGAGATCGACTTTTGCTCGTTGTATGACCGTATAATCAGATACTTAGATTTAAGATAACAATTTCCGCTTATTTCGACCATAGTTTCGTTTGACAATATATGCTAGTCTATGTGTTTGTGTAAATGTGAATGTGAATGTTAATGATCTGCTGGTAAGTTCATTCCGTGAAGGATTTAAGGTCGTTATTATGGACTATTTTTGTTTTGTTCCGAACTTGAATTTCAGTATTTTCTGAAGAGATGATGTTCGTTACGTTATAGGGTCCTTCCCATAACGATGAGAGTTTGTTACTTCGAGTGTGATTCCTAATTAACACTTTGTCGCCTACGTTAAATGTTTTATTGCTTGAACCCCTGTCATAGTACTTTTTAGATTTTGCCTTTTTGTCTTGTAGTATAGCCTTAGCGGTAACTGGTAACCATGCTGTAACCGGGCTTTAAGCTCGTTGGCATAGTTATCGTAATTGTATAGTGTTTGGGGATTCCTGCTAATGGAATTAGGTATCCGTGCAGGAAAACCATAAAGTAATCCAAATGGACTAAACGAAGTGCTGTTATGGGGTGTTGTATTATAAACAAACATTGCGTATGGTAACCAAGTGTCCCATGAAAGCTGGTCATTGTTAACATAGTGCCTGAGATACTCGGCTAGCGTTCGATGGCTACGCTCCAAGGCTCCGTTCGTTTGAGGGTGATATGGGGTTGTTTGTATCTTTTTGATTTTTAAAATCTTACATATTTCTTTAAATATATTACTTAAGAAGTTAGTACCTTGATCTGTTAGTATCGCTTCGGGTACCCCGAAACGACATATAATTTTTTCCACATAATTTCGGGCTACAGTAGGTGCCTCCGCATTAGGTAGTGGTATTGCCTCTGTGAATTTGCTCAAATCATCTTGAAATGTTAAGATATACTTATTGTTTTCGTAAGAGGTTGGAAGTGGTCCGAAAATGTCCAAGGCTATTCGCTCGAAGGGACTTGTGCTCGTTGTAGTGATTTTCATAGGAATTCGTGGATTCTGCCTTAATTTGTTTCTTTGACATGATTCACATTTGCGAATAAATTCCTTCGTATCACCTACAAGATTCGGCCAGAAGTACCTTGTTCGGAGTCTTTTAATGGTTCGGGAGATACCTTGATGGCCTCCGAGGGGTGAATCGTGGTACTCGCATAGGATCTTCTCAATTTCCTGTGGATCGATTACATTGATTCTATTGTCTGAGTAGATAAATAAGGTGATTTTTGTTTGAGAGAATACCCGCAATATGCAGTTTTTAAGGCGACCGTTTATTGGCTCGCTAGAAGGAATGGAAATATCGATCTGTGTTACGTCCTCTTGCAAACAATAGTCTCGAACGTTTAAAAGGTTTTTCTCAAGAGTGGATGTGTCTATTAAATGTAAAGGGAGAGTGGTAATAATATACGTAGAGGATTTTACTGCGTTTGGGTACGTTTTTATTTCGTTTGGATTTGGGCGAGTATAGCCAGTAATATTCTTGAGTAATTCTTCCTCTTGTCGTTTTTCGTGGGATAAAATGAAAATTTGAATGGATGAACGGTGTTCGGCAAGTGTTATTGGTTCAAAGGTTTCGATTATCTTGCACTCTACTGGTGGAAGTGTGATTTCTTCACTACCTACCACTGTTATTTCATTGAAGTCTTGACGCTTTGCTTTACTTCTAGTGGTGACTAGCACTTTGCTCGTGGTTTCTGCATCTTTGCTATTTGCTGGGATACGACTGAGGGCATCCGCATTAGAGTTGTATTTTCCTGCCTTGTACTCAATTCTATATTCGTATTCGGCTAATAATATTCTCCAACGGCCTAGTCTTGACGTCGGGTCTTTAAGGTTCATAAGCCATTGTAGTGGCTTATGGTCCGTACATATCGTGAATTTTCGTCCGTAGATGTAAGGTCTAAATTGTTGGACAGCATAGACGATCGCCAATAGTTCCTTTTCGGTAGAACTGTACCGAGTTTCGGCGTCGTTCAATGTTCGACTGGCAAAGCAAATTGGTTTGTTTTGACCAATTTCTCCTTGTGATAGCACGGCTCCCAGCCCAATGTCACTGGCATCGGTTGTAACTATGAAGTCTTTGCTAAAGTCTGGGTATGCTAAGATGGGAGGTTTTATAAGTTTACCTTTTAGAGTTTGGAACGCCTCATCGCAGAATGCATCCCATTTAAATACCGCATTCTTCTTCAACAGTCTGGTTAGTGGTTTTGCTATGGTTGAGAAATTTTCAATAAACCGTCTGTAATATCCTATGAACCCTAGGAATGATTTTATTCCTTTTACGTTCTTGGGTGTTGGATAAGTTTTCGCTGCCCTAATCTTTTCGGGATCTGGTTTTAGACCGTGTTTAGTAATAATATGACCAAGATACATGAGCTCTCTTTTCAGAAAGTTACACTTGTCTGGTTGGAGCCTTAAGTTATGTTCTCGTAAGCGGTCAAATATCCTGATAAGTTTGTTATTATGGTCTTTAGGTCATATCCGTAAAGGACGATGTCATCGACATAAACAAAACAGTCGAATCCTTGTAGACCAATCAAAACGGTGTTCATCAACCGTTGGAAGGTTGCGGGAGCGTTTCTCAAGCCAAATGGCATACGATTGTATTCGTAGTGTCCGTATGGAGTGCTGAAAGCAGTTTTGCATCTGTCTTCGTCATCCATTACGATTTGGTGAAATCCGCTTGCCAAATCGAGGGTGCTAAAGTAGGATGCTCTCCCTAATTGATCCAAAATGTCGGTGATGTTTGGTAGAGGATATGCATCTGCAACTGTTAGTTCATTCAGTTTGCGAAAGTCAACTACGACACGCCATCGTTTTTTGCCCTCCTTGTCTGGTTTCTTGGGTACAAGAAGTAGAGGAGAGTTCCATGGGCTAGCGCTTGGCTGAATAATGTCGTTTTGTAGCATATCATTCACCTGTTTGTGGACCTCGGTTTTGTGTGTATCAGGAAGCCTATATGGTCTGACAAATGAAGGAGGTTTGTTTTGGTCTGTGATTTTCACCCCTATTGCGAAGATCAACTATCAATTGATAGTTGATACTTATCAATATTTTTCTTTTTCAAATGGTATTACGATCAATTATCAATGAATTTTCATTCACAATAACTTATTTTTTTGCGTGATGTTCACAATAGCTTACATTTTTATCAATTGTATTTCGCAATACCAATATCAATTTTAATTTATAAATTTTGTCAATCGTCAACCGATTGATAGTTGATCTTCGCAATAGGGGTGTTTGTGTTTCGATGTCTCTGTAAATGTAAGGTTATCGCCCTCAAGAAAAAATAAATCATTGTATTCTCTAAATATTTTAAAAATAGATTGTTTCTCTTCTATGTTACAGTGACTGAGATCAATGACGGATTGTAGTGTTTTTAATCTGCCTTTAATTATATCATTTGATTGGTTGGATACCAGGTTGTAATTGTCCAACTTTTCCCATTCAAGATCAAGATCATTAATATTTATTTTTTGTTCAGTATCCAACGTGTTCATCATTAATATTTTTATTTTTGAATTGTTGGGTCTGACTAAAGTTTCGCCCACGTATAAGCCTGGCATGATTTGTTTCTTTTGTATTATTATATCGAGATAAGTTTTGAAGAGAACAGGGATATCCACTACTTGTTGTGTTCGGGGTTAAAGTGTTACTACATTCCGTTTTTTAATGACTTCTGTTGTTGCCTCGGCTTTTATATGTGCTGGGTCTTTGTTTGATTGCTCAGTCTTATTGACTATTGCTGAGTCTTTGTTTGGTTGGTCAGTCTTATTGACTATTGCTGAGTCTTTGTTTGGTTTTTGAGAAGACGGGTACAGTCTTAAAGTATTGTGGACATAGTTGATCACACAGGAATATCTTTTGAGAAAGTCATTTCCGATGATTCCGTCAAAGTTAAAGGAGGTGTTTCCGTGGAGGATGTGGAATGGGTGTTCTATTTTAAAGAGATTATTTCCCGATCTGAGATGGAAAGTTTCAGTAGTAAGACTAGCGCTCATGGTTTTGTCTCCATTCATGGTGGAAACGATCATGTCACTAACATTACTATTAACTGGTAGGTTTTTAGTGTTTTTGATTATACTGATTTCGGAACCGGTATCAATCACTAAGTTTCGTAGCTTTCCATTTTCGGATGGGATCCTGATCATGCTGAGGTTGTTGTTGGGCAGGAGTTCGATTAAAATGGACGTAACCAGTTTTAAGCCATCTCCTGGTGAACTACGGCTTCTACTTGTAGTCGGGAAGGGAAACCGTTCTCCTCCTCCCGATTGCGGTCGTTTCCCGTTAAGTTTAATGGCTGATTAGGCGGAATGTGATGATAATTTACCTGCCGCCTTGGGTTATGGCCATTATTTCTATTATTACCCCTAGGTGGGTAATGCGGTGGATCAGAATTGGGGTTTTGGGGAACTCGTGGTTGATTTGAGCCTTGAGGATTATTTTGCATATGTATATGGGATTGGCGAAGTCGGCATTCCTCTAATGAGTGATTCCTTTTATTGCAGTAGTTGCATATTAGGAACTGTACTTCCCTTTTGATTTGGTTAGGAGGGAAATTTTGAGCTTGGAGGGACTTGTTTCGGTAACAAGTTTGTTTGGTATGACCTGGTATACTGCATATTTCGCAAGTGGGTTTTGATAAATAAGGGAGTCTCGTGGGTGGTTTCTGTGAAGTTGTTAGTCTTTCCAATCTTGCAGCGTGGTCTTCTGTGAAAGCGATAGCCCTTTTAAGGTCTGTTTCACCATGAGCTTGGACCATGATTTTTAGATTGTCGTTATATAGACCATCCTCAAATGCCTGTATGGCTAATTTATTATCCTCTACACCTAGGAAAGATCGTACTGCGGCGTCGCTTGTACTTTGTAGGGTTGCGGATTTTAGTGAAGCTAGTAATGCACATACCCTGTCGCCGAATTCTTTGATTGGCTCCCTTTGTTTTTGTTTTACCGCTAGGAGGTCGTTTTGAGCGGAGGATCTAGATTTTGTCTTCTGGAATTCAGATTCAAGTAAGGTTTTTAAACCCTCCCATGTGGTAACGGAAGTGTTGAACTGTAATAGCTCAAAAGCGGGGCCCTGAAGACGGGTTTTGACGATGTTTAAAAACATTAATTTATCGCTGGCCTGAACTGCAGAGAAAAGTATGTCTCCACAGGAAGTGAATTTGCCGAGTTCGCCGGGATCACCGTTGAAAGTCGGGACTATATTGAAAATGTCTGTAATATTGACTTTTAAGTCCATTATCCTGGCTTTACGTGTAAATTCGGGCAAGGGGTGAAAATTAAGGTGTACAAATAGACCTATAGTCTGAATATTTTGTCTTGTGAGAGCAATTTAAAAAAAAAAATGTGGGAGGAGATGGGAAAGAAGGTAGCAACAGTATAGGTGTATGTTTGTATATATAATAATTTGTTTTTTTTTTTTTTTTATATGTATGTATGTACAGAAAAATTCTAGTAGATACTAAAAGAAATACCTTAAAACTGCTGCAGTTGCTGTTAATGTTGTTTCTGCTGTTGCTGCTGTTAATGTTGTTTCTGCTGTTGCTGCTGTTAATGTTGTTTCTGCTGTTGCTGCTGTTAATGTTGTTTCTGCTGTTGTAGCTTGGTTGCCAGGCAGGCTTCACGTCCTATAGATGTAGTTACAGCCTGGTCTTTTCACTGCCCGAATGTTTGCCTCCGGCGTCTCTTGTAGAGAATTCGCCAGGTCTTACGGTTTTCGGGACTTTCTCACGCACTTTTTCACTTAATTACTTTATTTTCACTTTCTCTGGTATATAGCCCCAGAGACGCCTCAAGATCTATGTCTTGTTGTTTGGTTTGGTAGTTGGGTATCCCACCGCTGTCACCAATGTTACGATTTGGTACCGTGCTTTCCCGTGTTACCGGGAGAAGAGTACCAAACGGAGAGTTAAAAATAAAAAATGTTCGTTTAATTTATTACAGAGCCCGCTGTCTTAAGCTGGGCTGCGACTCTGTAGTTATCTTTATTGGTTGTATAATAGTTATAATTATAATTGAGAATAGACCCGCTGTCTTAGGCTAGGCTGCAGTCTATCTTGTTTGGTATTACTATTAACTCTAATTTTTCTGTTCACGATCCTTTGCCTTTTATACCATTTTAGCTCATGACCCATCTCCTATCTTCCCCTTCCACGCACCATTAGTTTCCGCACCAATTACCATATGTGCATACGCGCTATTTTTAGGTATTGCTTAATTGTTTTTCCGTTCCCATTAAAAGTACCCAAATGACATCTTGGGTGTCATTTGCCTTACGCCGGTGTCAAGTGTCATCCATTCATAAATTATTATTATTCCCTGATACCACAACGTAGTATTCCTCCGATATGCAACTATTGCAGTTTTGCCATGTGTCGGGTAGGTATGCACTTGACTCATTGCGCTTGGGTGGCGTTTGGGTAAATGGAAGAACAAGTGTAAACAAAGCAAATGACCTATTAATAGCCGTGCGCTTTGTATGGAATGGATCGCTAGCGAGAAGGCGGCGATTAGGGTAGGTCATGATTAGGGTATGGGTATGGTTGTGCGGATCACAACAATGCATCAGAGAACCCATGAATTTCTCCATAGCACGTGCTTGTAGTTCCAAGTCATCTTGGAATTCGTATCGATTGCAATGAACGGAGATTTGACCTAAAACTTTCCCAATCGTTCTTTAATTTGAGTGGAAGTGGATCATCCCATCCAACTTTTTCTATCCAAAGTTGTTGGAAGCATTATTTTGGCAAGAATGATGGCTGGTGCCAACCATCTAAGTGGATCAAAAAGTTTCGATGCGTCAGAAAGTAGGTTTCTTTTTGTGAAAGAGTTGCACGATTGAAACGATATTTTAAAATAAAAGTAATCGAATTGTGTATTATCGGAGTTATCTCCACTATCAAATGAGTATTCACAGTCTTCTGGTCTTAAACCAGCTAGTAAATCGGGAGAATTCGATGTTTACTTTCGAAGGTTTGTATATGTTTTGCAGTGGCAATATCGTCAGCGCCAGATATAATATCATCTACATAGATGTCTCTGTCAAGGATCTAGGATCCAAGAGGATATTTCGTTTTTAGCAAGTTGTTTTAGAACTCTTATAGACAGATATGGAGCACAAGTGGTACCAAACAGCTGCAACGGACTAGATGGATTAGATCTCCAAAGAATAATTTAAAACTTAGTTTCATCTGGATGTATTACTATCTGTCGAAACATTTTTTCGATGTCTGAAGTAAATACAATGCGAAAAATACGCCATTTAAAGATGACGAAAGACCAGTCATTTTGTAACGTTGGACCGGGAGCTCATGGTTCAATGAAGTTGAATTAACTGGCTTAGATGAGCCATCAAAGACTACTCTAAGTTTTTTAGTAGAGCTACCTTCCTTCCACACACCATGATGAGGTAAAATAAAAACATTTTCAGAAGGTTGTAAATCTTCTTAATTGCATTTTAGTTTCATATGATTCGATTGAATATATTTGTTGATCAATTTAGTATGTATACTCTAACTTAAGAGTTGGATTCTTAGGAAATATTCTTTCTTCCAGATGAATCGGCTTTTAGCAGCTTGAATAGTATTTTGAGAGACTGGGTACTCATGTCCATATACATTTGATCTAAATGGAAGCCGCACAATATGTCTACCAGTAGCCGAACGTGATTGAGTTTTGTGGAAATATGCGTCACAAGCTGTATCATCTGAAGAAGGAGAACGTGTGAGCGATACCTCCTCTTATTCCCAGAACCTTCGTAGAGAATTGTCAATGGTTACATTCGAAACTAGAGTCGTAGCGTTGTGACTAACGTTGACGTTGTTGGAATTGATTGGTCCAGAGAGGATCCAACCTAAATGTGGTCGTTGTGCTAATGGTCCATTGCTGGATTCAAGAATAATTTCGTAAAATATATCTGCACCGAGTAAGATATCAATGCTTGTATGCTTAGCGTAGAATGGTACAGCAAGTGTGATGTTCTCAATTTGATGAGGCAGAGAAGATGAAACATTATATTTAACAACGTAGCTGCTAATAGAGGACTTAACGAATGCCCTGACTTGCGTTTGAATACTTGTGTTTACACACGATTTAAGGTTAAATTCCACAACGCCTTTTCGTAACCTTGTATTTGTTGATCCTATTCCGCGTACAGTACAATTAGCGGGATACTTCCTTAACTGCAAGCGCTGAACGCAACTTTCAGTTATAAAAGAAGTTTGATATCCTTGGTCAACAAGCGCTCTCAAAACGTGATCACCAGTTGAGGTGGTAATCCTTACTCTTGCTGTAGCGAGAAGAAAGAGTGGTGCTGCACTAGCGCAAGAATGAGAATATGCTTGAGAAGTTGATGGTTAGTCATTATAGTTTTCATTAGTTGAAGAAGTTGCGATATTCTCTTTATGCAAAAGTGTATGGTGTCGTTTGCTACATTTCTGAAAGTTGGACTTACTTTTACATTGTGGTACTACATGTCTAATTGAGGTTGTAAACGAGTTCAAGTACTTAGGGTTTTTACTTACATAAAGGATGATTTTTTAGCTGGTTTGGTTTTGGCAACACTGGTTTTGACAGCTGACGTGTGTTTAGTACCTTGTGTCACTGTCAAACAGCTTCAGTTTGGTTTGCAATTTAACCATGGATCGTCTTACAAATGAACAACGCTTGCAAATTATTGAATTTTACTATCAAAATTCGTGCTCGGTTCGAAATGTTCATCGCGCGCTGCTTCCATTTTATGATCGGCATTCTCGACCTTCTGAGCAGTCTATTCGGAAGATTGTGACCAAATTTCGCACCAAATTTACTTTGTTGGACATTAAACCACCAACACGTTTACGTACTGTGCGTAGTGAAGAAAATATTGCGGCCGTATCAGCTAGTGTGACAGAAGACCGCGAAATGTCGATTCGGCGCCGTTCCCAGCAGTTAGGCCTTTGTTACAGCACTACGTGGAAAATTTTGCGGAAGGATTTGGGCGTAAAGCCTTTTAAGATACAGCTGGTCCATGATCTAATGCCAGCCGACCTACCACAACGCCGAATTTTTGGTGAATGGGCTCTTGGAAAGCTGGCCGAGGATCCGCTTTTTTATCGAAAAATTGTGTTCAGCGATGAGGCTCATTTTTGGTTGAATGGGTACGTAAATAAGCAAAATTGCCGCATTTGGAGTGAAGATCAGCCAGAAGCATTGCAACAGCTACCAATGCATCCCGAAAAAGCCACTGTTTGGTGCGGTTTATGGGCCGGCGGCATTATTGGGCCATATTTCTTCAAAGATGATGCGAATCGCAGCGTTACTGTCAATGGTGAACGCTACCGAGCGATGATAACAAACTTTTTTTTGCCCGAAATGGAAGTTCTTGACTTGCATGATATGTGGTTTCAACAAGACGGTGCCACATGCCACACAGCACGCGAAACAATGGCGCAATTGCGAGGCGAGTTTGGTGAACAGTTAATTTCACGTTTCGGGCCGGTCAATTGGCCGCCTAGATCGTGCGATTTGACACCATTAGGTTATTTTTTGTGGGGGTATGCCAAGGCTAATGTGTATAGGGACAAGCCCGTTTCGATTGACGCACTGGAAGCCAACATCCATGCATTCATTCGTGAGATACCGGCCGATATGTGTGAAAGAGTATGCCAAAATTGGACTCAGCGGATGGGCTACCTGAGACGCAGCCGCGGTCAACATTTGCATGAAATTATCTTTAAACATTAAATTGCAAGGTTCAAACTATCGATTCAAATAAATATTTCATTAATTTTTTCGAATTTTTTGTGTTTTTTTTTTTAAAAAAGTTCTAAACCTCTTAAAAAATCACCCTTTACAATCTCAATTTAAAACCTCATATCAAAGAAAGAACTCAACCGCAATTAACACCTTGTGGTCTAAGTTTTTTCCTAAATAAATGCGTGGATCCGGCGTCCAAATTTAGAGTTTTTAATGCCACAATTAATAGTTGTTTCTGTTATGGCAATGAAATTTACGGCTATTAGCAGAGTAGTGAGATTGAAAGCATACAAAGGTATTTCTTTAAAAGGATTTTTAGGCTTCCCAAAACTACACCCAGCTACGCGATCCATGTACGAGCTCAAACGCAAAATAGTTGGTCTATGCTATTTGATTACGAATAAATTCTGTTGAGAAATTCAAACTTGTTTTGTTTCTTCAAATAAAAAGTTTTGTTAATGAAAATAAATATGTATTATATTTCTGCTACAATTAAAAAGAAAGTTTAATGAACAAGTTGTAAGCATTTGAAGTTATTACTGAATAAAATATTTGGTCATCTTTCGTTTGAGCGCAAAATAGTTGGTCTAAGATTTAAAAATTACTTTTTACCACTGCGTCACATCACCTTTCTTGGATATGACTGCTTGAATTCGCTGTGGCATTGTATCCAAGAGTTTTTGGCAATCATCGGTTGTAAACGATTGCCAAATATCATTAATTGTTTGTCGTAGATCTTTGCGAGTCCTTGCTGGTTGCTGTCTTAACTTTTGCTTTATTTTGTGCCATAGAGTTTCGATGGGCGAAAGATCAGGGCTACTGGATGGCCATTCCATTAATGGAATGGCTTCAGTAGATAACCAGGCTAGAGTTGACTTTGCCGTATGACAAGATGCACCGTCTTGCTGAAATACGTAAGCCCCCTCGGTTGACTGAAGCTGTGTTATTGATGGAAGCAGATGCTCTTGCAAGATGTCGCGATACTTTACTGAATTTACAAGGCCGTCAACAAAACATAAACTACCAACACCACGCCCAGACATGCACCCCCATATCATTTGTGATGCTGGAAACTTGATTGTTCGTTTCAGACAGTCTTTATGGAACGCTTCTTTGGAGGTGCGAAGTACACGCTTTTGCTCATCGCCAACACAAACCTCAAATCTTGATTCATCGCTCCAAATTACTTCCCGCCACTGCTGTAAGGTCCAATCCTTGTGCTCTTTAGCCCATTCAAGTCGCCTTTTCTTTTGCCTTGGTGTAAGAAGGGGCTTTTCTTTGGCCTATTAGAATGGGTTGAAAAAAACCACAATACAAAATTAACAAAAGATGTTTAAACAAACCTTGTAAAATTTATAACCCATTTTGTTCATGTTGCGTTTACAAGTGTCGACAGACATTTCTTTTTTGATGCGGCTTTTCCACTCTACAGTTACCCCAGCAGCAGTTTGACGACGATTTTCCTTAATTATTTTTTTTAATACCCTACAATCGCGGGCTGTTGCTATTGGCGGCCGCCCAGTTTTCTTCCGGGTTTTAATGTTACCCATCTTATTGAAGAGCGAAATGATATTTTGTACCGATGAACGAGGGAGATTAAAATTTTTGGCAATTTTGTAGCTTGAAAAAACATTTTCAAATGCTTTTACAATCGATTCTCTGAGATCTTTAGATAGGGGATGATGAACCAACAACTGAATTAGAACTATTTGCAAGAGTACACTAATAAGCTAACAAAGCAAGAGTACGTTTGTTTTTGCTTAATTTTTGCTAACGGTTAACTTAATCATACGATTTTGTGGAGTAGACCAACTCTTTTGCATCACGAATGACGTAGACCAACTATTTTGCACTCATTAACAAATGAGAAAGCATACAGTTTTAACGGTACTTGTTGCAATTTTGCTTATTTGTGTCATTAATTCAATTAAAAAAGCATATTGTCTATGATATGTTTTTGTTGTTTTTGTAAAAAAATAAATGCGTATGTATGACAAACTAATAACATAGAAGCTTCCAAGTGCAAAAGTGGGTGGACCAACTATTTTGCGTGTGGGTCGTAGAATCAGGCCTACCCTATATTTTTACGAAAAATCTAAAAGCAAGCGCAGGAATAACCTCCAAAAGAAAGTACTTACTATAGCTATAAGACGCAACTACTCTCCAACCAAAGACTGGCACGAGTTAGCCGACGCCAACCAGACTTCCGTTGAGATAAATGAAAGCAACGCCTGTGAGTGGAGGAATATACTCTACGATTGCATCTCTGTTGTTGATAACAATCTCTTTACGCATTGGCTAGACAGAGCAAAGGAGTCAGCAAGTAGGTCAGTATATAGGGAGCTGAATCTTTCTTTGCGACCCAAGAACTATTTTAATAATAAACTAACAGTTCAGGAGATGAGTTTGAACTTTAAAGTTCGAACAGAAATGCTTGAATTGAATTGTAGACCCCATTGTAGTACTTCGACAAAAGCTTTTAACGTTCCAAGAATGTGCTCAAATTCTTAATGGAGATAGCGGGTGGAGATCGCTTATTCAATTTATCGTTCATGCCATGAATTACCGAAACTCTTTTGCATCTTTATAAATAAACTTTTATCTTTTGTTTTAGCTAAAGTAAAAGCCCTTTTTTTATACCCTTCAGAGGAAGGTATATTCACTTTTCCAATACATTTGTAACGCCAAGAAGGAGTCACCGGAGACCACATAAAGTATATATATTCTGAATCAGGATCACATTCTGAATCGATTTAGCCATGTCCGTCTGTCTGTCTGTCTGTCTGTCTGTTGAAAGCACGATAGCGCCCAAAGTAACTGACGTAGGTGAATAAAATTCGGTGAAACTACTTCTTTTTATCGGCGTCATGTTGGTATTGAAAATGGGCTATGTCGGTCAAGTAGTTCTGGTACCTCCCATACAAAACCAATATTGGACCCATGTGTCTCTCTGTCTGTTGAAAACACGATGGCGCCCAAAGTAATTGATGTAGCTGAATGAAATTTGGTGAAAGGACTTCTTTTTATCGGCGTCAGGTTGGTATTCAAAATGGGCTATGGCGGTCAAGTAGTTCTGGTACCTCCCATACAAAACCAATATTAGACCCATGTGTCCCTCTTTCCGTTGAAAACATGATTGCGTCCAAAGTAATTGATGTAGCTGAATGAAATTTGGTGAAAGGACTTCTTTTTATCGGCGTCAGGTTGGTATTCAAAATGGGCTATGGCGGTCAAGTAGTTCTGGTACCTCCCATACAAAACCAATATTAGACCCATGTGCCTCTCTGTCTGTTGAAAGCACGATAGCGCCCAAAGTAATTGACGTAGGTGAATGAAATTTGGTGAGAGCACTTACTTTTATCAGCGTCAGGTTGCTATTGAAAACGGGGTATGTCGGTCAAGTAGTTCTGGTACCTCCCATACAAAACCAATATTGGACCCATGTGTCTCTCTGTCTGTTGAAAACACGATGGCGCCCAAAGTAATTGATGTAGCTGAATGAAATTTGGTGAAAGGACTTCTTTTTATCGGCGTCAGGTTGGTATTCAAAATGGGCTATGGCGGTCAAGTAGTTCTGGTACCTCCCATACAAAACCAATATTAGACCCATATGTCCCTCTTTCCGTTGAAAACATGATTGCGTCCAAAGGAATCAACCTAGGTGAACGAAGTTTTGTGAAAGGACTTCTTTTATCGTCGTTAGGTTGGTATTAAAAAAGGGCTATGTCGGTCAAGTAGTTCTGGTATTTTGCATGATTTGTATGCAGTGGAGGGTATCAAAGCATCGGCCAGGCCGATGATAACACTTTTACTTGTTTTATTTTTAATTCCACCTCAGTTCTACGTAAAAAAAAAAAAAATTTAAAATCTGTTCTTTTCTCAATTTTTGTTTTGGCTAAACTAAAAGCCCATAGTCTCTTGATACAATTCATTTGGTCTCCTCTCAATTGATTAGTTTCAATTGTAATTCTTTTCACTTCTTAACTATTTTCCTCATTTTACGTTATTTTTTTCTCTTCTTTATAATTTTCTAACTTAAAAGCCTGTTGTTAGCAAACTTAACTCATTTTTAACCTGTTTACCTATTACTCACTTGTAACACAATCGTGTATTCTCTCTAGTTTTTCTATAATTTTATAGTTTTTAAACGGCAGACGGCTGATAAGCCAAGCTGTATATAAAATAGTTTATTTGGAACATTGTTTTGTAACCTCACATAAATAGGAAATAAAGATTATAATCAATCAATCAATCAATCTACTACATGTCCGGGAGTGAGACAGTTAAGACAAAGATGTTTGTTCTTTGCTATCTCAATTTTTTTTTGTCATGAGTTAAAACTTTGAACTGTTGACAAGAATATAAGTAATGTTCTTGATTGCAGCAAAGACATGATGGAATTTTCTTTGTAGATTTCGTTGTACGTAGTGAGCGAGTACAAAATGAAGATTTGTTCTGAGTTAAGTTCCTGTCTTTTGAAATTAAGTGAATTCTATTGTATAAAGCTTCTAAAGAACGAAAGGAATCTTCGAGAAAATTATAAAAGTCATCAAGCTTTGGCAGATCGCTATTTTTAGAGTTGGAATCGGAATTTTTCGCTGATAAATAAACTTCCCAATGCTTTCGCGTAGAATTATCCAGTTTTTGAGACACTAAAATTATAACAAAAATATCCCAAGATTCTGTTTTTACCTTAAGGTTATTAATCGATGTAAGACACTCTTTCGTTGTATCTAACAACTTCCGAATAGAAGAAGCAGATTCTTTTACCATTTCTAGTTGCTCGCAGAGTGATTTTAAGTAAGACTCAACGAGAAAGCGCTTGTTATCATAGCGGGCACAAAGATTTTTCCAAGCTGTGTCGTAATTTGCGTTTGTAAATACAAGGAATTGATTGAATTAGCTAAAAGGCTTCACCACTAAGGCAATTTTTTAGGTAATTCAACTTTTGAGGGTTGGGTAAACTATACTTATTGTCTAACATGCCAACGTAGAGGTCATGAAAGGTAAACCATTGCTTATAACTGCAATCAAACTCCGGCAATTTAATAGTTTTCAGATGAATATCGTTTGATATGATATGATATATTATCAGCGGCTTGATTAATTGTGGTTGGGGTTTGAATATCCTGAAGGGCGATTTTGTCTAAAATATCTCCCTTTAGATCAGCAAAAATTTCTTCAAACTTATGATACTTTTCAGCAGAAAAGTATGCAAAATCTGTCTGAGATCTCTGTGCAACCCTAAGAAATTTGTGAATCTTAACATGATTGAAAGCATCACAAATAGCCTAATTTTTAAAGTCGCTCAGGAACACAAGTGACAAAACTTTCTTTAAATTTAATTAAAACGGCCTAACATTGAAGCTGTTCTTCTATTAATTCTTTAATTTCTTCCATATTGAAGCAGCGAATAATGAAAAAGGAAATCGTTTTAATGTCCATCAATTTGGCTTTATTGGAAGGATAATTTTATGCCATTAATGTTTAAATATGATCTTGGGCATGTGGCCGCCGCGGCTGGTTCGAATAAAGCCAAGTCTAGAGGTCCAATTTTCAACCACTTTTTCGAGCATTTGGGGCTGTATATCGGCAGTAACGCCACGAATGTTGGCTAACAAGAAGTCCCCTAACGTTTCTGATTTGTTGGCGTAGGCAAGCGACTTCACATATCCCCAAAGAAAATAATCCAATGGTGTCAAATCTCACGATCTTGGTGGCCAATTGACAGGTCCATTCCGCGAAACTATGCGCTCATCGAATGTTGCCTTCACTAAATCGATTATGACGTGCGCTGTGTGGCATGTAGCTCCGTCTCGTTGGAACCACATCTCATCCACATTCATGCCATCCAATTCGGGAACAAAATAGTCGGTTATCATGGCCAATTGCTGTGCACGGTGGCGAATCGATTCATTCGGGTCCTCTTCAACACTTTGTGCAATTCTTTCTTCACTGTTCGACGTCTCTGCGGATGCGTATTATCACATAGAGTAAACGTAGTGCGAAAACGATTAATGGTTAACCGAATTAATTGCTCTGATGGACGATTATGTCGACCAGAAAATGAAAGTAAACTTCGCGAACTGAACCATTATTTTCGAAATAAATTTGCACGATTTGCAAGTGTTGTTCATTTGTCAACCTGTTCATGATGAAATGGCAAACCAAACTGAACATAAATGACATTAGAGTTACCAGATTTGACCACAAAATGTAAGTTATCTCTATTATCTATTATCTCTATTCGAAAAACCAACCTCTAAAAAACACCCTCTACTAATCAATCATAAAAGGCAACACTGAAATTTGTGTTGCTGTATAAACCAATAAGGAGAAAAGAAAAAATAAATAACTGTTGTTATTATGCACTGAGAGAAAAAGAAAACTTTAATTGAGATCACGGAAATAAATCGCTTGTTGAAACTTGCTTTAAATTCGTATTGAGATGATAAGGAAGATGAAGTAAACGCAGCTAGCTTCAAATCACGTTACAAACTTTATTTCAATAAAAAGAATTCATTTGACAGATGGTACAGTAATATAGAAAATTTTTTATTTACATTTATAATTGCAATACTTCATCATCTCCTCCGACGCTATTTAACTAACGCCCTAACTTTCAGCACTAAGTTTGGAATCGTAGGCACCGTTGTTTTATCGCCTCTGATCTTCTAACTTCAGGTAGAGCTGCTGGTTGCCTTATGACGCTTGATGAACTTGGATGGTTGACCCCGTCTTGATCCATAATAGCACCTTCGCTCGTGACCAATGACTCCCCAACTTCATTGGTACTAATAGAATCACTTTGGCCAACCTGTTTATACAAATCCAAAACTTCATTACCAAAACTATTAAAATGACCTCCATTCACATCTGTTTGACGGGCTACCACCCGCGATGGTATTACACGCGGGATATCAGCATCTAGAGAGTACTGTACTGGACGCATTTGGTTCTGGTGACGCCTTACATATCCGCATTCGGTTTGCATTCCATACATTTTGTTACCAAACCTGTTTTGTACATTAACTCCCTTTGACTACTTCTTTGACTTCATATACTCTCGCCCCCATACCTCCTGTGAAATTTTGGAGTAGTTACCCAGCTTTCTTTTCATTTCTTCTGGAAAAACACATGCTTACAGGTTCCGATACTTCCTTCCATGTAGTAATTCTGCTGGGGATTTCAGCGACACTCCAATTGGCGTTTATCGGTACGTCGATAAAAATAAGTTAAGAGCCGCCTCGGCGTCTTTCCGTTCACTCACATATTTTTCTAAATGATACCTTGTAGGTCTGAACAAAACGCTCCGCCTAACCATTCGATGCCGGATGAAAAGGAGCTGTTCTCCAGTGTTGGATTGAGTGTGCCTCGCAAAATTCCAAAACAGTTGTGCTGTAAATTGGGTTCCATTGTCAGTGACCATCGCTTTTGAAAGTCCTTCAATTGCAAAAATGGATTGGAGTGCTTTTATCGTTGCTTCGGCAGTAATTGTTGACATAGACACCACATACGGGAACTTGGAATATGCATCTACACAAATGAGCCACATTCTGTTAAAAAATGGCCCCGCGAAGTCCAGGTGTATCCTTTCACATGCCTCCTCTGCAGGGAGCCAGTTGCTGTACTCTCGCTTTGGATCGGCTGCAGCTTCTTGACAGATGGCACATCGCGCCACCACCGTGTTGATTTGTTGATCCATGTCTGGAAACCAGACATATTGCCGTGCCAGTGTCTGGAAACCAGACATATTGCCGTGCCAGTCGCTTCATCCTAGAAATGCCCCAGTGACCCTCGTGTATATATTTATTTAAGTATTTTAGGTTGAATCACCTCCGGAATGACGACTCGGTCATTGAACGATTTTTCAACCGTAGTGTTGACCAAAGCACTTAAACCTTGACAACGGTAGAGTTTCTAGTACATGAACCAGAAACTCTTGTATTGATAAGTGATCGTCGATTTTGTAATTCTCTTGGTATGTTTCTACTTGTTTAAGATCCCTTACCTTGGGTGGGGGGGAGTCTTATTCGCGGGGGAAATCCTAGATTGTTCGGACCGGTACAATCATGGATTTCCGCCGCGCATCTTTCCAGCATTCTGCGGACTGTGTCCTCCATTATGTGTGGAGGTGTCCTCGCTGGATGTCGACGAGTCGCTAAGCAGCTCCTCCAAATTGATTTGGGTCGCCTCAATTTGCGCCCAATACTTGTTAGTTGTGTTGCAGCTGAGTTCCTAAAAGTGTTTGGAACCCACTGGTGTAGTTTCGACGTTGTCCAGGGTACGTTGCAGCGTCTCCCTCAAGTATTTCTGACGCCGCCTTACCTGGGCGATGCAAATATTGTCGCTTGTTTGAACACCGTCGGAACCATTTACTAGGAGAGGTGCTGACGGGAATGGTTTGTCGTCAGTCTCCGATACGACGGGATTTACCTGCTGTTGCAAGTATTTGATCTTACCCTCGAAGAGGGTCTTGTGCTGTTTATATACCGTCCTTACGGCATCATAGTATCCTTTGCTAAAATAAAAATGATCGAGTTGATCAGAATATGTTTCTCTGATTTCACTGTCAGTGGCGTCGAAATTTTCCCACTTCGCAGGAGCTCTTTATAGTACGCAAGCGTCTTTCTGGTTGCTGGATCCTTCTTGAAATTCGCGATGATTCGCTCAATTTCTGATCCAGTTTCTTGCTGTAGTTCTGCTTGCCGTTCCATGGTGCGGAACTAGCGTTCCGAATTGACGTTGATGAACAAGCGTTGAACAAGAGAAAAGAAATATCGAACCGTGATCACCAAATCACGTCGGGGTCACCAAAATGAACGATCTTTCAACCGTAGTGTTGACCAAAGCACTTAAACCTTGACAATGGTAGAGTTTCTAGTACATGAACCAGAAACTCTTGTATTGATTAGTGATCGTCGATTTTGTAATTCTCTTGGTCTGTTTCTGCTTGTTTAACATCCCTTACCTCGGGTGGGGGGGAGTCTTATTCAAAATGATAAAACGATCGTTGATTGCTAGTAAAAGACTGTTTCTATTTTTATTAATTTTGTGGCTTATATAAATAAAAGAACGTTTAAGTTCGCTGTTCGAAAAAGAACTGGCCTTTATTTTTGTTTACCTCAATCTGCCTAACATTTCAAAAAAATAAACTTAAACTAGTTCAGTAGTTGTTGTTGCTGGGACGAATGTGCTGACGTGCGATTTCAAGCGTTGGGGTGAATGTTCGGTGCTATGGCTGGTTGTTGCAGTTTGAACGGATGTGCTGACGAGCAAGAAAAAGCGTTGGGATTAATGTGCGGTATTATGTACGTAGTTGTATAATATGTTGATGATAATGACTAATGAGCATTAACTACTCTCCCTTTTAAACGGAGCTGTGCCCAGCTTTCTTTCCGCAAGCTTTTCAGAAGGTCTTGCATGAACTTTTCTTTATATAATTCCTTTAAGTTAATAGTAATGTTTTCGTCTCTGTTTTGATTATTATGTTTCTTCCTCAGTTTCGAGATCAATGCCATAGCAATTCCAAAAGAGAATAAAGCAAGCCATATTAGACTGTGTGATCTGACTTCTTGTTTCAAAGTTGCAATATGCTCCGGGTTCTTTATATTAACTTCATTTAGGTACGGTAATGACAGCATGTTTGTGTTCCGTAAAGTTGATTGTTTGTACCCTGGTTGGTTCAGGACTTAAATGAGTCAGGGATGTTACTTTCTTACAGTTTTTTAGAGGCTTATAGAGGGCTCCGCATTGTGCAATTTCGTAGGTTTCTAAAACTATAATTTTGTTGTCTTCCACTACTGGGAATAATCTTATTTTATTACAAGTAATCTCAATTTTGGGATATTTTACTAGAAATACAATTAGATCGTTATTTTGCATGATTTAACTAAGAATTACTTAAAATTTGGCTAATACTAACATTTCTGAAGTGCTCTGCTCTAATTATAGATTCTATTTCCTTGTCATCTAGTATAATGGGGTTTATAACATTCATCTTTCCCAGCATAACGGAGGAAATTATATTATATAAGTCGGTAATAATCGCTTTATTTCTGCTAAGAATTAATGCAAATAAGTGTCCTGTCTCGGTTTGGATTTCCTTGCTGGCGTCTAATAGTTTGTTAAGTGTTTGTGTTAGCTGATTGATTTTAATCTGCAATACGGTATTTACAGCAATTTGTCGTTCATTCGCTTCGATAAGAGCTTCCTCTTTGGTTTTTACCTCATTAAAATCGTCGAAATCAGGGGTACCAGCCACGTATTTCAAGGTCGTGCCTAGAAAGTTAATGCTACGAGCATGTCGGTGGAGAATTCGGAGAGTGTTCAAAAGATGCAGTATCTGTTCCACGTCGACCTGAATTGCCTTTTTTTCGTCTATTTTGGTAGATAATGGGACAAACTTCAGAGTTTGGTAGGTCATGATTTCGTAGTCTGTTAGGTTACTGCAATGCGTAATATAGTCGTTATCGGTGTAGATGGCGACTCTTCCATCGGGGATAGGAATGTAATTGGCCTGCGAATAGTTCAAGAGTCTGGTATGTGCGTTCCGTAAAAAAATCAAAAGTAGGGCCCTTCGAAAGAGAATTTATCTTAAATTTTTAAATTCTTTTCCTATTATGATAACTTAGGTCTGATTGTTTTGTCTGCTCAATTCGTTTTTTGATTTCGTTTCGTAAGTCAGGGGGCATCGAGTGGATTATGTCAATTGGTCTTTGGTTTATAACCAAACTAGCTGGTACCCGCAACTTCGTCTGTGTAGAATTATAGTACTTCGAGTAACTCAATTAAAATATTCATATCAACAACACCGCCACCTATCGGGTCCAAAACTATCCTATCTTTCAATCCAAGCAATCAGCCCTACATATTTAAATTCATTTGTAAAATACGCAGCAATAATATATTTATTTCTTACCAAAAGTATAGATACCCATGATGAATTTTATTATCCCTAACTTGAGAAACTTCATCCTCTTCACGTTTTGTCTTCGCGACAAAAAGTAGCCTATCGACGGTTAAAGTGCAGAACCTCGTAAGTCATAAAATTCAACAAAAATATTAATAATGTAAAAAAATCATAAGAATCAGAGCTATCTTTTGGCGTTTTCAGGGTAACAATGTTGTTCTGAACATTTCACACTAAAGGCAGAATTCAAAACCTCGTATCATAGATTGCATACATTGATTTAAACGTTTTTTTGTTATTTCTGAAGAACATGCAAAAAAGACTTACGAGGTTCTGCACTTTAACCGTCGCTATGTCATTCTCAGAGGTCCCATCTATCCCTTTAGGTACCAAAATTTGTAAAAAATTGGTTTGCGGCCGTGAAAAGGAAACAATCCGACTTTCGCATTTATAATATTAAGAATAGTCAAGCCTACCTTGAATTTTTGGTGCAAATGACAACTGACAACAAAACTATGCTTTGAAATAAGTGATGCCAAATTGTACAGTTGTTTTGTGATCACCTTACGTATTCGACTATTACAAAAATTACTATCACCAATCACCTTACCTTACACAAATGTTGTTCATAAACTAAGCTCCAGCTCTCCTGCCCAATTTTGCGGCAAATTTTGAAAATTAAATTCACTTTTAGATTTCCTATCTGTGAACACGCGTGAAGAGTCATAAAAAATCGTTTCAAAACAATGTATTAAATCAAATTGAATTACAATAACTGTTGAAAGCTGATAAAAATTTAATAACACTTAAAAAATGTTTGATAAATCGCAACGCACGTCTGCACAGCACACACAATAGTAGAGAAAGACTGTGCAAATCAATCAGCTGTCAAAATTTGGTGCACAAAACGCCATATACTGGCAATACCGGAACCGGCATTTGAAATCATGTTCGTTTTTAATGTGTGACAAAACATATTTGGTACAAAAACAATTGTCACACAAATTTGGTACAAAAATAATTGTCGCAAAAAATTGTAAAAAAAAGAAATTGTCACAACGTAAAGTATTATGAAAATAGCGTCGTAAAATCGCTCCATACAAAATGTATGGGAAAATGAATTTTTTTCAAAATTTTTTTTATCGGGAATTTTTCTGGAATTTTCTTGGGTATTCTTCTTGTTTGGCCAGAGACCAGTCCGAATTGATGCGAATCATCGAAATTGGTCCAGGCGTTCTTGAGTTATAAGCGTAGTAACTAACGTCACTTTCTTTTGTATTATTAACTGTAAATTATCTTATCCACTTTTAAAGTGCACATAAAGCGAATTCCATTGCACACTTGCTTATTTGATCGTCAAATGTCAAGCGTGCAATGGAATCTCGCAAGCGAAACCTGAGCTCTGTCTCCATCTTCGTGGGAAGATAGAGATAAGACTTTGGTCGCACAGGCACTTAGTAGTAAGTTTAGTTCTAAGTCATTTTGGGAGTTATAATAAAGTCATCAAAAAGAAAAGACGTTTTTCGTTCATGATATAATTGGCGCAGTCGTGAAAAAGATACTACATTTTACTTTCGCGTTAATGTATTGAACTACGAAGAGCAGCAACGCGAATTTGTGTGTAGTTTATTAGCTCCGAAATTTAAACGATTTATCAAGCAACTGTGAACGAAAAGTGCACCCTTGTTGCAAACCACGCTAGATCGATTAATTTCATAAAAAAAAAAGTGTGACTGTGAAAGTTGTAATCGCATCACATACCGATGTAACGCATTGAACTACGAAGAGTAGCAACGCGAATTCACGTGAAGTTTAATGAGCTCCGAAATCCAAACGATTTAACTAGCAACTGTGAACGAAAAATGCACCCTTGTTGCAAAAAAAATAGTAGATCAATTAATATTCATACCAAATCGTGACTGTGAAAGTGGTAATAATTGCGTATTTATTGCAAGACACACTCGCTCGACAACGATACATCATTCTGTGAAGAAAGATCAAACAAGATCAGAGGAGGACCAACAACAAGCCGCAGAACCAAGGGGCGAAACCGTATCTGAGAAACATCAAAGAAAGCAGAAAAATCCCGCAAAAGTAAGGTTAAGTGATATTTAATTTTATTCTTTTAAAGTATCTTAGTGTAATATTTGTAAAATGGAAGGCCTAACAGTGGCAGAAAAGCTTAGAATTGTCTTAGATTTCATTTCAAAATTGCCACAATATAATGGGGACGAAAATTGTTTAGTAGAGTTTATTGAACGTGTAGATGCAATAATTCCTACTCTAAATGAGTTTGATGCCGTTAACAAAACTGTGCTTACGGGATATATAAAAAACAAAATTGTTGGGAAAGCTAGGTGTGCGCTCCAAAGGCATGGCAGGGTAAATTCTTGGGAGGAAATAAAGGAAATTTTAAAAAATAACTTTACCGAGAGATTACCTACAGATTCTTTGATTGACCAAATTAGGACCAGTAGAGTTACTACTACAATAGAGGACTATTATAATAGAATAAACAATTATCTTAGTAGAATTAATAACGCTTATCTACTTAGCAATCCGCGCAACAATCAAAACATGATTGACTCAAATAATCGTATAGCGCTTGATTCCTTCAAAAATAACCTACCAGAACCAACTAGAACAGTTATTTTTAGTCGCAATCCTGGAAATTTAAGCGACGCCTTCAAAATAATTTTGGAAATAAACCAACAGAATTTTGGACCTAACGGTCAATTTAATGTTACCCAAAGAACACAATCTAGACGTTCTAATTTGGATAGGACTAGCAATAACGGTTATAATAATTACAATCATAGAAATCAGAATTTCCAAGGTCTTAGTAACCAACAAAACAGACCTCAAATTAGCAATAACGGTTATAATAATTATAATCAAAGAAACCAAAGTGGTCAATCTAGGCAAAGCAATCGCAGAAGCGGTTATTTACGAAATAATAGAAATAGTGATTTGGAGCCTATGGATGTATCTAATAATTAGGAAAATTTTCAAATAGGAGCCTCGGAAGAGACATGCCCTATATAACGATAGATAATCCATTGAGAACATTACGATTCATTATCGACACTGGTGCTGCATTTAGCTTAATTAATCCAGGCTTATGTAAGTCAAAATGGAAATCAGAAGTAGACATGTCTATTAGAGCATGCAATAAAGAAATTTCAATTAAAACTAAGTGCTCGTTTCCGATCTTCAATGAATTTAATGTTCCGAACTACTATGTAGAATTTCTGGAATACAACTTTAACGACAAATATGATGGTTTGATAGGCAACAACATCTTGTCTAAATTAAATGCTATTATTGACTATAAAAATCGTTCCATGAAAACATATAATGCTGTTATAAAACTCTTTCTGAGCCCTGATGAGGAAGATTATTTTTACCGGTCTCACAAAGAAACTCCCATAGAAATATTTAATAGCGAAATTAACGTAAATAACTTATTAGACCACATAAACTTAGATCATCTGAACGATGAGGAGAAAACAAAATTAAAAATGGTAATCCTTAGGAACAAAGGTGTTTTTTACAAAGAAAATGACGACCTTACCTTCACTAATGAGATCAAACACCGAATTATTACACAGAATAATGTTCCAATTTACTCAAAACTCTACCGGTACCCCGAAATTCACCGCGAGGAAGTAGACAAACAAATAGATGAAATGCTCAGACAAGGCATTATAAATGAATCGAAAAGTCCTTAAAATTCGCCTATTTGGGTCGTTCCCAAGAAAATGGACAATTCAAATGTTCAGAAATGGCGAATAGTAATAGACTATCGGAAACTGAATAACATCACCTTTGACGATAAGTTCCCAATCCCGAATATTGACGATTTATTTGATAAACTGGGAAGGTGTAACTACTTCACGACCCTAGACTTAGCTAAGGGGTTTCATCAAATAGAAGTAGACCCCAGAGATAGGGAAAAAACTGCGTTTTCAACTGCAACCGGGCACTACGAATTTAATAGGATGCCTTTTGGCTTATAGAATTCGCCCGCCACTTTCCAGAGGATGATGAATCATGTATTGTCCGATTTCATTAACAAAACTTGTATCGTTTATCTCGACGATATTCTTATTTTTTCTACAGGAATAGAAGAACATTGAAATTCTTTGAATTTAATTTTGAGAAAATTATTTGAAGTGAATCTAAAGATTCAGCTGGACAAGTGTTAATTTTTTCAGAGAGAAACTGAGTTCCTCGGGCATATTGTTACCCCCGAAGGAATAAAGCCCAACCCAAAGAAAGTTGACGCTATACAAAAAATTTCACTGCCTAAGACAGTTAAAGAAATAAAATCATTCCTGGGAATCACAGGCTATTACCGCAAATTTATTAGAGATTATTCTAAAATTGCGTATCATATGACCAAATATTTCAAAAGAAAACAAGGATCAATTTTAAGGACGAAGAATACATTCATTCGTTCAAACGATTAAAAGAACTCTTAATGAATGATCCCATCCTTACTCACCCTGACTTTTCAAAGAAATTCACTCTATTAAGTGATGCTTCAGATTTTGCTATTGGAGGAATACTTATGCAAAATGACAAAGTCATTTCCTATTACAGCAGAACTCTTAATGAACACGAGCGTAGGTACTCAACGATTGAAAAAGAGCTCCTCGCCATCGTAGAAGCAACTAAATATTATAGACCCTATATATTTGGTCGTAAATTCGTGATCAAGACAGACCACAGGCCTTTGGTTTGGTTAGACTCATTGAATAAACCAAATTCAAAGTTGCAGCGATGGAAAATAAAACTAAACGAGTACAACTACAATATTGAGTACATTAAGAGTAAGACTAATGCAGCCGATGGGCTATCTCGATTACCAAATTTAGAAGTAAATAATAACGAGGAAAATGAAGACAATGACTCAAATATAGCTACCATCCACAGTGCCCCAGAAGATAGTTCAAAGCATATACCCATTACAGAAAAAGCTATTAATTTATACAAAAATCAGATTTATTTGTACAATCATCATAAGGAAAAAATAGTCCATAGAATTGTACATAAAAAAATACAGAATATTATTCATGTTAGCGAAAAGAGCAATTTATTAGCTATTATGAGGGGACTTTTAATTGACAAGGGCACAATGGCAATATACTGCGAAGATAACAAACTTTACATAGAGTTTCAGGACAATTATGTCAAATATTTTTCTAATAATAATAAACTTAAACTAGTAAAAACGTCAAATAAACTTACAGATGTAACAGATTATAACGAAATGCTCACCATTATTATCAACTCGCATGAAAAAAATAATCATAGAGGGATAAGCGAAGTATATAACGAATTAAAGGGACTTTACTTCTATCCCAACCTACAGCTGATCATTCACAAGATTATAAATAACTGCGAAGTTTGCAATATCGCTAAGTTCGATAGACATCCGATAGAATTCAGACACGAATTAACTAAAACAGCAAAACATTTCAACGATATAGTTCACATAGATATCTGGTTCCCTGAAAGAAACAAATTTTATTTGACAACCATTGATAAATTTTCGAAATACTCAACCATTCATAAATTGCAAGACCGCAATTGGCAATCAATTTTGATAGCAATTAAAGAAAGAATTAGATATTTGGGAAAAATGAATGAACTTATATCAGACGGAGATACATGTATCGTAAATGCAGCAGTTGATGAGTTTCTTAGGGAAAATAGCATAATATTCCATAAAACCACAGCGAATCAAAAAACAGGTAATGCAGACATTGAAAGATTGCATGGGACGCTAAACGAACATTTACGAATACTTAATGCATCAGGAGACACATCAGAATTAGACGAGAAATTACATAAAATCTTGGTCATCTACAATAGAACTATACATTCCAGTACAAAATTAAAACCAATTGATTTCATTACAAAAAATTATAATAAAGAAGATATTAGTGAGATCTATAAGAATCAAACCATTAGAAAAGAAAATCGTTTTAATAATGACCATAGACAGGAAGGTGGAAACCAATGTACGGATATTGTTCAGAACAGAACTGTAACAAAAATCCATCCTAAATATAAAAAGCTGAAAAACTTTACTAGAGAGGGCAATTATATTATTGACAGGTCTACTAAAAGAAACACTAAGTATCATAAGAAACAAGTTAAGCGTAGATACAAATATCAAAATTCGTGATTTGTAAAATTTTTTATTGCATACGTCCTATCTTATTACAGATGTTCTTATTGTATTTCAATATACAATTTAGTATGGCTACACCGTTGTTAAACTGGATGAACTTAATGTTGTAGACAACTTTATTAAGATTCTACACCTCGTGAACTTGACAGGTTACGAAGAAGCAATTAACGTAGTGGAGAAAAACATTAAAACTTTTGAGCAAAAACTAACTGACGAAGGCTATAATCTGCTTCAAAGAGAAATAATAACAGCAAAGCAAAATCTTGCATCCTTAATTCCACCAACTAAAGTGAGGCAGAAAAGAGCACTTGTTAATATTTTAGGTTACGGTTTAAAAAAACTAGCAGGTACAATGGACGAAGACGACGCTGTTGCTATATACGAACATTTGGACAATTTGGAACAAAATACGAAACAGACAATCGACCAATTAAATAAACAAGTTATCATCAATAACAATTTAGTAAAAAATCTTAACGATATTATGGAACATGTTAATACCGAAGAACGCAAAATTAACACAATCTTAATCAAACTCAATACAGAAACAAATAAAACTATATCCGAAATTGATAATTCTAAATTTATTTTGCATAGCTATGCCGACGTTACTATAATCAATAAACAGCTAGAAAAATTATCAGATATAATTTTGTTAAGTCATTTGAACGTGTTAGGGCACAACATACTGACGGAAGAAGAAGTAGGCAAATATAACATAACAGTAGAAATTTTAGAAGTGGAATTTTTTTTTAGGGAAAATTTCTTAATAATTGCCATTGGAGTGCCCACTTTTACAAAAGGAAAATTTTATAAAGCTTTAGTAATTCCTTTTCCTAATGAAAAGTTTGAACAGTTGGATTTAGACACCCAAGTCATAATTATACAGAAAAATAATATCTACACCTATGACGAAAATGTAATGTTAAAAAAAGATCTTATGCCACATGAAAATAATTGTATTAGAAATATATTTGAAAATGAAAACATATGTCCATTTAAATATAATAACGAAAGTTCTATAGAAACAGCATGCGATAACATAATTATTACTAGAAACCTTTTAACAACCAAATTACAACAAAACTGTATTGAACAAGATTTAACTTTAAAAGCTAACAATCTTATAAAATTTTCCAATTGCCAAATCAAAATCAATAATTCTACATTTATAAACAAAATTGAACAATTTTTGAGCAGTATTGTAATTCCAACTACATACACTAATTTCAGAAAGCAAATAAATAATATCACTCTAAATGATTTGCATTTAAATACAATAAAGAATAGAGATCAAATCGAGTATATCAGTAACAAAACAACCAATGCAAACTATATTTCTGTATCCTTAAATTGTATACTCATTCTATTAGGAGTTGCTTGCATTCTGTATAAATTTCCAAAAATATGTAAGAACATAGAAGTAAAAGATGTTAAATCTAAAATTGTTGAAAAATCTCAATCTGGATGTAATGAAATAATTAATGAAAACGTAAATACATTCGGAAATGATAAGGAATTAACACCCATTGCCGGTTCAATCTTTAATGTATAATTGATTACTTATGGATTATGGGTTAAACAGTAATATTAAAAATATACTTAACTTTTATTTTGGAGACCAACATTTTTAACGGGGGAGGTATTAACTGTAAATTATCTCCTCCACTTTTAAAGTGCACATAAAGCGAATTCCATTGCACACTTGCTTATTTGATCGTCAAATGTCAAGCGTGCAATGGAATCTCGCAAGCGAAACCTGAGCTCTGTCTCCATCTTCGTGGGAAGATAGAGATAAGACTTTGGTCGCACAGGCACTTAGTAGTAAGTTTAGTTCTAAGTCATTTTGGGAGTTATAATAAAGTCATCAAAAAGAAAAGACGTCTTTCGTTCATGATATAATTATATATATAGATGTAGCGGTCGCGATAAGAATTAACTCGGCGGTATCATCTATATTTTGCTCTAACATGATACATTTAGCTATTTATGATAATGTGCTGTGAAATCTTTCTACCTGTCCATTTGTTGTGCTGTGGGAAGGGGGTGTTGTAAAAATGATTTCGGAGTAACGACTTAATGGTTTCGGAGTTAAGCGATCTTTCGTTATCGCATATTATGGTCTTAGTGTTTTTAAAAATATTCATCATTTCCAAAAGAGGTTCTCTAATATCGATTATTGCTCGAGATCTTATTGGTATCACCATCGCAAATTTTGAAAATTTGTCCAAGCAAGTAAGAAAGTGTTTCCTATCTGTTGAGTAGATGTCAATATAAAGGAGTTCACCGGGTTGGTTCGGTATGGGTGTTCTGCCTATTTGGGCCTTAAGCGGATGTCTTTGGTATTTCGCTTCGCGACAGATCTTACAATTGGAATAAATTTCCCTTAGTTTCTTTCTAATGTCTGGGAAATAATAATCATTAAGTATTTGCTTCATATTTTTACGTAAAGACCGATGAGTTCTGTTATGCTCAGTGATAGCAATTTCTTCTTGGTCGTTTTTATTAAAAATATCGGTGACGAGTTTGGGAGTGTGCAGGAATTTAACTGAGGGATATTCTTTGATCAAATCATTTTGAATTTGTGCAAGGATGGGTAAGTCGCAGTAAATTGCGCTCACCACATCAGGATTTATACTTTCTCTAAGAATTTGGAAAAGGTCTTTATAGTTGCAAAACGAAATTGTGTGTCTGATCTTTGCTCTAAAAATTATTTTAGTTATCTTAGACGTTCCTGTACTTTGATTGAGAATAAGCTGATTCTTAAAGCAATTTACTGGGTTTGAGACACTGTTTATGGTTGCAGACAGAGATTTTTCACTATGTGCCGTTATGGAGCTAGGAGATTCTTGTTGCTCCAAGGCGTTAATATGCTGTCTGGATAGTGCATCTGCGACAAAATTCTTCTTTCCTGGCTTGTAAAAAAATTTTGGAGAAAACTCTTCTACAAATGCTTTCTACCTCTTAATTTTCGCATTTGAACTTTTGTCGGATACAGCGAAAGTCAAGGGTTGATGATCTGTATAAATGTTTAAATGCTTGACACCATACAAAAAGTTGCGAAGTTTCTGCAGTGACCAAACTATGGCCAACAGTTCTCGTTCATTAGTGGCGTAATGTTCTTCCGTTGAGGATAAAGTTCTTGATATCATTGTAATTGACCTACCGTTCTGTGACAGCACGACTGCTAGTGCGTGTGAAGAAGCGTCGGTAGTTAAATCAAACGGTTTATTGAAATCTGGGTAGAGGAGAAGTACGTCTTCGGAGGCATATATTCGGTTAATCTTATCAAATGTTACGAGAGCTTCCTCATCCAATTCTATGTTCACCTTCTTTGATTTGTTGGTACCTACATTACCGTTTTCACCACGTAGATGTTTCGTAAGAGGTTTCATAATTTGGGAGTAGTCTTTAACGAATCTTCCGTAATAACCAGAGAGTCCCAGAAAAGACCGTGGACTACGGAGTGTTTTAGGAACTTCATAGTTAACAATATCGTTCACTTTATTTGGGCAGGTCTCAATTCCGTTTTTTGATACTATAAATCCTAAGAATTCGACTTCCTGCCTGAAGAACTTGGACTTTTCAGAGGAGACTCGCATGTTGGCCTCGTAAAGCTTTGTTAGGATATGGTTTATATGCTCAATGTGTTGTTCCTTTGTCTCAGCGAAGATTATGACATCGTCGATATAAACGTGACAAATTTTTCCGATTTCCGTTCTTAAAACGTCGTCTATTGCTCTCTGAAATATGCTGAGAGCATTTTTTAGGCCAAAGGGAAGTCTACGGAACTCATATTTCCCATTATTAATGGAAAAGGCAGTTTTTTCCCTATCTCGTTCTGCTAATTTAATCTGATGAAACCCAGATTTAAGGTCCAATGTTGTGAAAAAAAAAGATTTGCCTTTGCCAGAATAACTGTTGTGTCTGGAATTGGATACTTGTCACTAATAGTTTTTTCATTCAATTTCCTAAAGTCCACAACCAATCTCATCTTGCGATCTCCTTTATCATCAGTACCCTTCTTGTCAACAACCCAAATTGGACTGTTATATGGTGACCGAGAAGGTCTTATAATGCCTTCCTTAAGAAGATCACAAATTTCTTTATTTACAAACTCAGTAGCAGCCATTGGGTAAGGATACGCTTTTGATAAAATGGGCTCACTATCTCTTGTTCTAATAGTGGCAACGATGTTAGTATTATATGGCAAGGATTCGTTTAGGTCTGCAAATACTTTTGATTGATAAGTCAATATTGATGAGAATTGTTCTCGTAACTCTGCGGGTATTGTGGTAAAGTCGTACGAAATATGATTTATCTGCTTACAGTAAAAGTATAATAGCTTTTCTCCCACACCATTGTAGGATAAAATACCTCTCCTTTAATCAAGTTGGGCATTAATTTCTTTTAGGGAATCGAATCCAATGATTCCGTCGAAGGTATCGAGACCAGACAGAATAAAAAAACAAACGTTTTTGTTAAAAACATTAATCCAGCAGTTGGATACAACCTGGTTGGTTCCATGTATAGATTTGATATAAAATGGTTTCTCTATTGGCTTTACGGCTTTTAAATTATCGAGTTGCTTTATATAATTTTTTGCGGCACCGGTATCAATTAGTAATTTTATTTATTTCCCTCCTAGTGTCCGGCTTAGATATGGCAGGAGGGATTTACCCCTAAAAAATTTACCTCATCTGATATGTCATTGTTGTTGTATGTGCTGTAATGCGGTTGTTCGTAATTTTCGTTATCATTATTGTCGTATTGTTCGTAGTAATGCTAATCAACTTGATCACAATTATATTCATAAACTATTGGATGTTCCTGCTGGTTTAGATGATTAATCTATATATATAAAAGAGAGTGACGTTAGTTACTATGTTTATAACTCAAGAACGCCTGGACCGATTTCGATGATTCGCATGAATTCGGACTGGTCTCCGGCCAAACAAGAAGAATACCCAAGAAAATTCCAGAAAAATCCCGGGAAAAAAAAATTATGAAAAAAAATACATTTTCCCATACATTTTGTATTGAACGATTTTACGACGCCATTTTCATGATAGATGACGTTTATGTTTACGTTACGTTGTGACAATTTTTTGCGACAATTATTTTTGCACCAAATTTGTGTGACAATTGTGCGCTTGAGCTTGCTTTATGAACAAAATTTGTGTAAGGTAAGGTGATAGGTAATAGTCATTTTTGTAATAGTCAAATACGTAAGGTGATCACAAAATATCTGTACAAATTTGGCATTACATTGTTATTTCAAAGCATAGTTTTGTTGTCAGTTGTCATTTGCACCAAAAATTCAAGGTAGGCTTCATATAATCTTATGTGGTATTCGATTGGGCGCTCTCAGAGCACTTTTTTGCTCTTAGAGCAATTTTTATGTTCGTTTGGTACAAAAAAAAGCTATCTTTTGCAGATTTCAGAGCGCTTTTGCGAATCTGAATTTTTTCTCAGATTTGCTTCAGATTTACCAATACAAGTATGTTTGAGTTTGTGCACGCTTTCGTGAAATTTTTCAACTGCAAAGAAACGCATTGCATCGGGTGGATCTATTTTTGTTAATTATTTATGTACAAATGTTTAGAAATCAATCTGGGCGAGCATCTTGAATGTTTTCATATAAAATTTAACCAGTGAATGGAAAGCCCTTAGAAAAGTGTCGAAGGCTACACATATTCCAATCGCACAAATATCAACATAAAGAGCAAGTGACGTTTTTATGTTCGATTAGACACACGGGAAATCTGAAATCTGAGAGAGAATCTCAAGAAGCCCAATCGAATACCACATTAATATTATAAATGCGAAAGTCAGAATGTTTCCTTTTCACGGCCGCAAACCAATTTTTATAAATTTTGGTAGCTATGGGGATAGATGGGACCTCTGAGAATGACATAGGCTACCTTCAAAACGTGAAGGGGATGAAGTTTCTCAAGTTAGGGATAGTAAAATTCATCATGGGTATCTATAGTTTTGGTAAGAAATAAATACATTTGCTGCGTATTTTACCAATTTGACTTTAATTTGTAGGGCTGATTGGTTGGACTGAAAGATAGGATAGTTTTGGACCCGATAAGTGGCGGTGTTGTTGATATGAATATTTTAATTGAGTTACTCGAAGTACCAATTCTACGCAGACGAAGTTGCGGGTACCAGCTAGTTCTCTATATTTTAGCCATTGGTTGTCGGTCTGATTCACGATATCTTTTTGATGATCTAGTTTGGTTATCTATCACCGTGATTCTTGGCTGGGAATTGGGGACGGGTGGTCTATTCTGAAAATTCGTCTGTTGTCTAAAGTGTGAATTTTTATTTATTTTTTTTGTGGGGAATTCGCTGGAAGTAAAAAATCATCGAAAGACATTGCAGAGCTATACGCGAGGGATGCTTCTGCAATAGTGATGGACTTTAACTCATCTAAAAAAACTCCCGGGGGACTGACATTAGCCATCCCGAATAAGATTGCACCTAGTCGTACGTCTAATCAGCAATTTATATTTTGAATTATTTAATGAATTTAAAGAGATAAATCCGCCGTTTGTCGGATTTTAAAACTTGTTTTGTTTGAAATTAATATCTAATTTCTTAGCCCTAGAGGTTTTATCCGTCTCAGTCTCCTGATTACATTGTCATCATTTAAAAGTTCTGTTATTTCTGTGTTTACGTGATTGAGAAGCCGATTTCTATGCCTCCGAGCAACCTTCTTAACTTCATCTTCAACCATTTCAACATTTAGATCTCTATGCAGATCGGGGTTGCGTATGTACCAAGGTGCATTAACTATGTTCCTTAGTAGTTGTAAGCTGCAGGGGTCTAGGAATGAATGATACCTACTATATCCTTTTGTTGATTCGTAGCAGTATCGGTACGCTTGCGGGTGCACGGCGTGAACTCGTCGGTGGGGTGGAATCTTGCTACTATTTACCCTGTGCTTACTTGAATATCGTACCGAAAATAAGAAGAGAAAAAAATAAAAGAAAACCAAATTGTGACGTAAGGTCAGGTTATCTCTGCAGAGGGGCAGTGATGCTATTGCGCAATGAAAAGGTGGGTATAATGAACTTTCTTATTATTGGATGGTGTCTAGGGTGTTATGACACCTGGAGGAACCCTCCCCTTGCGACTGACCGCGGCCATCGCACCATGACTACTCCTTCCTCGATCTCTCTTGAAATAGTCCCTAACTCGCACTCAGAGGCTAATTTGAATTAACAAGACGATTTAAGTTAATTGAAAAATCGAGATAACTTTATATAAACCAAATGAATATCGTTTGTTACGAAATGGATCTTAACTGGGTATATAGGTAAATCAAATTCTAGAAACTAATTTAATATTCAAACCTTCAAAGCAGGTATATAAGTAAATTTAATATGGTAATTATGACCGGTGAAATTTCAAATAATACTATGTAAGCCAAAGAAAATATGGTATGTATATATGCAATGTACCAGTAGCGTGGCGTGAACATTTTAAAATGGGAAGTCGAAGCAAAACTAATCACATACAAATGTAAAAAAACTCTACATCTGTGTACCTTGAAACAAAATCATACATTGTTCATTTGCTTTGCATCAACTAAGCAAAATCAATTCAAGCGACCTTTTTTATACTTCAAGTCAATATTTATTCAATATTTAAAATTTACAATTTGCGCCCTGCAATCTGCCAACTGTATTTGTAAACCAAAACACCTACCCTACCTACCTCAACATAGTACCTATAATTATCCACACAAGACACAATAAGAAAAGAAGAAGTAAAGGAAAATCGAATAAGTCGAAGAAAAGCGTGTTATTTTGTTCATATCATAACCAAGTGGGTGTAAAACACATAGGTAGGTAGGTAGGTAAAAGGGTGCTCTTGTGGCCTCCGCCACAGCTTCACACAGACCATCAGTTGGGTCCATTGTGTCCAGTTACTGGGGACCATCCATACCTGTTAAAAACAAGAGATAGACCGCTTATAATCAGAGCCACATAGATTTAGTAGAATCTCATGGGTTCTTAAGCTCTTTTGTACCATATCCTCTGGTTCGTCCTACGAGTACCTGATGATATGAAGTCTATCCATCTACTAGAACCACCCAGATTTAAGTATGAATCTCAGGAGTTCTTTAAGGTCGATATTCTTCAGATCCTCTAAGTCGTCGAAGAAGTAACTCTTGAGGATCCTTTGTCTGCTGTCCTTAAGGGCTGGGCATTCGCAAAGCAGGTGGCGAACAGATTCTATTTCTTCAACGTCCCTGCAGCTTCTACAGAAGTCATTATGCAGTATTCCTAGCCTTTCCGCATGTACGCCTATCGCACAGTGTCCAGTAATGACTCCCGTGAGTATGCGAATATCCTTGCGGCTAAGTCCGATCATATAGTTGGATCTCTTTTGGCTCACCTCTGGCCATAATTCTTTAGTGTGCCTGCAGGTACTGAGATTTGTCCAGCGTAGGTTAATCCTACTCCCGGATTCAATGTCAATCTTCCTTGCAAGCGTGCATAGCGGAGTTCTTACTGATTTTAGGGCCATGGACGTATGTAAGTTCGACCCGTTTCTTGCAAGCTCATCCGCCTTTTCGTTTCCTGGAATATCCCTATGTCCTGGTACCCAGCATAGAGTCACCGTGTTGTCTTGTGATATTTTGTCCAGATATTTCTTACCATGACTTACTGCCCTTGACTTCACCACAACCGACTCCATGGCTTTTATGGCCGCTTGGCTGTCGGAGTGTAAAACACATACCCAAAACCCACCGCAGTACTCAGGGAAGAAAAAAAGAGATAGATACAAATGTTCACTCAGCGTCAGCAGTCAGCACTCAAAATTAACGTAGTAGCAGTAAGTAGTAAGAACTGAGAATAACTCGAAGAAAAGCGCGTTATTTTCTACATAACCAAGTGGGTGTTGAACAAAGAGGTGTCAGACACAGTGCTCAGGGAAGAAAAAAAGAGATAACAAGCTTATATTCTCTCAAAATCAACTATCAAGTGAGAGCTTTAATAACCCGAAAATGAAAATATGAAAATAGATACACACAATATTATTTATTAACTGACTTTTGGTTTGCAGGGTTATGTGTGTGTACCATTTTGTGAATAAAAATTTATTTGTGTTTCATGTATAGGTATATTTGGTTTTTGGTAGATAGATAGTGTTGACTGGTGGAGATTTGAAAAGGTAAGTCGGTAGGAATCGGGTTATATGGACGCCACGCCACTGCAATGTACTCACGTTTTGTATGTTGATTCTGGAGCGATGAAATTTGTGCACAAAGTTCCGCTGATGAATTATAATGTAGGTACCTTTTTGATTATATTAAAAACACTTCTATTTTCATTGGCTATGTTTTCGAACGATAAAATTAAGTTCAGAATGAAGTAGGTTAAGTTTAGGTAATTAGTAATTAATCGAGAAAATTGCGTTAAGTCATGAAAAAGAAATAAGAATGCACTATGATTAACTGATGAAATTCTTGATCTTATGCGATTAAACTTGATTGTGATTGGGGCTTGATTGGAGAAATGGGATGTGTGTGCTTGATGATTTGCTTCCTTCTTCTTTTTTTTTCTTATGTTGGGTGTGATCTTGCGGTATGAATGATTTCAGAATTCATGAATTATGCGTTTGGACGATAGGTGAATTAAGTGTTTTCTTGGTGCGTGCAATATTAGTTTTAGTGAATTTTGGGACCGTTTTGCAACACTTTGGTAGGAGTTTCCTTAGGCTGGTTTGATCGGAGCGTAGCGGCACTGTATGAGTGGAGGTGCACGAGGAAGCCAGCGGACAGGTATCGGGTGGGATAAACTATATATAATCCTCGGCGGAGGTTAGTTTGTAACCATGTGGAGTCACTTTATTGCTGAATTCCTATACATGGAACTATGGTTTGGATCACTTATTAGACACGTGGTAACATGAACCACTGCGAACTGGGGCACCAGGTTTTCGTTTTTCAGTCGGAATTAATCATACCATGCCTGTTAAAATTAGCTGATTACAGTTGACTATTCGATTATATGACGAAATACCTTCGCGTGATTAAGAGATAATTACGCCGAATTTCGGCATAAGCTCGCTGGTCTAAGCAAACTGTATTTATGCCGTGTAAGGAGGATTTTGTCCGCCGATCTAGAAACCTTTCCCGCTTGTTCCTACTTAACTCTGCACAATCAAAAAAATAGTTTTGTTTTTTTTTGTTTTATGTTAAACGAATCGAATGAATCAAACAATTAATGAGAATTCTATCCTCTAGGTAACTTACATCGTGCCATGTAATTGTTCAGCCTCGGTGAAAAGTTTTTCGCAGAAAAGAAGGACAAATAGATAGGCAGTGGCTTAAATAGCTTTCATTTTCTAACGCAAGTGATTAAATGGCTTTCGACATCGAAAATGCTACGACAAAATGGTATAAACCGTCATGAGCAGCGTTTATGCAAATAGATCCGGTTTCCGTGTCGGGTAGGCAGATTGACGGTTAAATTTAAAAACCAATTTTATTTGCATAAAAAAAAAATCATCATATTTTTTTGTGCTTATTTATTTGTGTAGGTATGAATACAATATGAATGAATACAAAATGAATTTTTTGTAAGTTTTTTTGGCATGTACATGCCCACAATTGGAGCCAGTAGGTCCATACTGGTTTTAGGACTTGCTTGTATAGCAATAACTTATTGTAGTTGGACAGGGATGAGTATTTCCCAATAAGCAAATACATTTTTCTGTATCGCATGTTCTTGTTCAACTCATCTTTTTTTTTCTTAACGTGCGCTTTCCAACGCGTCTAGAGTCATGCCTAGATATTTAGCTGTTTTAGAAAATTCTACTACATTGTTGTTAATGTAGACTGGAATGTGTGGTACGTTTTTATACGTAAAATTAATATGGATTGACTTAAGGTCATTTAATCTAATCTGCCATTTCTTAGTCCATTCTGAAATATTGTTTATTGCCGTCTGAAGCTTTTTGTTGCTATTTCGACAGTTGCTCCCACAGCAAGGACGGCTGTGTCATCTGCAAAAGTAGCTATGTTGGTTTCTTCACTTTGAGGCAAATCGCTAGTGAAGAGAAGGTATAAAATTTTACCTAACACACTGCCTTGCGGTACACCAGCTTTAATCTCTCTTAATGTTGAGCACTCTGTATCTTGCTTAATTCTGAAGAATCGATCTGATATATAAGACTCCAACTCTATAAGACAACTTCGGCAGTTGCTTTTGTAGTTTGTGTATCAGTCCTTTGTGCCAGACTTTATCGAAAGCTTGTGCTATATCAAGAAATACTGTAGAGCACACATTTTTCTCCTCAAATGCTTTTTCGATTTTATCTGTGATTCTATGCACCTGATCAATTGTAGAGTTCTTGTTTCTAAACCCAAATTGATGATTTGGAAGAAGCGATTTTTCATCAATAATTTTTTGCAGACGTTTTGCCAGCGTTTTTTCGAATAGCTTGGACAACATTGGTAGTATCGATATTGGGCGATATGAGGTTACTTCGCTAGGTGGTTTACCTGGTTTTGGTATCATTATTATTTCCGCGACCTTCCACATGCTTGGCACATATCTTAATTTAAATGCAGCATTTAAAATCTGCGCTAGTTTTTTTTAAACCTTTTCGAGGAAATTGTTTTAAAATTTCCCCTGTGATTAAATCGCTGGGGCTTTTTTTATGTTTATGCCTTCTTTGATTTCTTTGGCAAGTTCTTTAGCTGTTACCAGCCGAATAGGTCTGTCTTCTTCGCACGTTTCTTCGTTTCCTTGATAATCTTTATCTTCATAAGGTTTGAAGACGTTCTCAAGGTACTCTGCAAAAGTATTTGCTTTTTCTTGACTGCTTTTTGCCCAATTACCTTCTCTGGATTTTACTGGCGGAGTGTGAGCTATTGGCCTGTTCATATGCTTTGTTGCCTTCCAGAGCGAGTAGTCGGTACTAGAATCATTTGTAAGACTGGTAAGATACGATTTTAAAGACTCGTTATTAAATTCTCTTATAGATTTTCTGAGTTTAAGTTGTTCAGTGTGGTTTTGTCGCTTGGCGCCCTTGTCTGTTGCCAGCGTTTTCTAGCTTTCCTCTTTTCTGTAATAATTTCACATATTTCACGAGGATAAGAGTTTTGTTTAATCTTGTTTGTTCTTTGGGGAGTTGCAGCCCATGCAGCTTTTTGTATATCCAGTGTAAATATTTGCACTGCTTCTTCTAGTTGATCTTCTGTTTGAATAGCTGACGATAGTTGGATACATTCTTCCAACTTCTGCCTAAAGTGGTTCCAAACAGTCAGTCTATTAACTAGTTTAGGGCTATGTTCTTTTATTATTATTCTATCGCCAAGTGTAAGAAGTATTGAGGAATGATCTGATTGAAGATCAGGGCCTTCTTCTATATTTATTTTATTTGAAGATATATTTTTGGATATAAAGAAGTCTACAAGATCTCGGGTTTTATTCCTATCTGTAGGCCAGTAGGTAGGTTTCCCCGTTGAGTGATATTTGCCGCCGACTTCTTTAATAGTTTCATATAATTCTCTGCCTCTAGTATTTGTTAATCTAGATCCCCAATATTTATTCTTGGCATTAAAATCCCCTCCCGCGATTAATCGATTGTGAAATATGCGGAAAAGACTTTTAAAATCATTTTTCTTTAGTCTATAGCTAGGAGAGCAGTATACTGCTGCAACAGATATTTGTCCACTACCCGTTTCTACACTTATGGAAATTCCTTGGATGGCACATGATTGGAATTTTGCTTCTATATGGTGTTTTATTGTATTCTTTATTAACACTTCAGCCCCACCTTTTGCACAGTTATGACGATGTGGGGAGTGATATAATTCATATCCTTGCAGTTTAAAATTAGTTATCAATTTAAAGTGTGTCTCTGAAATGAGACATTATATCTATCTGGTGTATGTCAAGAGCCACTTTCATCTCTTCCTTGCGACTCTCGATACCATTAGCATTCCATTCAAGAATTTGTATTCTATTCACCATGTTTGTCTTTTTGGCACAGCTTTTTTGTTGCTGTTCTGTCTCTCTAACAACGATATTCTATCTAATATCGTTTTATTCGATTTTTCCATGGAACCAATCCTGTTTAGGATTTGTTTCATGAGGTTTTCCATTCCAGTGTTTGGCTCTACTTTGCGTCTTATCGTTTTATCTGCTTGGTTATTTATTGATGCTGCCTCAGCATATGTCATTTTTGGACCCGCTGTATCTTGTTTCGGGACCCTTTTGATTTTTTGCTCTTCCTTATGTTTCTTTATCTTTTTGACCCTTGCAAGTTGGATTTCTTTTGCAACTAAACAACCTCTGTAGCTAGCAGGATGGTTTTCATTGCAGTTTACACATTTAGGGTGTTCATTTTCTTTCTTCCTACATTCCTTGGTGTGGTGACTTCCTCCGCATTTCACACATCTTGGATTTGAGCTGCCCATATCTTTGACAATTTATGCAAATTTGTTTCGATTTACGTAGGGTATGAATCTCAACTTTTAATTTCATATACTTTTTTCTTATCTTCATCATGCTCAAAACTGATTGTAAACATTGGTAGTGGTACTTTTTTTCTAAATTTAAGCATATTTACAACTTCCATGATTTTAAAGCCTCGGTCTTTTAGCTCTTTTTTAATGCTTTCCGGTGAGCATGAATAATGCAGTCTTTTCACTACAACCTTCATTGGTCTGGTCTGCTTATTTTCATAAGAATACCACTGCACCTTTTTTTGGTGTAGTATTTTAGTGAGGCTTCTGTATCCCTCTTCTTCAACCACATTGATTTTGATGTCATTTTTGTTTATTAGCACTGTACTAGCTTTAATTTGATTTTCCTCCAATACTTTGGCCAAGCTTACATACTTATTTATTTGCAGCGCTATAATTGGTGGGGGCTTGGTTGGATTTTGTTTTATTTTCTTTGTCTGAAGCATACACAGTGACTGTGCAGCTTTCTTTTGTTGGTGAGACTTTTGGGGATGCACTCATTTTGCGGTTTTTATTTTTATTCCCCTTGTGACGATGTCCTTCTGTCTCTTTTCTAAGTTCCTCTTCGTCAGTCGAGAACTCGACAGGTTGGACATTCACTTTTTTTTGGTTTTTGAATTCTTCCTTCAACAATTGCAGCTCTTGCTTAAGATTATTTATTTCCTTAAGCAGTATTTCATTGAGTTGCTTATACCCATCTCTTTCTTCGCAGGCTTCTAGTATTTAGCCTTCAGTATTTTACTACTTTCTTCTTTTTTAGATGGGGGTGTTCTTGCTACCCTTTTACTTCTCCCAAACGGGTCGTTGCTTAGCAATAAATGGTCCCCCCCAGAATCCATGGAACCGACCTCCGAAGAGAGTGGATTTACCAGTGTAACTGGCATACCACCTGGGGTATTACTATCTTTTGTTTTGTTCATTGCATTTACATAGCTATTCATTTTAACTTTTGTGAAAAGTTTAAACTTTTGGAAGCACAGCCGCTCCTAACATGGAGAACAGACGCTGACCAGGGAGCCGCCCAATATTGGTCAGACGCTTCTGGGTTTAAGTGACTAGGGTCCGCGGGGTCGTTACGCCCATTATCTCTCTCTCTCTCCAGATAATGGAGAGTACCCTTGCGGGACAGTGTGAAGTTGACGGATCAACCTCCATGGGCATCTGTACTGGACTACGTTGTTTATAATGAGGGGAATTATGTGGAACATTGTGATTTGGTTTTTGATTCGGACAGTCATTTCGACTAGAGAAGGAATTAGCAAACGAATAGCGCGCCTGATTAGCCTCTAATTCCTGCGCGAGTGCTAAAGCGCTGGGCATATCACTAGGCTTACTTGAAAACAGGATGTCACACATTGGCCTGTTTAAACCTGAGATAAACACTCTGACTAATTGATTCAATAAGTGTAGCGTTTCCTTCATTGAGCATAATAGTCTTATTAATAATTAGTGTCAGCTTCTGTTCAACCTGATCGTAAAAATGCGTAATTGAGATTGTAAACATGTTAAGATTATATTATGTTTAGTGGACGCACTCAGCCTCTTTGGCTTGGGCAGCGCCATCTACCTATTCCTCTTGTAAATAAATTATAAGAAATCAGAGCCAACTTCGGTTCGAAAAAAAACGAAGTAGCTGTGACTAACTTCACTTTGTATATTATACCTAAGACAAACTGGACACAGATCCGACCGTGCTGTTAAATTCATAATAAAATAAAAATCCAATCGTTATTACAACATTCTGCCTTGCCTTAGGGTAGACATCTCTTGCTCGATGAGATAAGCTGGGCAATTATCAGCGTATGTATAGTCAAGACGTGCAATAATAGCATTAAGATTAAGGACGGTGTTAAGTGAGGATAAAACAAGATCAGCGGAACTAATGACATTATTACTTATTATTGCTACCGCTTGGTAGTATTTGGAACTTCCTTCATGGCCCTGGAATAATTTTTAGCAGCAAATGCAGCTTGCCGCCACGAAACATACGCGCTTGATTTCCATCAAACTCGGGGTAAGGATTTCACTAAATTTAGAGATTCATTACATATTTTTTCTGGGTCAATTGTTACGGGTTTGTATTCCTCTACTATCAATGGGGTTTCTAATGCCTGAAGTCGGTTTCTTAGTTCGGTAACTTGTCCCTCAAAAGTACTCCTAGTATGCTCTATAGCAGCTTGTACTGCTGCAGTAACGACTGCTTGCAACGTTTGTGCGTCCATTTTTATTTAATTCAATCGGTTAAGTCAGGAAAGTTAAATGTTTTCTTAAAAAAAACGTTTACACATAAAACGACAAGTCAGAACACTCCACTTACATGAAAATAATTCTCATTTCGTTATGCTAGTAGGTAGATAATTTTTCACGAAATTTGATTTAGCAATTTTTAGTTCTTCTAGTATTTGCTTATAAAGTTAGTCACAATGTTGATTACGAATTCCAATTTAAAATTTATTTGTTTTTGATTAACACAGCTCCGGTCTAGTTAAAATAAAGGTAGGTATCCTTGCAGTGGGGTTATTTAATTTCCTTTATAGGATCGTGAGTCTAGGCCTTATGACAACGAGTCGCAGTAGACGGGTCTATTATTCTTTTATAAGAATTTTCGGAACCACAATCGCGTTGCCTATAAAAAAGGTTGGGCGCCAATAAAAGAACCTTTAAGTTCGCTGTTCGAAAAAGAACTGACCTTTATTTTTCTTTACTTAAATCTGCCTAACATTTCAAAAGAATAAACTTAAGCTAGTTCAGTAGTAGTTGTTGCTGGGACGAATGTGCTGCGAACGATTTCAAGCGTTGGGGTGAATGTTCGGTGCTATAGCTGGTTGTTGCAGTTTGAACGGATGTGCTGACGAGCAAGAAAAAGCGTTGGGATTAATGTGCGGTATAATGTACGTAGTTGTATAATATGTTGATGATAATGAGCATTAACTTATACTAACATCTTGCTAACTTGACTAAAAAAACAATTAGGTGTAAAGTGCTGCAAGTGCACTAAAAACAATTACTTGCAAAGAGTGCTGATATGTCAAACTTATATTTATTAACATGTTGCTTAATTTATGTGTGACGTGCTGAAGGTGCAATAAATACAATTAAGTGCCGAGAGTGCTGATGTGACCAAAAGAAACAATTGTGTGCAGGGAGAATGAAATTTGAAACGGAATATGCAATGTCGAAAGAAAATGTGTAACAGGGTATGTTGATTGATGTTTATGTTGTGTTGTTATGTGGGGTGATGACCTACGATAGGTAGGTCAGTGTTTAGCGTAAACAGTCATGATTAGCACTAAGAAGAATTATATTATCTTGCATTGTTAAAGCTAACTTACGCTCAAAAAAGGGTTTCACGTCCATCTCATCTTCTGGCAGCTTAGTGGGCCATCCATTTACAACGTACATTTGCCTATCGTCTCAGCATTCAACGTAGTTGATCCCAGTTCCTCCACAACAGCATTATCTTCATGAACTAAGACTTCCAGATTGTCAAACTCAGCATTCGGACCCATTGGCAGGCGTGATAGCTCGTCAGCATTTCCATGTTTAGAGGTAGGTCGGTACTTAATTTCATAATTATAGGCCATAAGCGTCATGGCCCAATTGCGAAGACGGCGCATTGTCATTTCCGGTATCGACTTACCCGGATTGAATATGGTTTTTAAAGGCTTATGGTCCGTTTGCAACTCAAACCGATGACCGTACAAGTAGCAGTGGAACTTTTTTACCCCATAAATAATTGACAACGCCTCCTTTTCTATCTGACTTTATAACTTTTGGTGGCGGTCCAGTGTTTTTTAGGAAAACGCAATTGGCCTCTCCGTCCCATCTGTATACCTATGTGATATAACCGCCGCAATACCGTAGCTGGAGGCATCGGTGGCCAGGATCAAAGGTAGGTCGTCAAAATGTGCTAAACGCGCAGCATTCAGTATACTGCTTTTTAATATTTTCAACGATTTTTGCTGGCTAGCAGACCAAACGAATTTGGTTCCCTTTGCTCGGAGTGCATTTAGTGGGCCTGCTACCTGCGAGAAATTGGGTATAAATTGATTATAATAGTTAAATTTACCTATTATGGTTTCTAATTCCTGCAGATGTTTTTCCGAAGGACTAATGCCCGTTGCAGAAAGCGTATGCCCCAAATACTCCAACTCCTCTTTAGCGAAAGTGCACTTCTTCTTGTTGCACCGAAAGTCATTGTTTTGGAAGCGGCGAAACACTTCCTCCAAGGTGCGCAAGTGATCCCTGTCCTCCTTGCCCATAACGACGATGTCGTCCAAATACACAGCCACCAGAAGGTCGGCAAACATTTGCTACATTATGTTCTGGAATTCCCCGGCGCACTGCTAATCCCAAACGGAAGACGTTGGTATTGGTAGAGCCATCTCTTTCGACTCATCATCCAACTCGATTTGGAGATAAGCATCCGACAGGTCTATTTTTGTGAACATTCTTCATCCTCGCAGTTTTTGGAAAATATCACGAATGCGTGGGATATGGTGACGATTAACTATAAGCTGCGGGTTTACACTCGACTTAAAGCCTCCACAGATTCGTATCCCACCATCCGCCTTCTGCACTATTACCACGGGCGCGGCCCACTGCATACGATGTACTTGCCTAAGTATCTCCGCTCGATTGCCTTCTTGGTGTCCTCTAGTTGCGCATATGGGATGGGTCGATGGCGAACAAATTTTGGGACGGCCCCCTTCCTTCAGCACTAGATGCGCTTTAAAATCCTTGCACTTGCCTAATCCTTCCGAAAACAGAACCGAATTGATCTAACAGAGTGCCTCAATGCTTTTGCGTAGCGAGGCAGTTTCATTAATTTGCAAAACGGAATGTTGCATGGATAAACTAAATGCTCTAAACCAGTCAAGTCCCAGAATATTAGCGCCACCACTGTTAACCACTAGTAGTTTCACTTTATGTGATGACTAGCTGGTACCCGCGACTTCGTCTGCGTAGAATTATTACTTCGAATAATTCAATTTAAATATTTATATCAACAACAGCGCAACTTATCGGGTCCAAAACTATCTAATCCTTCAATCCAACCAATAAGCCCTATACATTTAAATTCATAAATAAAATACGCAGCAAATATATTTATTTCTTACGAAATATAGATACGTACCTACCTATGATGAATTTTATTATCGCTAACTTGAGAAATAGTTGGTTCGTCATTTAAACTTCATCCCCTTCACGTTTTGTTTTCGCGACAAAAAATAAAATATGACATTCTCAGAGGTCCTATCTATCCCTATACCAATATCATCAAAATTGGTTATGCGGTCGTTAAAAGGTAACAATCTTACTTTCGCATTTATAATATTAGGATTATATCAAGGCTATCTTGAATTTTCTGTACAAAAATGACAACTGACAACAAAACTATGTTTTAAAATAACATAACAGCATTCCTACCTGATTCCCTCGCAAATTTTAAAAATTCTCTTTTAGATTTCCTACGACTTTAACTATCTTCGGCCGTCGACTCTCTTTATCAAACAATAAATTAAACAAACATATTCGCCTAAAACACCAATTTAAGAAATTTAAATTCAACCACGTAAGTAATACAGTTCAACTTCTTGAACTCTTCACTTCTTCACGTAGGTAATATCAAAACAACCACTAAAACAAAAACCTTAAACTACATTTGTATTTACACCAACAATAATTCAAACAAATTAATTCACCTATATCGTATTCACTTCTTGAATTCTTCAATTCTTTACTGTAGATATCAATGTAGGTAATATCACTACCACCAAAAACAAAAACCTTAAACTCAATATACATATTTACACGCACGTCATCGGCCATCTGCGCATTTCCTCAGAAAAACATTGTCGCTGTTGATTACATCCACACTCACCTCGCCTACTTCTCTTTCGTTTCACTTAAACGGAGAAAACTTCACGCAGTTTTTCTTGACATGTATGTGCTTGTGCGTTGTGCGACACCCACCCACCCCAAAGCAGAACAGCGATCAAGAACAACGGTTGCTGATAATTTTCGATTTGAGAAAATTAATTTAGTTTTTTCATGTAAGATTTTGGGTTCTAACTCAGTTTCTAGATGACACAGATAGCTGATTGATGGCTTAGAATAATTATGGAAGTGTTGGCTCTTGTTGGCATTTTGTTTTGTTTGCATTGATTAAGAATTGGTTGAGTAAAAGCGATTAAAAGGCAGTAAAGTCAGAAAAAAAACACATTTTGGTCAAAAACGCTCCAAAAAATAGGCATAGCAATGAAATGAATAGCCTATGTCCTTCTACAGATCTTAAGGGACATTTCAAAAAAAATTTCATCGAAATCTGTGCAGTAGTTTTCACGCAAACCGCGAACACAAGAAAACAGCTACAGTTATATTATATGTATAGATTTTTTATACACCACTTCTACTTCCCATTCTCCTTTAAAAGATAGCGGCGATCCACCTGCCTGCAGAACTTTGTTGGTAGTAGAACACTTCGGTTGTCCCAGTTGCTTATATCCATCGCGTCCAACCAACGAACACGACGCTCCTGTATCGACTTGGAATGTCATCGTCTTTCCATTTACAACCAACTCCATCATAATGCCCGACCTTGACCCGCCTGATATGTGTTCATGCGAATACGCTACTTCAGCAAAATGCAGCCTCTCCGTAGTATTACCTGAATTCTTTTGCTCTTGGGAATTTTGCTTCCGATAGGAGCCCTTACCCGACCGGTGTACGCTTCGACTTCTGGTCTTGCTTACTTGATGTGATAAATTCCCCGCCGCACTCCCTCCTAGCAAACACACAGCTTCAATATGGCCCGCCTTCCTACATTTACGACAAACTGTTTTGTAATGCCGGCACTCGTTCCTGCTATGGTTGACAAAACAGCCTGGGCACGATTTACGAAGCGAATGTGACTGTGAGAGCGACCGGGAGGTACCGTAACCATTTGTCGCTGGTAGCTGATTAACTTCGACAGCATTATTTTTATCAACAATTGCGGAAAAAGTTTGTTGCGTGGTCTCATATGCACCCGCAATATCAAGAACATCTTGAAGTGATGGGTCTGTTTTTTGAAGCACTAGCGTGCGAACACTATCGTGCGGTGTATACAATACTACTGATTAAAATAATAATAACAGTAGATATTATTTTTTTTTTATTCAACGAACTCTGGTAATACATAAATCCGTAAACTTAAATAACTGTTCGAAAAGCCGTTTATTCGGAAAACGGATTATTGAAATAGTATATACAATTACACAAATAACTGATTTAAAAAAAATTGTCTTGAACAACAGCAATTCGGTGCACTAAAGACAAATGCCAAAAAAAAATTTAATACAACCGCTACTATGATTTCACTCCGTGTACCTATATATAAAAAAAATCATGCCAAGAAAAATCACAAACGCATTTGTGACGGCACCCATTTGGCCGATATCATCTTCTCGACTTGACCAATAAAATTCGAAAGGTTCAAATAAACATAATCAAAAAACTGAAGGTTTTTCATTTAGAAAAAAAATTAGAGCCATACAACATCGGATGACTTCTTTTGGTCCACTTTGTAGGAAAAAAAAACTAAATTCAGTTGACTTATGTAGTCGTATATATGTAAAATAGGGTGGAATGAACTGCACTGTACGCCTATTTAGGTATATTTCTTGAAACTTGATTGAAGATAATGTTTCTTGATATTTGATTGATGATGGAATATTAGGGAATTAGGAGTAACAAATACGACTGAAACAAAGGAAGAAATTTCGGAAAGGTTATTAAAATATGAGGGCAATTATGTATATAAAAGAAATGAAAATGTAAGATTAAGTGTTCAAATTGATACTTATCGAAAAGCTGTATACAATATGCTTATGCACCGCAACTATATACATGTGACAGGCACATAAGGCGAAATAGACGAAAAATGATAAGTCTATGAAAAAATGTCGCGATTTCAGAACGATAAAAAAAACAAGTAAAAGTGTTATCATCGGCCTGGCCGATGCTTTGATACCCTCCACTGCATACAAGTCATGCAAAATTGGTTTTGTGAGGGAGGTACCAGAACTACTTGACCGACATAGCAGGTTTTCAATACCAGCCTAACGACGATAAAAATAAGTTCTCTCACCAAATTTCATTCACCTACGTCAATTACTTTGGGCGCTGCCGTGCTTTCAACAGACAGAGAGGCATGGGTCCAATATTGGTTTTGTATGGGAGGTACCAGAACTACTTGACCGACATAGCCCATTTTCAATACCAACCTAACGACGATAAAAAGAAGTTCTCTCACCAAATTTCATTCACCTACGTCAATTACTTTGGGCGCCATCGTGCTTTCAACAGACAGAGAGACATATGGGTCCAATATTGGTTTTGTATGGGAGGTACCAGAACTACTTGACCGACATAGCGCATTTTCAATACCAACCTGACGCCGATAAAAATAAGTCCTTTCACCAAATTTCATTCACCTACGTCAATTACTTTGGGCGCTATCGTGCTTTCAACAGACAGAGAGGCATGGGTCCAATATTGGTTTTGTATGGGAGGTACCAGAACTACTTGACCGACATAGCCCATTTTCAATACCAACCTGACGCCGATAAAAAGAAGTCCTTTCACCAAATTTCATTCACCTACGTCAATTACTTTGGGCGCTATCGTGCTTTCAACAGACAGAGAGGCATGGGTCCAATATTGGTTTTGTATGGGAGGTACCAGAACTACTTGACCGACATAGCCCATTTTCAATACCAACCTGACGCCGATAAAAAGAAGTGATTTCACCAAATTTCATTCACCTACGTCGATTACTTTGGGCGCCATCGTGCTTTCAACAGACAGAGAGACATATGGGTCCAATATTGGTTTTGTATGGGAGGTACCAGAACTACTTGACCGACATAGCCCATTTTCAATACCAACCTGACGCCGATAAAAAGAAGTCTTTTCACCAAATTTCATTCACCTACGTCAATTACTTTGGGCGCTATCGTGCTTTCAACAGACAGACAGACAGACAGACAGACAGACAGACAGACAGACAGACAGACAGACAGACAGACAGACAGACAGACAGACAGACAGACAGACAGACAGACATGGCTAAATCGATTCAGAATGTGATCCTGATTCAGAATATATATACTTTATGAGGTCTCCGGTGACTCCTTCTTTGCGTTACAAATGTATTGGCAAAGTGAATATACCTTCCTCTGGAGGGTATAAAAATAAAACGAATTATTGAATTTAACTTGGATTTATGTAGAAAAAAAAAATACAATTTATAAAAAAGGGATATTTAAATAATTTTTCTGTTCGTAATTATTTCTTATTTAGTAAAAAAAAATAAAATCGATCGCGTCGCAGTGCTCGATAAGAATGAAAAAATACAATAGGTACTTAGGTGAGGTGAAAATGGATGTGATTGAATGGTATAATAAGGAATGGGTGGAATGGATCAAAGAGGTTTCATAGAGGGCGTTGCCATTAATTAGGAAGAAGGTGTGGGGCATAATAAGAAAATATTTTATAAAATGACGTAGTCATAAGTAAACCTATTGTAATATTGAACACTTGTCATGTTTTGAATTTGTTCGATAAAAGTTGAGATTGTTTTGTCGCGTTTGTTTATTTGCTCATTTCGTAAATGGTTTTTCTGCATCATGTGACCAATTAGACTATCCCAATTGCGATCAATATGAGCCATATTTGACGGCACTCAAATCTTCCTCTAGAATGCTCTCCTACGCCTTCCAATTCTCCTCGTTCGTCACCGCTGTCATCTATCGGGTCGTTATTTTCGTCCCGCTCCAAATGTTGCCTTTCATTGGCCAACTGCTGAGTACTCTCCCGTTCTTGTCGCTGTCGCTGTTCCTCTTCTAAGCGCATCTTTACTTCTCGCTCACGCTGCCTATCACGCACCGCAGCTCTTTCATCCCGTTCGGACATGTCCAGGCTTATCTAGACAAACTCAAAGGAATAGATATTATAACAATCGCTTCACAAAATTTTTTTTCGCGTGTAGTAATATTTCGAATTTATTTTATTTGCAAAGAAATATTAGGACTCTAACTATCCATCTATCCCACTTCTGAGATGTTTCAGTCTGCCTTCTGAGTAATTCCGAAAAACTTCAACTCGTTTTTATTTAAATCAAAAAAGTTTTTTTTTTTAATTAATTAAATAAATTAAAAATCGCTAAAAACCAACCGTCCTCGACTCCAATCAAAACGCTACAACTTTCCGACAAGCCTTTTTTTCTCTCTCCCCTTCTAACACTACTTAGGGCCGTTTGCTCATACTACTCTTATCGATTTAAGTTGTACTTAAATGCTTATAGGCTACTCTTTTTAGGCCATAAACTGTCGCATAAGAGTTTATGTGGCACTTAGTTCGCTATGAGTCGTATCAGCAAACGGCCCTTACAGTTATAGACTCCTAAAACTAATCTATTCCAGTAAAACACAAAAACATTCCTAAATTAGAAAACAGAAACTCCTGTTACACATGTCCTTGTACTCAAAAATCTTGTAAAGTGCAAGAGCTTAGAAATAGTGTATTAAGGGCACTAAAAACACAACCAAACATTTGATGAATGTGAAAGTTTTGTTTGACCCAGGCGTGCACTTTATTTCAATTGTTATTTGTATTTTGTTTTTTTATTTAAACACAAAATATAAAAAAATAAGACCTATAAGCTATTCAGGAAAAGAAATAATGATCCAGAAATTTTGTTAGTTTATCGAAGGCTTCAAAAAGAATTTGATGTTCTTAATACATTCTTTTATGGTCAGTACATTCTTTTTGTTGAATCTAATTTAAAGACTAATAGTAACCGTTTTTGGAGCTTCATCAACAGTAAAAAACAATCTAATGGTATCCCTAACTGTATGCGCCATAATAATATATCCTCGTCCGACCTTATAACTATTTGTAATATGTTCGCAAACAACTTTCAATCCGTATATTCAAGTAGTACTTCCCCGCCTAGTGTCTCGTGTGAAACCTCAATGTTTTGTAATTCTTTAAATGTTGGTAGCTTAGAGTGTTCAATTTCAGAAGTTCAAAATGCTCTTTCCTTGTTAAGATTAGATGCAAATCCTGGTTTTGATGGCATCCCGCCAATTTTACTTCAAAAGTGTTCTTATGCGTTTTCCGTGCCTCTTTGTTTAATGTTTAACTTGTCTCTGCAGACAGGAAATTTTCTCGAAGTTTGGAAGAACTCGTTTATAACTCCAATTTTTAAATCTGGATCCAAACACGATATTACCAATTATCGTCCAATTTGCAAAATAGCACCTATACCTAAACTATTTGAAAAAATTATTTATGAGAAACTTACACCCCTCGTAAAGGGAGTAATCTCGCATTTTCAGCATGGATTTATGGCTGGTAGATCTACTTCTACAAATCTCGCAATCTTTTGTAACACGGTAATGAATAACCTTGAAAAAGGATTACAATGTGATGTAGTTTATACTGACTTTGCCAAAGCTTTTGACAGCTTAATCACCGTGCTTTAATTTCCAAACATAAAAGATTTGGATTTCATTCCAACTTTCTAGAGTGGATTCGCTCCTATCTCACAGATCGTATTCAGTATGTTCGTATAAAAGATGTGCTTTCATCACCAGTTTATGTCACCTCCGGAGTGCCTCAGGGTAGTCACTTGGGCCCTTTATTTTTTCTTCTATTTATTAACGACATACCCGATCTGTTTTTGAATTCTTAGTGTCTGATGTTTGCTGATGATCTAAAAGTATTCCGACATATTCAGTCTGAAGAGGACTGCATCCTTTTACAGGAAGATCTTAAAAGACTTTCTTTGTGGTGTCATAATAATGGCCATCGCCTTAACGTCTCTAAATGCCAAAGCATGTCATTTTGTCGTAACCTCTCTCCAGTATCATATACGTACATGATCGATAATATCCCACTGTCTATTATCTCCTCTAAAAAAGACCTAGGAGTTATATTTGACAAAAAACTCGATTTCTGTAAGCATATTGACTTCCTGGTTTCGAAGAGTAATTCTATGCTGGGTTTTATATTACGGAACTCTAAAGATTTTCATGATCCGCTTACTCTTAAATGTCTATTCTTTGCTTTTGTCAGGTCTAATCTTGAATACTGTAGTATAGTATGGAATCCATTTTATGAAGTACATTCCAGTAGAATTGAGAAGATCCAAAAACGTTTTACTAGAGTTGCTGTTCGTAGATTAAGGTGGAATATCGAAATGCCTTCATATGAGACTAGATGCAAATTATTTGGTATCTTACCTCTTTTCAAGCGTAGGCAATATTTTTCACTTATGTTCATTCGGGACTTGATAAACAACCATATCGACTGCCCTTTTCTGTTATCATTAATTGGTTTTTATGCTTCTTCTAGAATGCTTAGAAATCGATTTTTATTTTATGTTCCTTATCATAGAGTTAACTATGGTTGTAATGAACCAATTACCAGATGCCTAAGAGAATCTAATAATTATAGTAGCTTGTTTGAGTTTGATCTCAGCAGGGACTCATTTAGGAATAAATTAATTTTAACGTTAGGCTTTGGTGGTAGTATATAAGTATTATAATTTTGTATTAAGTAATCTAGCGAGAGCAGTGAATGTTCTCATTTGATGAATATAATAAAACTAACTAAACTAAACTAAACAAGTAAAAGTGTTATCATCGGCCTGGCCGATGCTTTGATACCCTCCACTGCGTACAAGTCATGCAAAATACCAGAACTACTTGACCGACATAGCCCATTTTTAATACCAACCTAACGACGATAGAAGAAGTCCTTTCACAAAACTTCATTCACCTAGGTTGATTCCTTTGGACGCTATCGTGTTTTCAACGGAAAGAGGGACACATGGGTCTTATATTGGTTTTGTATGGGAGGTACCAGAACTACTTGACCGACATAGCCAATTTTGAATACCAACCTGACGCCGACAAAAAGAAGTCCTTTCACAAAATTTCGTTCACCTACGTCAATTACTTTGGGCGCCATCGTGCTTTCAACAGACAGAGAGACACATGGGTCCAATATTGGTTTTGCATGGAAGGTACCAGAACTACTTGACCGACATAGCTCATTTTCAATACCAATCTGACGCCGATAAAAAGAAGTCCTTATACCGAATTTCGGTCAACTACGTCAATTACTTTGAGCGCTATCGTGCTTTCAACAGACAGAGAGACACATGGGTCTTATATTGGTTTTGTATGGGAGGTACCAGAACTACTTGACCGACATAGCCAATTTTGAATACCAACCTGACGCCGACAAAAAGAAGTCCTTTCACAAAATTTCGTTCACCTACGTCAATTACTTTGGGCGCCATCGTGCTTTCAACAGACAGAGAGACACATGGGTCCAATATTGGTTTTGCATGGAAGGTACCAGAACTACTTGACCGACATAGCTCATTTTCAATACCAATCTGACGCCGATAAAAAGAAGTCCTTATACCGAATTTCGTTCACCTACGTCAATTACTTTGAGCGCTATCGTGCTTTCAACAGACAGAGAGACACATGGGTCCAATATTGGTTTTGTATGGGAGGTACCAGAACTACTTGACCGACATAGCCCATTTTCAATACCAACCTGACGCCGATAAAAAGAAGTCCTTTCACCAAATTTCGTTCACCTACGTCAATTACTTTGGGCGCTATTGTGCTTTCAACAGACAGACAGACAGACAGACAGACAGACAGACAGACAGACAGACAGACAGACAGACAGACAGACAGACAGACAGACAGACGGACATGGCTAAATCGATTCAGAATGTGATCCTGATTCAGAATATATATACTTTATGAGGCCTCCGGTGACTCCTTCTTGGCGTTACAAATGTATTGGCAAAGTGAATATACCTTCCTCTGGAGGGTATAAAAATATAAACTGTAAAACTCACTAAATAACCCTAGTACAAAAACTATCTGCGCGGACGCGAACTCGGAAAGATGCCCTTCCTGGTCAGATGCAAAAAGTGATATAAACCCAATTTGCCTGCCACATCCACCGAGCTGCGTTTCGCAGCCTACTCTATGCTACCTAATAGAGCAGGAGGGATTTCCCTGCTCTCTCTCATATGACCGATCTTGTCGTTTAACATTCGGCCATCCTACAACACACTGTCCTCAGTGTGGGTACCTTTTATCCATTATTTCAGGATTCTTCCTCATCCAATATTTCAGGACTACATCACATCCAATATTTCAGTATTCTTTCTCATCCAATATTTCAGGACTACATCACATCCAATATTTCAGGATTCTTTCTCATCCAATATTTCAGGACTACATCACATCCAATATTTCAGGATTCTTTCTCATCCAATATTTCAGGACTACTTTACATGTATAACATCTTATCATACCATGTTTTTCTTCGTTCCGGTACGTTGTTTTTGAAACCACCAATGAAAAGGTCAGACCCTTAAAGTCCGTCCCATATTCCAGTAGATTTCAATACACACGCCCTGCAGCTTTGGGTTTAGAGATCCTCAGAATCACTCAAGGAACAGGAAGAACCAAACAGTTAATCCTGATTCAGCGGTAGATTCAGGGTCAATACCTTGCCTTAGAGTAAATCGATAAATAGTCAGAACTTCTCTGTTAAGCCAATCCATCAATAGACTCAAGACCAACACTTTGGGTTTAGAGATCCTCAGAATTACTCAAGGAACAGGAAGAACCAAAAAGTTAATCCTGATTCAGCGGTAGATTCATTGTCAATACCTTGCCTTAGAGTAAGTCGATAAATAGTCAGAACTTCTCTGTTAAGCCAATCCATCAATAGACTCAAGACCAACACTTTGGGTTTAGAGATCCTCAGAATTACTCAAGGAACAGGAAGAACCAAAAAGTTAATCCTGATTCAGCGGTAGACTCAGGGTCAATACCTTGCCTCAGAATTACGCAGTGAATAGTCAGAACCGATCAGTTAAGCCAATTCACCACATCTGTACCTTCTGGGCCAATACCTTCATCGTCACCTTCTTAACTTCTTCTTTCTTGCCGTCTTTAGTCAAAGACCATTTGAACTTACACCAGATGTATCCTGCGCACCCTTTGATGCCATTTAATCATTCATTTCTTAAGCAGTATTCATAACGCTTCAATTTTACATCTGCTGTTATCGATATTAATCATATTAATACTTGCTGATCATTTAAAATTTATTTTCTGGTATACCAGACTATCGATCTATCCACTGAATGGTTTTAAATTATTTGCTGAGTTATTTTTCAAAATCTTTAACAATGCTTAATTGCCAAAGAAATTTCAATCGCTGCCCATTTACGAAATCTTCGTATTGTCGAAATCAAATGAATACTTTTTAAACTATTCGATTGCACCACACTTAATCCTCTTGATGATGCGGAGCCTTTGCTCCGACTTTAACTCGTTTTTATAGAAAACCGTTTCTATCCTAGTCGCATAAATCTCGTTATAAATAACTGTCTCACATAGTCAATACGCTGATATGGAAGCCAAAGATCAACTCTTCTGGGTAAACCCTACCACTGCTGTTATCTAACTTTTCGTGTTCAGTGTTTAAGCTTCTTGGTATTTATGTTGCACCATGTTCCGCTTTATCGAGCACCATATCTTAATTTGCTGACTGGCTCGTTCACATAGTCCGGTCAGTGAAATACCATCATCATCGTTGGACTTCTCTTTATGCAGAAATATGTTGGTTCAATAAACTGTTGCCTGTTTTGAATGCAAGTAACATTCTGGAGGAGTTTTGTTGGTTATGTTGTGTTTAATTAGATTGCTCGAATTTGATAATCCCAATCTCGATCTTTTCAATCTAGCCTATTTCTCGCAATGTTCAAACAGCATTTAGTGCATGTCGTTTCCATCATTACTACTGCAATATTCCTTCAAAACTTTCAATGTAAAATCCGAGCCGCGATCATTTATAATTGGTATGGGAAATCTAAAGAAATACAATTGTTTCACCAGTGACTGGATGACGGCTTTTGCCCTTTTGCATTTGTTGCTTTTACTGGTCTGCAAATTAACAATTTAGGAAAACTATCAATTATTCCAAAAATATACGAATGTACTTTAGAAAAACCAGCCAAATGATTGATGTGTTTGAAGTTGAGTCGTAACTTGGTAATTGGGTGTACTTTATATCGGGTTTCATCTTTTTCCTCGTTTATCGTATAAACATTGAAGACAGCTATTCAGAGATTTTGTGACTATAATTAACAATTTAGGGAAACGGTATTGCTTTTCGACCTATATCATCGTTGAAAGACTTTACTACCCGCCATCTGAATCCCTAGGGTATACAACTCACAGTTCCTTCAAAGCTCTTTTGAATATACGTCCAGACTGTATGTATACTCTTCTTCGCTGCTAAGAAAAATGCGTTTAACTTTCCGAAACTTTGTATCCTGCCTTTGTGAAACGACTAACCAACCGTATGTCCTAACCGAATGATCTGCAAGTCGAGTTCAGCTTCTAGCATTTCCAATAACTTCTCAACTGAATTACCGCTCATGCATCAGCATGCAACATTTGCATACAGCAGTTGATAATCAATGCGATGAATTTTCAACCACTATCTAGCGATTCGTTGAACACACTTTTGTTTTGGGTAATTTTTGACTGTCAGTGAAGATTTTAAAATGGTTTTCCCAATAAAGTATTTTTAGACTTTTCCAATCTGTTTTGCCTAAGTTCATAATTATGATATTTTGGAATCATATACCTACAGCTAAAACCTGACCACTGCTTAACTTGCTTTTTAATGTATCAAATGGATTCTCTGTCTCTATATCACCCCATTTGAAAATAAAATCTTTCCTGAGCAGTTTATACCTAATGATGCGCAATTTATGCATACTTTCAAACAAATCGTCGAAAATAACCCAAAAATGTCCTCACTCTCCTAAGGTCACTTAGTTTCGGGTACACTTTTACTGATTCAGTTTTTTTTTAACTGTCTGGCCATTTCCACAAATTGTGTGTCGGATGCAGGTTCTTACTTCCAAAGAACATACATACTTATCATTGTTAATGTTTAGATTAAGTCCCTTTAAAAACTTAAGAAACTTGTCAAAAAGTTCTCTATATCATTCATATACAATATACTACAACTTTGTTAAAGGTTAGACATCGTGTGACGACCTCCATGAGTCGCAGAAATATAAACGGTGCATTAGTTAGTCTAAATAGTACATGCTTAAACTGGTAACGTCCACGTTGTTTCGCGAACGCGGTCTAATAGTTAGACTTTTCATGCCTCGGAATTTTGATAAAATGCACTCTTTAAGTCCAGGGAATAAAATACCAGAACATTTTCCATTGAATTTAATTGCTCCCCTGTATTGGACATCAGGAAATTTTCGCGAGCCGTTATGTAATTGATCCTTTTATAGTGAACAAATATTCGCAGTGTATCATCTTTTTTTTTCACCATCTATAAAAGACTTGTGTTTTCGGAGGTGGATAATTTGATAACCTATATTATTTCCCTGTCCATAATATGGAACATGATATGGTTTATATATGGTGCACTATCTATTTTCCTTTATTTTCAAATGCCACATTTTGTTGTGTATTTTTTTTTTTGTTACCTTAAAACTGCCATGCTTACTACAACGCTGTGGGGTATCTAGAAATTCAGGACCCAATATCATTGCAACATCCCATTGCAACATCCCGAAGATGATTTTCAGCAGTCATCATTTGTTACTTCGCCGACTACCCTTTGTTGACCGACGATACTTCTAAGTACCACAATGTTTAAATACGTTGTTGAAATACGGTATTATTTTGCATAACGTATTTCTCCTTGAAAGCTTACTGAAATGTGAAAAAGTAATTTTTTTCGACTTTGATGTTTGAAGATCTAAATATGCCAGTTCTCGTTAGTTTTATTTTAAAGTGTTAAGTTGACAGGTACCAAAACCTTTAAGTTCTGCCTTGCATTCCTCGTCGTCCCAATCAAATATCTTTGGACTTGGGAATGTTATACCATGTTCCCACCAACGTGATTTAGCCGAAGTGATTTATAAATCACGAAAGGCGTCTCCACCGAACTTTACGTGTTTAAGTGTGACATTTTTGTCAACTTTCGGAGCAGATAGTTTTTTTCTGTTTTGTTGCAATACCTGCCATGAATAAACGAATTTTTGAATGTATGTAATTAATAAAAATATCAAAAACTCACCGAAACGTACGAACAAAATTAGAAAATTGAATTTGCAATAATTTTTTTGACAGTTTTTTGTATTTTTTTGTTTGCTGAATAAAGTGCTGAAGAGAAAACAGGTATGTTCGATTTTATTTTTTGTGGATTTGCGATGACAGATACGTAATTAAAAATTAAACACGTCTAAATCACGTAATTATTAATCACGAAAATGTATGATAAATCACGTAATTTATGAGAAGATTTAGCTAAATCAAGTCGATTTAGCTAAATCACGTTGGTGGGAACATGGTATTACGTTCACCTATCGTCATTGGTGTTTAACAAGCGACGATGAATTTTACCACGTGGTTCCTCTGTATAGTTGTTTGTATGACCGACAGCGCCTTTTGCATTCGCGACCGAAGTGAACCAGCTCTGAGTAAATATACTCGTAGTACGTAAGGTAACAATATTTTTAATATTCTTTTGCGGTCCACCAGTTTACGAATTCTTTTCAAGTATGGCTTAGGATCCGCACAAATCTGTTTGTTTTGTTAATTTCATTGTATTCCGCGTTTCAGTCTGTGCTTTCGTCGATTTAGAATCACTTCGGAACTTCGGAAACAGTTGAATAATTGGCGGTGTTAACATTGTTTATCAGCGTTTTTACTTTTAAAGCAGATATGATATATGTATTTGATATGTCCTTCGACATATGCAGATAATTTCAGAAGCGTGGTTTTCAAAGATCTTGTGATCTCGTTTTCCGCATCCCATTAACTCAGCATACACCATAATTGTCCTCGAAACAAGGAAAATCCTCAACCAATTTTGTTTTGACGTCCTCTCATATACATTTATTTGCACTCTATGCGCTGCAAACCAGTGTAAAACACTACTTCATTTATTTGCTCTCTCCCTTTACTTGCAATTACTTCATACAGCAAGGTAAGTTCGCATAAGCATCTAGCAATACTTTTCTATTCAATGATTATTCTACCATCAATCCATATACCAAACATAATTAGCAAATTGATTACCTGTCATAAAAAGGTAAATACGTAGTTGCACTACAATTCTACAAGACCCAAAAGCAGGCCATAAAACCTTTTCAAAATAAATCGGTCCAATAGCTATCATAAATAATCACAAACAAAATCCAATACAACTACAATAGGTATCTAAAGGGTGATTTTTTAGCTGGTTTGGTTTTGGCAACACTGGTTTTGACAGCTGACGTGTGTTTAGTACCTTGTGTCACTGTCAAACAGCTTCAGTTTGGTTTGCAATTTAACCATGGATCGTCTTACAAATGAACAACGCTTGCAAATTATTGAATTTTACTATCAAAATTCGTGCTCGGTTCGAAATGTTCATCGCGCGCTGCTTCCATTTTATGATCGGCATTCTCGACCTTCTGAGCAGTCTATTCGGAAGATTGTGACCAAATTTCGCACCAAATTTACTTTGTTGGACATTAAACCACCAACACGTTTACGTACTGTGCGTAGTGAAGAAAATATTGCGGCCGTATCAGCTAGTGTGACAGAAGACCGCGAAATGTCGATTCGGCGCCGTTCCCAGCGTTACTGTCAATGGTGAACGCTACCGAGCGATGATAACAATTTTTTTTTTGCCCGAAATGGAAGTTCTTGACTTGCATGATATGTGGTTTCAACAAGACGGTGCCACATGCCACACAGCACGCGAAACAATGGCGCAATTGCGAGGCAAGTTTGGTGAACAGTTAATTTCACGTTTCGGGCCGGTCAATTGGCCGCCTAGATCGTGCGATTTGACACCATTAGATTATTTTTTGTGGGGGTATGCCAAAGCTAATGTGTATAGGGACAAGCCCGCTTCGATTGACGCACTGGAAGCCAACATCCATGCATTCATTCGTGAGATACCGGCCGATATGTGTGAAAGAGTATGCCAAAATTGGACTCAGCGGATGGGCTACCTGAGACGCAGCCGCGGTCAACATTTGCATGAAATTATCTTTAAACATTAAATTGCAAGGTTCAAACTATCGATTCAAATAAATATTTCATTCATTTTTTCGAATTTTTTGTGTTTTTTTTTTTAAAAAAGTTCTAAACCTCTTAAAAAATCACCCTTTACAATGTTTTTGCTAATTACCAAACCAATCCATTCCAAACAAATCTTAAAATACGAGCGCTCGAAACTACTTGTAAATTGTAATATCTACAACAATAATGCATGATGTCATAAACAAAATGCAAAACATACACTCCTGGGAACAAAAGAAAGATAGGCATCCGGAAGATATCATCCATTGGTTGCATTTAATATTTTTATTACACACCACCTACCCAACCTGAGGTTTAGCTCACTCAGATATTTACCTATGTGCGGACTACCCGTCAATCTAACGCACAACCCATGTTAAGGGATAAGGTTTTCCCTTAAAAGTTTTATGATGATCCTTCCTTTTCTAGTTTTATTGCCTTAGACAATCGGTCGTTGATAGTCCTAGGGTATCTTGAGTAAATTTGTTCACTTTCGAGCACTTGGTATCGAGTATACCCTTTTTTTAGCTGTAGCGACACTACTCTATGGTACACTTCAAACCCTTTTTTTGTTTTTTTTTTTAACAACACTTTGTGAACAACAATATCGTTCGCATACGAACACTAGGGTTAACACTTTCAAAATTTCTCAAAATTTGTATCTATTGCACTAGATACCACTATCGGGCATTTAACACACACTCGGGGATCATATCCCACTTCTAAAATGTAAAACTCACTAAATAACCCTAGTACAAAAACTATCTGCGCGGACGCGAACTCGGAAAGACGCCCTTCCTGGTCAGATGCAAAAAGTGATATCAACCCAATTTGCCTGCCTGCCACCGAGCTGCGTTTCGCAGCCTACTCTATGCTACCTAATAGAGCAGGAGGGATTTCCCTGCTCTCTCTCATATGACCGATCTTGTCGTTTAACAAAACCTAGATATAAATATCTATCTAGCCATCTTAAACCAGATCGATTTCTGTGACAGCTCCTAAAGTTTGCTGTTAAATGTCCTAAACAAATTGTAACATAAACAGGACCGTAAATTATCCCAGAAATTGTGTCCAAAACGACCAAGGATATCTTTAGCCACAGAGCAGTACTGTGATAGGGGTCATAGAGTCTCGCCTTAGTATTTCATGACTTGGCCTCTTTTAAAGCTCCTGATTGGTCTAGGCGATAAATATTCTAAATCAACCTTATAATGTTTACAGTAGCATAAGGTTAGAGATCACGTTACCAACTGATGTAACAAATATGTTTTCTTTTAAAATCACCTGATAAAACATTTTAACGACCCGTTTTAGAAATTGCTCGTGGGTCTGTTCAAAGACCGGTAATGTAAGGGTTCGAACGCTGCAATTGGCTCATCAATTGTTTATATCGTCACAAACTCTTTTTCAACACCGAAGCAGCTCTTGTAAAGATAAAACTATATAGTTCGGTCTGACTGGAACTGGAACGTTAATTCCATTTGGGCAATTTGTTCGCTGCACCTGGAACAAGAGGAAGTGTACGAGATTGCCGGAACCATCGCGTATCCGAATACCCAGAGATTAATCCTACCACAGCAGCAGCTAGTGCACAAGACCAGTGGAAACAATGCTAGAAAACCATCATTAAAGCTGGATTTCACTCGACCACCACCTGCAAACCCAACTAGCAAACACAACAAAAAAGATGCAAATAAAGCGCCGCAGCGAAAGAGCACTACAGCAGCTCACCAGCTTTACAAGTAAAAAAAACAGGATATCAGAGGATCATCGGCTTCTTAGAAAAAAAAGATCACGAGAAGCGTGCGATCGAAGAAATTGAGAGACGCTACAACAGTAATAATGTAGGAAGTTTTATTAAAAGCTAAAGAGAAGGGCCAGAGCCGCAAATTAAGACCTTGATCGGTACAACTTTCGTCCAGCTGATCAAACGAGGTTGATACAGTGCACCAACTCATTCTCAAGATTCAGTAATGTAAATAGTATCATTTATTTTATTTATTTATTCATTCATCTACAAGGCAAATAACCTTCACAGATTTCGCAATAATAATAATAAAGGTACATATAGTAGATAAGTATAGTAATAAATTATAATAGTTTTAGTTAAAAAAGAAGAAAAAAGACAGAAAGTTGGCATAATTTTAATAGAATTAGAGGATAATACATCGAGAGCATTGCGTTTAAAGCAATCCCGATTTGAGGTTAAATCCAAGGCACTATCGACCGAGTTGAACAAATAGATGCACCGAGTTATAGGTTCAGACAATCCATAATTAGTTCTATGTGCAGGAGGTAAAAATAAATTTCTTTCTCTAAGCGTTCTGCTGCTTGGAGCATAGAATGGTAAACTAGAAAGGAGTTCACTACAATGAATTCTATAAGAGACAGTATCCATTAGAAATACCAAGGACTGCAACTTTCTGCTTACAACAAGAGAATTTAGGCCTAGCAATAAACAGCGAGCTTTATACGAAGGCAGTTCAGAATCCCTATTGAATCTCCTCAGAACCAGGCGAGTGAAGCGTTTTTGAACCCGTTTAATTCGAGAAGAGTGAACACAATAGACCAAATAACAACAGTTTTCTAATCTGGACCTAATTAAAGAACAGTAGAGAGTTTTAAGAACAAAAGAATCACGGAAATCTTCTGAGTTCCTTTTAATAAAAGCAAGTAGTGAGAAGGACTTAGAGACGATGTAGCCAATATGTAAATTAAAGCTTAACTTGCTATCGAAAATAACTCCAAGATTTTTAATCTCATATGAATGAATCAACGGACTGTTTGAACGAAAAATCGAGCAAACCCTACATTTAGACAGATTGAGCTCCAATTTTCACAACACCATCGCAAGAATATGTCAATCTCACGTCGAAGTAATAGACAATCTGAGAAGTTTGCGATTTTAAAAAAACATTTTGAAATAAGAGACATTCACAATTTTTGAAAAGCTTAGGGATTTTATTCACATATAGTAAAAATAACAACGGACCTAAATGGCTTCCCTGAGGAACACATGAAGTTGCGGTTACCACATTCGAAAGAAATCCATCGACTTTAATGATGAGTTTCCTATTTAGAAGATAAGAAGAAAGCCAATTTAATTATATTTATTTGATTGAACCCCAAGTTTCGCTAATTTTCGAATCAATAAAAAGTGATTGATTCTGTCGAAAGCTTTAACGAAGTCAGTAAATAACACATCGACCTGCACACCACTTTCCATCGAATTCAAACAAAATTTAGAAAAAAGGACTAAGTTAGTCACTGTAGAGCGACCGGTCACGAAACCATGCTGCATAGGCGATATGTGCTCCTTTACAATAAAGCATAATTTCTCTTTAACGATTTTTTCAAAGAGTTTTGGGATAACTGATAGTTTGCTAATAGGCCTGTAGTTTTCCACAAGGCGTTTATGGCCGCTCTTATGAATGAGCGATATATAAGCAAGCTTCCACTCATCCAGAAGGACACCTGAAGAAAGTGGAAGATTGAAAATCTATTTTAGAGGGACAAAAAGAGTAGACGAACAGTTCTTTAAGAGAGTGGGATGAAGCAGGTCAGGACCAGCACCTTTATTAATGTCTAAATTATTTAGAGCAAGAAGAAGATCCTCATCAGAGAGCTCCAGATCGCCAATATCAGTAATGGAAGTGATATGGCTAGAGCTGAAGTTGTTTGCATTACTAGCAGGTTTAAAGTTAGAGGCGAAGAATTTAGCAAACAGTTCACTGGTAGATTCGTAGCCGTTCGAAAACACATTCTGATACATCATTTCTTTTGGAAAACCTGACGATTTACGTTTCGAGTTATAATGAATCCAAAAACACCTACTGTTAGCTCTGATACGAGATTCGATAGATGAAATATAGCTTCGATAGAGAAATCTATTCAAAAACCCGAATTCCTTTCTAAGGCGAAGGAAATTTTCCCTATCAGGACAAGAACCAGATGTTCTCATTTTCTTAAAAGATTTAGTTTTTAAATTCTTTAAATGGCTAAGCCGAGCATTAAACCAAGGAAGCTTGGAGACGGATTTATTTTTACCAATAGGCACATACATCTCGAACGCATGTAGAAGTATAAGTTTAAAAGTGTTATAAATGTCAGTGAGATTTAACCCCTAAAAGCGATTTTGCCAATTAATTGAACGGAAAGTATTATTTAAACCTTCGTAATTAGCTTTTTTAAAGTTAAAGACTTTTACATTATTATCACAGTTAACGTTATAAAAATTGTAAGATTCAAAACGAATTTTAATTTCTTTATGATGAATCGAATTAGCAAGTAAAGGGAAAAAATCATTATCTAAACTTATGATGAACTGGTTAACAACAACAAACACGAGATCAAGAATTCTATCTAACTCATTTCTAACATTATTGATTTGATAAAGAGAAAGTGAGGATAACGAATCTACCACTAGCGACTCAATATAATTTCTTATATTGTAGGCCGTCAACAATTTTTCGCTACCTGTCGTTCTCCACTCGATATTACCAATATTAAAATCACCAAGAATAACTGGCGATTGCTTGGAATTTAATAAATTACATATATAGGTGATATTAGAAATGTGAGCATCATAAGCAATAAAAGAACTATATGGGGAATGTAACTAATTAAGAAATAAAAATCAAATCCAAGTTCAGCAACAGCAACACAGACGCAGAGTTGTTCGATGTCATCACTGCACATGGGAAGAGCAATTTATTTTGCGGCGAGAGATGTACGCACAGCCAAGAGAACTCCACCTTCTCTTGTAAAGCCAATCGAAGGAGAGCGGTCACGTCTGAAGACCACATAATGCGAGTCGAATAGTTCAGACGATAAGAAATTTGCATTCAGCCAGTTTCAATAACGATGCTAGTGAAACCACTAGTGTTTTGATAGTATACAGAGAAACACGATGAAGACGAAGGGAGGTACATACGAGGCGGATTAAGCAATGATGTATTTAGCGGGGAAGAAAAACTGTGCTGATGAGAATGAGAGCGACGAATCACTTCACTTTCTACAGCTGACCCTGCGTAGGAATTTTCGCCGTTTCTCCGTTTTTTTGGATGAAAGTTGAATAACCTCACATGAACATTTAACGGCCAATTATCAGCATCAAGTGCGCAATGAAGAGAAGTAGCCGGTACAACAAGCTTAAAGTTGACAAATTTAAGAGTGTTTTGATCGGTACCTCTTGTAATGAGGAATTTGAAGTCTATGTGAGCAGTAATTTTTGATAGAATCGGCAGTAGTAGGGAGAAACGCGAGAGGTGCAACCATTTGTAGGACGGAATGACGGCAATATTGTTGTCTTCGGTTGCGGTATTGGTTCCCAGGACGCGTTTCTTATGCAAATTATGAATTTTATTTGATGAAGAACGTTGAATTTGTGCAGCAGGAGCAGTTGAGGAACTACCACTAGGACAAGCAACAGTTGGATAGATTTCACCCGGACGACGAGTAGAGTTTAAGTCCTCACCGGGTGGCAGCCCCGAGCTGGGAAGCGCAGCAGCAGGCACAAAAAATCCATCATGGGAAGACGGCAGCTCACTTCCAAATGCAACCGTTTTAGCAGCAGCGGAATTAAGAACCGCATTTGATTTAATGGTCGTCGGTTAGAGAACATCATGCGGAAAATCCGAGACACTCTTAGATCTTTGTACAAATATATTTCCCTTTTTAGTTAATTTTTTTTTGGGAAACTCCTTCCGATGATTTTTGTTCTCCGTTTGGTAAATCCACTCAGAATTTTTTATAAAATTTATTCTTGTTTAACAGTTTCGACAAGCAAATTATTAGTTTCGTGAGACACAATGCACGAAGTGCATTTCTACATAATGCTCGAATCATTAGTTAGAGCTTAAGCACTGAGTCAGAAATATTGGCACATTTCTTGTGAAAAATGAAATTACAAAAGGAATCACATTTCACAAAATTGGAATCAATAACTTCATTACAGCATTTGACCTACGTGAAGTTAGCGCGCACTTTTTCTAGAATGAAAAACGTGAAATGCAGTTCGATAGACATTCGTTTGTAGTTTTTTTTAGTGAAATTTTTTTCGTTTGTAGTTCAACCGTTAGAAAGTTAGAAGCATTAGAAACAAACTTCAGCGCGCACTTTAGAGCTTTTGAAATGAAAACTAGCCAGTTACATTCGAAATCGTTTGTAGTTGTTTGTAGCGAAATTCTTTTTTCCCAAAAATGTCTCATTTCGGAGATATAAGGACATTTGTGTTTGCATCTATTACTCCGAATTTCCAACAGACAGAATTTTTTTGAAATTACTGTTGCATTAAGCACCCCAACTTAAATAGCTGCATTTAAAATTTCTGAATTCACTCAAGCGTTACTTAATAAAACGCAATTAAAGTCAAAAAATGCATCATTTCACGTTTGCATCCATTGTAGCGATTTCCCAACAACAACAAACCAACGGTAAACACATTTCCGCAAAGCATTCATCCGTGTCCATCGATATGAGTCATAATTTGTCAATTAGCAACAACAGCCAATCAATAAAGCCCGATTTTATACCAAAAAATGTTTCTATTCCTTTAAATAACCTTAAAAAACGACCACTTTTAAACAATTTATAGCAACAAAAACATATATTTTGCAAACTCTGTACTCCTGGCTATCTAATCCATTTCAAATGATTTGGTTTTATCACAAATAACAAGATTTTGATGCAACTTATGCAAACAGTAGTTTTTTATATAAACTCATATCATTATTTCGGTTATTAAACACCTCAAAGTAGTGAAATCAATTTTTTTCTAATGCTTTCTATTAGATGCTTCTAATGGAATAAAAAAAAGTGATATTTTTTTCATAGACGGTTTATTCAAAATATAAGAAAAGAGAATTTATATGCAATTTAAGCAGTCGACCTAAAACCCTCGTTATCTCCGAAACGGTATAAAGCCAAGTGATGAAATTTACTATTTTCAACACTTTTCCACCTAACCAATCTAATAAAACACAAGTTGTATCCATCCGCCTAACGGTTTACGATTTATATCAAATTTAAGCGAAATTGAAACTTAATTTTTTTTGTGAAGTTAGCGCGCACTTTTTCTAGAATGAAAAACGTGAAGTGCAGTTCGATAGACATTCGTTTGTAGTTGTTTGTAGTGAAATTTTTTTCGTTTGTAGTTCAACCGTTAGAAAGTTAGAACCATTTGAAAAAAAAATTTCCAATCCCTTAAATCCGTGTTATCTCTGAAACCGTAGCAAGCAGAGTGATAAAATTTTCTATTTTTCACTAATCTAATAAAATTCAAATTGCGTCAACCGGACTAACGGTTTATGATTTGTTTGAAATTTAAGCAAATACAGACCCCAATTTAAGGGGCTCATAACTCAAAAACTGTACATTTCCATTCTATACACCCGTTTTTACCTCTGATTATAAAAAGTAAGACAATCCGTCTTACAGACAACTTTTTATTCGCAATTTAAGGGAAGCCTCAATCGCTTAAAAATGGGAAAAATGGACACATTTTTAAGCTAATCAATATTTCCATTGCTAAAAGGCTGTGAAGTGTCAATTATGTTTTTTTCCAATGAAACTACCCTTCTCTTTCTAACAAAGTCATGAAAACTCATTTTCCACTAACGGTTAAAGTTTTTTTCGCAATTTAATTTTTGATAAATTCGGTTAGATACCCATTTAAGCAACCCGATAACTCAAAAACTGTTTAACTACAAACGATGAAACTTCACATTTCTTCACCATTTCTTACTCAATGCCTATCGTATCTTCCCACAAAAACAGGACGCAAATTGCTTAACGGCACACTAAATACTAAATACTAAATGCAAGGATGACGGAAAAAAGACAAACCCTTTAATTGGGATGCACATCCTTTCCGAATTCGTATTAGAAAAGCGCTTTTGAATTTCAAAACAAACGAAATTTAAATTTTCGTGATCGCATTCACATTGTAAAGGAATTATGTACGTATGTTTCTGATATATCCTACCGAGTAAATGAGGCCACACGGTAGTTGAATAAACTGCAAATAACATATTTTTTGTTGAATAAAAGTACTTTTTTTAACGTCACTAGAAAGAGGATAATCAACGCATTATAAAACATAATTGTTTTGTGTTTGAAGTTGTTCCGCATTAGAAATATCGAACTGCTTAAGTATGGGCAGTTGAACACATTTCAGACTTCCCTTAAATTGCGTTTAAAAAGTGTCTAGTAGTGCGGATTATCTTCTTATTAATACTGTTGGATAAGATGATTGCACACATTAGATATGTGTAATTTCAGCTTTTGTAGTTCCACAGTTGTTGAATAATCCGGTCGCTTAAATGCGAAAATATCAAAAATTTAATTGTGAAAAAAACTTGGCAGGTAGTGGCAAATGACTTTTTATGACTTTGTTCGAAAGGGATTGGTAGTTTCATTGAAAAAAAACATATTTCACCCTTTACAGCTTCCTAGAAATGGAAATATCGGATCGCTTAAAAATGGGCAATTGTGACCATTTTAGGCTTCCCTTAAATTGCGAATAAAAAGTTGTCTGTAAGACATTGTCTTACTTTTTATATCAGAGGTAAAAAAGGGTGTATAGAATGGAAATGTAGAATTTCATCGTTTGTAGTTCAACAGTTTTTGAGTTATGAGCCCCTTAAATTGGGGTCTGTATTTGCTTAAATTTCAAATAAATCATAAACCGTTAGGCCGATTGACGCAATTTGAATTTTATTAGATTAGTGAAGTGGAACACTTTCGAAAATAGAAAATTTTATCACTCTGCTTGCTACGGTTTCAGAGATAACACGGATTTAAGGGATTGGAATTTTTTTTTTCAAATGATTCTAACTTTCTAACGGTTGAACTACAAACGAAAAAAATTTCACTACAAACAACTACAAACGAATGTCTATCGAACTGCATTTCACGTTTTTCATTCTAGAAAAAGTGCGCGCTAACTTCACGTAGGTCAACATTTGGCGTAATTAGTAACAACCATTTTAAGAGAAATGTAATTAACACAACCGATCACTGCAAGACTTGAAAGTCGACTACATCATACAGTGTGGACACAATATGACGTCCAATAAAAGGATTTAGTCAGGGCTGTACGCTGTTATGCAACTTCTTTAACATCATAGTACTAAACTCAAGGCCTTGTTTGGCACTATCTTTCAAAAATAATATACTCCGATAATATTGACATTATTGGGAGAACACACAGCGAGCTGTTACTGGCGTTTGCTAGTTTAGAAACGGAAGTGGTTAAAATGGGAAACGGGTTATGCGGTCTTATGCAACACCTAAACAAGTAAGAAGGTGTTGCATAATACTTTAATCGTATGGTCTTGCTTAATAGCGCCAAAGTTTAGACTATCTAACAATGCGCCATTTCGATACATACATTCGAGTATAAATACAACGAAAACGGAAATTCTCTTCTTTTTCCCCAATCTTTGTTTTTGAACGTAGTTATCAATCATAATACCAATTTATCTCAAAAAAAAATTAATATTACTTAGGTACATTTGTATTTTAAAAGTTCTACTTACGGAAAAATAAGTAAGTAAATAGTACTAAATGCAAGCGGAGAATTTCCATAAAGGGCTAGACATTCACGTATTGTAGACATGTTCAACTTCTTCAATGCCGCATAATGCCGCATTTTCTAAATATACATGCCCAATGAATTTTTTAATGAATTTTCTGCTTCGACACGTAGTTTCTTGGTTGGATTTTAACAAGAGAGAATTAAATATTCTCTTTGTGTTGGATGTTTACAAATTGTTTTTTACGTTTTTTTTAGGATAGAAGAAGTCTTCTTTTTTTCGTTATAATCTGTTTTTAAAAAAGCCGAATGAAATTATATTTTTGTTATTCTATTTTGGAATTCGTTCTAAACTTTTTTATAGGTACATTAAAAAATTAATTGAAGATACCAATGTTGGAGAAGAAGGCTTGAAATTGATTCAATATTGCTGTTGGGAAAACCCGCACTTTTCACGATGTATATTAACTGAGCTCTTATGGCAATGTGGTTTCGCATATTGCCAAGATATGCGGCATCATACAGATTTATTGCTCCATGTTCTACTGATAGAAGACACATGGCAAAATCATCGAATTCACAATGCCTTGATGGGTGTAGCAGAAGAGCGGGGAGGATTACTTGAGACTATTCTTAAAACAAAAACTCATTATCAAAAAAGAGCATACCAAATAATCAAATGCTTAACGCAACTTTTCCATAAAAGCCAGGTAGCACTTACAATGTTGAATTCCAATCAACATATTGCAAAACACTGGGTTATGGCTGTGGAATGGTTGCAGGAAGAACTCGACAAACAAAGAGGAATTGGATGTCAATATAACTATTCTTGGTCACCCCCTGCTCAAAGTAATGATAGCACTAATGGTTACATATTGGAGAGGTCACAATCTGCGAAGAATACCTGGTCATTGGCTTATGAATTATGCCAAGAAGAGGTACTTATACTTGGATTGGGTAAAATTTAAATAAAATTTCATTATATTTAATTTTCAGGAGCAAGATGAAATAAATGAGTCTGACACTGATATTAAGAACGGAGGCTCAATCACACAATCGTATGTTTTGGAAAACTCTGCTGTTAATTCAGATATGATAGCAGTAACTACATATTCTTCGAAAGAGCTTCGAAGTTCGAGTTCTCAAAAATTACAACCCCAGGCCGAAGATGTCCCTGAAGCATTGAATGATGTGAATATCGATGAAAATGACAGTTTAAATCACGAATACAGTCTTAATTATGTATATACTAACATAAATGAACTTAAGCTGTCACCAAAAGTGGTAAGTAACATCTTATACAATATAAAGGTTTTTTTTTACAGGTATAGAACTTTAAGATGGCAACACTATTTTAACAGTCGGCCATTTTGTCAGCTATCAAGTTATATATTTTTAGTTTGGTTTGGCACTTAACAAACATTACGAAACGCGTAATAAGAAATTCTCTAACTCGCACATTTACAATGACTCTAATACCATTCCGTTTTAAGTTTAATGAAAATGAGTCCATTAAACTTATACACATCTCACAACCTAACGTGAGATTGAATGATTCGCCATACTTATCCCCTTTCATTCTTTTAAATGAAGACATAAATCTCGCCTCCGGAGGGCCCCCAATCACTTTTTACCAGAAGGCCATACTGGGCCAAAATCGCGGATAGTTGCACTCATCTGAATTCTCAATAAAGTAACTCAATTAAGTAACTAAATACAAACTTAATTGTTTTTATTAAAACCACGCATAATTGGTTGGCCAAACTTTCTTTAATTTTAAATTTAGTACAAAATCAGCTGTGATACTCGACCTCTTTATACGCCGGGTCAGCTAGTACCCGGCGAACTTCGTACCGCCTAAAATTGATTAAATTATTAACATCCCGACTGAACGACTGAGTTGAATGCATAGAAATATCATAGATTTTCGGGCTTCTTGATCATTTTTATTGCTCTAATGATTGAATCGAGTTGTTCCGGTCAGATTTTCTTAATTAACCAAATCAACCAGAGCATTGTTACATTGTTTTTACGCATTGCGAAAATAGTTTATAATGCACATAAAAACCTACCTCTTTCTAACGGTTTTAACCTTATCGTTTTTGCAGAATATCATGTAGATTACATTACTTTATATTTTTTTTTAATTATTGAAGATTGACATATTTATTACTTAAAAATTTTTTTTGATATTATTTATTTCTTATTTTGTTACTTCCTCTAAAATGATAAATGTTAAAATAAACTGCATTTCAAAAAAACACTCATTGCTTAATTTATTTTTATTTTCTTATTATCCCGCTTTTACAATCAAAAGTAGTTGCTCTATTTTAAAAAATCACCGCAACTATTTTTGATTGTAAAATCGGGATAATAAGAAACGGGAATAAAGGCGGGATTTTAAGAATAGGGATTATAAAAAGCGGGATATCGAACCCAACCCGAATGTGGGCAATAGGTAATTCTCGCTTCTGCCTTTCAACCGAGTACGCGATTGTGCTTAACGATAAAGTCCACGAGCGTTTTCAGGTTTTGTTTAAAAAATCGTGCTGTGATGTCATGGCAGTCGCTCGAAGTTTGCCCGGGAAGTAAGAATCACCGTTCGGATAATTTTTTTTCCCACTTCACATTCGATAAAGGTGCTATAGAACATTAAATAGCCGGTTGAAGGGTATTGATGCGATGTCATGAGAACACAAGCGTTCTCACCTAGCCTCTCACTATCAACTCCTACTCTCACCTCCACGTGGTGACTGGTGGGTGCCTAGTACCTCGATTGGAGATTGGGTAACCAACCCCTTTGGAAGGTCGTTGGTGGCAGCGGACGATAGAGGGGGGAGGAGGGTTGTTTTTTCACTAAGTCACCTTCTCTGGTACCAGACGGCAGCGGAGGAGTTCCCTAGATGGAACCAACGGTGGCGTCTACAGTTCCAGTCAGGCCGAACTATTTAGTGTATTAGGATAGCAGCTCCATATGGATTTCCAATACCGAGCCAGGGTGTTGGAGAAGAGTTGGTGGCGGATGAACCCTTAATGGGCCAACGGCAGCGCTCACATCCCAAAGTGGGTTACTGGCACCGGAATAACCGGCCTGCTGTCCTTAGGTCAAGGGCCTGGCGCTCCAGGTTGGGCGCTGTGCCGTCGGGGTAACTTCCCGACCATGTAAAAAAAGAATAGTTTTGAGAGAGACGCGAGAAGCCTCGGATAACGATTTCCCTCAAACGGCAACCAGACCCGGAACGTTAACGGACAACGATTTAAGAGTATGTACCTGGAACGTGCGAACGCTGTACACCCCAGGTGCTACTCAAAAACTTGAGTCTGTCCTCACGCGGTACAAGGCAGATATTACTGCGATCCAGGAGATACGATGGATAGGATCAGGTATGATGAAATGATGCCATAGAAGATTGCATGTATTAGGATGCGGATTCGTCGTGGGAAATCGGCTTAGGACAAAAGTTATTGACTTTAAGACGATAAGTGATCGCCTAGCTGTGATCCACATCAAAGCTACTTTCCAAAACATAAGCCTAATATGTGCACACGCCCCTACCGACGAGGCTGAAGACCCTATCAAGGAGGAGTTTTATGACCTCCTGGATGGAGCCTACGGAGCCTGTCCGGAGTACGGTGTCAAAGTTGTGCTCGAGGACTTCAATGCTAAAATCGGAAAGGAAAACATCTTTGGCGGGTTAGTTGGTAAGCACAGAATCCACGAAACGACCACAGACAACGGTTACTGACTAACTGACTTCGCGGCAGCTCGTAATACGGTGATAAGTAGCACTAGGTTTCCACGACTAAGGATTCACACAGCAACCTGGCGCTCTCCAGACGGTCGAACCGCCAACCAAATCGACCATGTGCTAATCGACGCGAGGCACGCATCCAACATCCTCAACGTCGACACATTCCGCGGGGCAAAACGTCGACTCTGACCATTTTCTTGTTGCGGCTAAGTTCAGAGCACGACTATCCAAAGAGAAAAAGCTGCGTTCCGCCCAGGAGGAGAAATACGACGCTGGACGCCTTAGCACACCTGGAGTAGCCAGAGTCTACAAAGACCGCCTGAGTGAGAAACTCTCCGCAATGTATTCACCTACTGCAGATGGCAACACCCAGTGGTCCCAGTATCACGACATCATCAAGGAGGTAGCCGAAACCACCTTAGGGTACCACCCACCCCAGAGAAAGAGCCCTTGGTATGATGATGAATGCGTACGCAGGAAAAAGGTGACAGAAGATGCACATATGAAGGCGCTGCAGCGCAAAACAAGGGCAGCGAGGGAAGAGTATCGAGCTAGGAGGAGGGAGGAGAAGCAAATCCTGCGTGGAAAGAAGAGGGTTTACGCAGTCTCCCAGCTCAAGGAGATCGAAGAGTCCCGCGATCGAAGCAGCATCCGGAAGTTCTACAAGAAAGCCAAGCAACTGGCTGCTGGCTTTAAGACCGTAACGCAGGCTCTTCGAAACAGTAATGGAAACCTAGTCACCGAAGCACAGGGAATGCTGCAACGTGCAATTTGGAAGTAGTTCCTCCGAGCTATTCCAAACATGTACCGGATTTCGGCAAGGAGACGCACTATCATGTGACTTCTTCAATCTCGTGTTAGAGCAGATAGTGCGCAGGTCAGGTGTCAACACGGAAGGCACTGTCTTCAACAGATCCATCCAGCTACTGGGGTATGCAGACGATATTGACATCATCGGTCGCTCCCAGCGTGCCGTGATAGAGGGTTTTACGGCGATTGAAGAACAGGCGAAATTCGTTGGCCGTGTAGTAAATAAGGACAAGACTAAGTATATGCTATCAACAAACAAACGAGCATCTGTCCACCGCCTAGGACAGAACGTCACTATTGATAGCAACAATTTCGAGTTAAGGAGTTTATTTACCTCGGAGTAAACATGAACTCCATAAATGACTTCTAAATGGAGATCCGGCGACTCTTCACAGGTCGTTAGCCCGTTAAGTAAGTAAGTAAGTGGGTTGAGGTCGTTCTCCATTTGTGTGCGCCACCTTAGGTGGGGTCTTTCTCTGCTGCATTGTCCCTCAGGGGTGGACTCGAAGACTTATTGGGTTGATGCGTTGTTGTCCATACGCTCCACGTGTCCCAGCCATTTCAGCCGTTGTATTTTTAGCTTTTTGATCAGGTCAGTATCGGTGTTTAGCCCGTATAGTTGTCGTTCTTCTTTTCTACCCTCCATGGTCACAAACTGGACAAAATATCACTAGAAGAATCTTTCTCTCAAGGCATCCCAGAAGGTTTTCATCCGCTTTTGACAGGGTCCATTCTTCTGCAATATACAGCAGGACCGGGATGATTAAGGTCTTATATAATATCTCCTTGGTTCTATGCGAAAGGGCTTTACTTCTTAGATGCCTTCTTAGCCCGAAGAAACAGCGATTGGCAAGAGTGGTTCTTTGCTTGATCACTGCCCCGCTGTCATTTTGCGAAGTGATAGTGGAGCAAATCCGTCCATCAAGACGTTTTGTCCGAGTCGCCCATATTGAGAGTCCTTTTTCGTTGACAGCATATACTTCGTTTTGTCCTCTTTAATAGCCAGACCCATCTTCGCGGCTTCCGTTTCGATGCTTGCAAATGCCCCACTGACAGCTCGCCGTATTCCCCCAATGCTTTCATCCGACCAAATTTTACAGATGAGTTGGTGCATGCTCCTTCCCAAGGCATCTCCCGCTGTTTGAAGAGTTCGGCCGGAAGGCCATCCGCTCCAGCAGCTTTGTTGGACTTAAGTTTGGATATCGCTATCCTCCACTTCGTGTAAGTTGGGTGGACGGAAGTTTTGGCTATCATCGTCCAAGCTGTGCAGATCATTCTGCCTGACAGCGGGTTTTTGGCTGTCTCCGCCATTTAACAGTCTGCAGAAGTGTTCTTTCCAAATCCTCAGCACCGATTGTAAATCTACTACTGTATTCCCATGCTCATCTCTGCAGGCTTCTGCTCGGGCCTTGTATCCTTGGGTGAATAGTTTTACCATTTGTTGTAACTTTCGAACATTGCCTCTTCAGTTGCGTCCCTCAATTACATTCCGCGTAAAGTTGGTTGGTACGCTTTCGTTTCCTTTGCTATGCGTTGGCTTCGAAGTATATCACACCATCCTCTGATTAGTGTGCTGGGACAGAACTTGTGATCCCGGAGCACCGCCGTCTTCTGTGGTTGACGGGATCCTGCTTTTGTTTCTGTCGCTGTGCTTCTTTCCCTATCTTATTTTGTTCTGCTTTCTCTACAAAGAGATAACCCAGCTCAAATTTAGTATAGGACAAAACGGTTTTGTTCACTGGCTACGGGTACTTCCTGATACGGTAGACACTTCCTTGGCGTTAAATTGTTTTCGAATGTATTTGTATAAATAATTTAACTGTAGAATTATCTATAATAATGTTTTTTAATGGACAGGCAAATTGGTATGTGTTTGCATTCATTCATTCATTAGTAAGTACTAGTAAGAGAACGATATTTCATTCGTACAAAATTTCGAACTCGAGATTTTAATCAATACTGCCATTACAATGATAGAGAAATTTAAAAAAAAAGTGGGTCCGTCTGCTCATATAGCCTAAACGGCTGGACAGATTTGTTTCAAACTTCGGATTTGAAGTTTGTGGGCTTACAAATTTTTAATTTTTTTTATTTGCACGATATCAATATAATTAGCGGTACTTCCCATACAACGGTTTTTAACAAGTTTGATTTTTTTCGGAAACGGCTTTAACGATTTTTATGCATCCACTTGGCATCATTTACCGCAAGAAATAATGAAAAAAGACGGGGTAAACTGGCTGCTGGTGGGTACAGTCGTAGACTTTATTTGAATTTGTATGATTAGAAGATTTCATGACTTTACTAATACGAAAGAAATATTTATAAGCTTCTATACCACGGAAATTTGCCGAACGATTTTGCAACTAAGAAAAACTAACATAATATTATGTCTAACACAGCCACCACTCTGGTTAACGCAATGATAACCCACCTGAGGTACCTTGCCTACAAAACTGTAACTTAAAGTTTTTTTAAGAATGAGAGTACACGGGTACAAATACTAGAACTCAAACTGGGCTACATCAAGGTCAAATTCATCTTGTAGACAATCCCGGTTTGGCCGAAACTGACTTAAGGCTGTAACACACCTCCAAGTATAGACACCACATATGAACCACATGTCTGTCAGAGTGTCACAGTACACAGTAAATCAAAATAAAAACAAACAAAAAAATCAATATTCTGTCACCGAGCTGCCAACGGTCGGTGGTGGAATATGAAAAGTTCAGAAATGCCACATTTAACTGCAACTCGCTGAGTTTTAATTAAACTAATAGCAGGAAAATATCTAAGTATTTACGAGTTTATAGCTATATATATGTATGTTAACTAAAATGGGTATCTTCGTTTTAATGCAAAACCTTTGTCATCGTTTATTTTTAGGTTCAAAAGTCGAGCGGAAACACAGTTACAACGCTTCCACTGTTTGCACCCCCATCGGACCAGCTGCCATGTTTACAAACCTCTACAAATATGTCATTGAGTTTAAATAATACGTTAAATAAAGAAAATATTGAAAGCACCGACGGAACATAAGATTGATGCGTCATTGCTTACATGAATTCATATATAAGTTATAGGGAATGTAATGTACAATTTTATGTTTTCATATTATCAAAATAAAAATCAATCTAAACTAAACGAAAGTAAAATAAAATTAATAAAAATAATTGAAAAAAATCGTCAGTAATTTACTAGAATTTTAGCAATTAAATAATATTTAAAGATGATTTTTTTATTTTTAGAACAAAATGTTGGGCACTGTATAAAAATACTCCTTTTTTCAAAATAAGTAATATTTAATATTTTTTTTTGTGAGATTCTGAAATGCTTATAATTGTCCGATACATTATATTTATTAACGTTTCAGTGAAACTTTTAGAATATATCATCTTTTCTTAATACTATATTGAACTTTTATTTTAACAATTCCTGTTTTTATAAGACGGTGTCTCACCTCGAAACACTGATCATTAAGCATTGACATATCATTTGAACTTTTTCTTGGTTTCTTATTAATATAGCCGTAGAAAAAGGAATGCAATTATTATTTTTTGCCTTATTTAAAAAGAAATCACTGTTTTTATAGAAAATAATCATATAATTTTTATAACCGCAAATGGCTATAATAAGCATAACAAGACGCGGAAACCATTTAGTAGTTTGATTCTCAAGGATGAGTTTCTTATAAAATTTAGACTTGTTTTTTTTTGCACAGGGACTAAAAAAATTAAATCACCTCCCTACACCGTTTGTTTGTTTTTTTTTTCGAATTTCTGAGCCATAAAAAAGAAAATTAAATAAGTAGCCATTCGAAAAGCTGCACGAATTTTAGCAAAAGAGAATTCACTTGGTTTTATAGTTCATGTCGACGCAGTGTCTTAGTGGTTATTGTTTTGGACTACTAAGCGAGGGGTCCCAGGTACGAATCCCGAGAAAACCCAACGTCTGGCAAATATTTGAGAGTATAACTGTCATAAGAGAGCTTCTCAATTAGCCATTTGGACTCGGCATACAACTGTAGATCCCTTTCATTCGCCCCAAAAATTAAAAACTCACAAAATGAATGGTTGTGAGAAGCTAGGCCCAGGGTCCCTACCGACCTGTTGCGCCAACTATTTATTTTTATTTATTTATAGTGCATGCAGATTTTAAATAACTCTTAAAATGCATTTAATAAACTAACCAGATCGTTTGGTTTGAATGTAAACTCCCACAAAACGAAACTGGGAGTAGTTCTGAGAAAATATAATTTTTTTTTTTTTAATTGATCCCTCCTCTTAACTTAATCTTACCTACCCAAGTAGAAATTGATGGTTGCAGTTAAGGCGCTGTTACCACATTTAGGATATGTAACGGACACAGTAAAAGTTCGTATAGAGTTTAAAAGTGCGTAGTGTTTCCATTGCAGGATGGAATGGTGACCAAAGTGGGGAATTAGTTTTAGCTCAATTAATTACTTTTTTTGGAAACACACATAATCGTATATTTAGTTATGACTTGTAACCGAAACGTGACCGAACTTTAGTCAGCTGTCAAATTTGTTTTCGTGTGTTTGTAAGTTGGTTGGGAAATAAAAAATAAAAATGATGATACCAATTAGAAATGTAGGTACACACATAACTTTCCACTTTAATGGGGATGCTAAAATACCTAAAGGAAGATCATATCAGATAATATTATGTGAATTCAGTAGTTGCATTTCTAAAAACAAAATATTAAAACGAAAATCAGTTTTACATCAAATACCAATAAGTTGTAGTGGCAAAAACTCACGCGCTCGAGAAATATAGAGTATTTATAATATTCAGTTTTTTTTTTTTGTCGGAGGTTGTTACTATCTGATGGAGCACTCAGACACAAACTACAGGTCCATTGTACTGCCAAACAGACACCTTACATTACTGTACTTAGTTTTCCCGTCTTTCGAAGAAAGATGAGAAGGAGCTTCAGTGATGAAGAGCTTAGATGTTCGGCACTCACCACATCAGCCCCAAAGATCCGCCACCTGATGCGAGCAAAGGCGGGACAGCTACAGAGGAAGTGCTCCGCTGTATCATCGTCCTCTCCACAAGCAGGACAGATAGTGGTGTTGCTCAAGCCCAACACATTTAAGTGTTTGGCAAAAGCTTGGTGGCCCGAAAGGACGCCCACAAGCAGTCTGCAGTCCATTCTCCTAAGGGATAGAATTAAAGGCGCGGACCTTTTGCAGATGTCCGGACGCAGTCGTTTGGTCTGCCTACATCCAGCACAGTCTCGCCACCGACGCTCGTGTTCACGAGAAACCCAAGTATCAATGGATGACCTAACCACAGAAGCAGGCAGACCCAACGCAGGTTCAGGTCCTGAGACAGCCTCTTCTGAACCCCGTCTGGCAAGCTCATCAGCGATCTCATTTCCCTGGATACCAGTGTGACCTGGGACCCAAACAAGATTCACGGTGTTGAGCCTTCCGACTAAGTTCAGAGAAAGCTTGAGTTCGAGCACTAACTTGGACGAGGTAAGAGCGTTAAGCAATGCTTTTAATGCAGCTTGGCTATCACTGCAAACGCATATGCTTCTAGCCCTCCATCTGTTTGTCACAATGTAGCGCATAGCCATAAGGATGTTGAAGGGTAGTGATGCGATGTCATGAGAACACAAGCGTTCTCACCTAGCCTCTCACTATCAACTCCTACTCTCACCTCCACGGGGTGACTGGTGGGTGCCTAGTACCTCGACTGGAGATTGGGTAACCAACCCCTTTGGAAGGTCGTTGGTGGCAGCAGACGAGAGAGGGGGGAGGAGTGTTGTTTTCTCACTAAGACACCTCCTCTGGTACCAGACGGCAGCGGAGGAGTTCCCTAGATGGAGCCAACGGTGGCGTCTACAGTTCCAGTCAGGCCGAACTATTTAGTGTAATCCCTATAGAGCTGCTCTGACATATTCGGATACCAGGTCTATAGGGATTTCCAATACCGAGCCAGGGTGTTGGAGAAGAGTTGGTGGCGGATGAACCCTTAATGGGCCAACGGCAGCGCTCACATCCCAGAGTGGGTTACTGGCACCGGAATAACCGGCCTGCTGTCCTAAGGTCAAGGGCCTGGCCCTCCAGGTTGGGGGTTGTGCCGTCGGGGTAACTTCCCGACCATTTAAAAAAACACTAGTTATGGGAGAGACACGTGAAGCCTCGGATAACGATTTCCCTCAAACGGCAACTAGACCCGGAACGTCAACGGACAACGATTTGAGAGTATGTACCTGGAACGTGCGAACGCTGTACACCCCAGGTGCTACTCAAAAACTTGAGTCTGTCCTCACGCGGTACAAGGCAGATATTACCGCGATCCAGGAGATACGATGGATAGGATCAGGTATGATGAAAAGGAAAAATTGCGATATTTATTACAGCTGCCATAAAAGATTGCATGTATTAGGATGCGGATTCGTCGTGGGAAACCGGCTTAGGACAAAAGTCATTGACTTTAAGCCGATAAGTGATCGCCTAGCTGTGATCCGCATCAAAGCTACTTTCCAAAACATAAGCCTAATATGTGCACACGCCCCTACCGACGAGGCTGAAGACCCTATCAAGGAGGAGTTTTATGACCTCCTGGATGGAGCCTACGGAGCCTGTCCGGAGTACGATGTCAAAGTTGTGCTCGGGGACTTCAATGCTAAAATCGGAAAGGAAAACATCTTTGGCGGGTTAGTTGGTAAACACAGAATCCACGAAACGACCACAGACAACGGTTACCGACTAACTGACTTCGCGGCAGCTCGTAATACGGTGATAAGTAGCACTAGGTTTCCAAGGCTAAGGATCCACACAGCAACCTGGCGCTCTCCAGACGGTCGAACCGCCAACCAAATCGACCATGTGCTAATCGACGCGAGGCACGCATCCAACATCCTCAACGTGCACACATTCCGCGGGGCAAACGTCGACTCTGACCATTTTCTTGTTGCGGCTAAGTTCAGAGCTCGACTATCCAACGAGAAGAAGCTGCGTTCCGCCCAGAAGAAGAAATTCAACGTTGGACGCCTTAGCACACCTGGAGTAGCCAGAGTCTACAAAGAGCGCCTGAGTGAGAAACTCTCCGCAGTGCATTCACCTACCACAAATGCCAACACCCAGTGGTCCCAGTATCGCGACATCATCAAAGAGGTAGCCGAAACCACCTTAGGGTACCAGCCACCCCAGAAAAAGAGCCCGTGGTATGATGATGAATGCGTACGCAGGAAGAAGGTGACAGAAGATGCACATATGAAGGCGCTGCAGCGCAAAACAAGGGCAGCGAGGGAAGAGTATCGAGCCAGGAGGAGGGAGGAGAAGAAAATCCTGCGTAGAAAGAAGAGGGCCTACGCAGTCTCCCAGCTCAAGGAGATCGAAGAGTCCCGCGATCGAAGCAACATCCGGAAGTTCTACAAGAAAGCCAAGCAACTGGCTGCTGGCTTCAAGACCGGAACGCAGGCTCTTCGAAACAGTGATGGAAACCTAGTCACCGAAGCGCAGGGAATAGTAGATGTTTTTAAGCAGCACTTCCAGCAGCTGCTAAATGGGCATCATGTAGAGAGAGTGATAGGGCAAGAAGAGAACCCACGTCCAGTCAATGAAGATCCAGTTCCACCGCCCAGTATGGAAGAAGTTGGCTTAGCAATAAAAAAGCTAAAGAACAACAAGGCCGCCGGCTCTGATGGTTTACCAGCGGAGCTCTTCAAATACGGTGGTGATGTTTTGGTAGGGCGCATGCACCAAATCATCAACCAAGTATGGGTGGAAGAAAGTATGCCCGATGACTGGACTATCAGCTCCATATGCCCCATCTACAAAAAAGGCGATCCTATGTCTTGCAAGAACTATCGAGGCATATCCCTGCTTAATGTCGCATACAAGATCCTATCCAACGTACTGTGTGAACGTCTCAAACCGTTCTGCAACACACTAATCGGCACGTACCAGTGTGGCTTCCGGCCCGGCAGATCGACTATAGACCAAATTTTCACACTGAGGCAAATCCTGGAAAAGACCAATGAATTTCAAGTCGAGACTCACCACCTTTTCATCGACTTTAAAGCCGCATATGATAGCATTCATCGTCAGGAGCTTTATGTGGCGATGGCCGAATTCGGGATCCCGGCAAAACTGATCCAGCTATGTAGCGTGACGCTGGAGAACACACGCTGCAACGTGCAATTTGGAAGTAGTTCCTCCGAACTATTCCAAACATGCACCGGATTTCGGCAAGGAGACGCACTATCATGTGACTTCTTCAATCTCGTGCTAGAGCAGATAGTGCGCAGGGCAGGTGTCAACACGGAAGGCACTATCTTCAACAAATCCGTCCAGCTACTGGGGTATGCAGACGATATTGACATCATCGGTCGCTCCCAGCGTGCCGTGCTAGAGGCTTTTACGGCGATTGAAGAACAGGCGAAATTCGTTGGTCTTGTAGTAAATGAGGACAAGACTAAGTACATGCTATCAACAAACAAACAAGCATCTGTCCACCGCCTAGGACAGAACGTCACTATTGATAGCAACAATTTCGAGGTAGTTAAGGAGTTTATCTACCTCGGAGTAAACATGAACTCCACAAATGACATCCTAGTGGAGATCCGGCGAAGAATTACCCTAGGAAACCGCTGCTACTTCGGTTTGGCAAAACAATTGGGTTCAAAACTCCTAACTCGAAGGACAAAATGTATGCTTTACAGAACCCTTATCCTGCCAGTTCTGCTTTATGGCGCCGAGTGCTGGACGATAAGCAGGAAGGGAGAGCTGATACTGGGCTCCTTCGAAAGAAAAATTCTTCGACGGATTTTTGGTCCTGTGTGCGAGGAGGGCGAATGGAGGAGAAGATACAACCGCGAACTCTATGAGCTGTACCAAGATGTGGATGTAGTCCAAAAGGCCAAAATACGTCGACTACATTGGCTCGGCCACATCGAGCGAATGGAGAATAATGCTCCAGCTAAGAGGATCTTCGAATCCCAGCCGCCAGGTTCGAGACGACAAGGAAGACCGAACCTCCGTTTCAAAGACCAAGCCATCGCGGATGCCAGAGCGCTTGGTCTGGATAACTGGAAGCAGCGTGCCCGGGATCGCAGAGGATGGAAGGCTGCAGTGTCTCAGGCAGAGACTCTCCACGGGTCGGGAGCCCGTTAAGTAAGTAAGTAAGTAAGTAGCCATAAGGATAGCGAAAATCTCCGTTTGGAAGACAGACGCATGGTTACCTGAGGGTAGTGTAGTCTAATGTTCTCGCTTTCCACAAAGACACCAGAACCAGACCCTTGTCCGGTTCTGGAGCCATCCGTGAATACGCGATGACATTCTTTCCCAGGCTCAGAGTCTGACCGAAGCCATTCCTTTTCCTGAGGAAAGTTGACATGGTAGTTTTGTCGCAAATTAAAAACTCACAAAATGAATGGTTGTGAGAAGCTAGGCCCAGGGTCCCTACCGACCTGTTGCGCCAACTATTTATTTTTATTTATTTATAGTGCATGCAGATTTTAAATAACTCTTAAAATGCATTTAATAAACTAACCAGATCGTTTGGTTTGAATGTAAACTCCCACAAAACGAAACTGGGAGTAGTTCTGAGAAAATATAATTTTTTTTTTTTTAATTGATCCCTCCTCTTAACTTAATCTTACCTACCCAAGTAGAAATTGATGGTTGCAGTTAAGGCGCTGTTACCACATTTAGGATATGTAACGGACACAGTAAAAGTTCGTATAGAGTTTAAAAGTGCGTAGTGTTTCCATTGCAGGATGGAATGGTGACCAAAGTGGGGAATTAGTTTTAGCTCAATTAATTACTTTTTTTGGAAACACACATAATCGTATATTTAGTTATGACTTGTAAAATAAACGTGACCGAACTTTAGTCAGCTGTCAAATTTGTTTTCGTGTGTTTGTAAGTTGGTTGGGAAATAAAAAATAAAAATGATGATACCAATTAGAAATGTAGGTACACACATAACTTTCCACTTTAATGGGGATGCTAAAATACCTAAAGGAAGATCATATCAGATAATATTATGTGAATTCAGTAATTGCATTTCTTCGTACCCGAGTGCAAAATATTAAAACGAAAATCAGTTTTACATCAAATACCAATAAGTTGTAGTGGCAAAAACTCACGCGCTCGAGAAATATAGAATATTTATAATATTCAGTTTTTTTTTTTGTCGGAGGTTGTTACTATCTGATGGAGCACTCAGACACAAACTACAGGTCCATTGTACTGCCAAACAGACACCTTACATTACTGTACTTAGTTTTCCCGTCTTTCGAAGAAAGATGAGAAGGAGCTTCAGTGATGAAGAGCTTAGATGTTCGGCACTCACCACATCAGCCCCAAAGATCCGCCACCTGATGCGAGCAAAGGCGGGACAGCTACAGAGGAAGTGCTCCGCTGTATCATCGTCCTCTCCACAAGCAGGACAGATAGTGGTGTTGCTCAAGCCCAACACATTTAAGTGTTTGGCAAAAGCTTGGTGGCCCGAAAGGACGCCCACAAGCAGTCTGCAGTCCATTCTCCTAAGGGATAGAATTAAAGGCGCGGACCTTTTGCAGATGTCCGGACGCAGTCGTTTGGTCTGCCTACATCCAGCACAGTCTCGCCACCGACGCTCGTGTTCACGAGAAACCCAAGTATCAATGGATGACCTAACCATAGAAGCAGGCAGACCCAACGCAGGTTCAGGTCCTGAGACAGCCTCTTCTGAACCCCGTCTGGCAAGCTCATCAGCGATCTCATTTCCCTGGATACCAGTGTGACCTGGGACCCAAACAAGATTCACGGTGTTGAGCCTTCCGACTAAGTTCAGAGAAAGCTTGAGTTCGAGCACTAACTTGGACGAGGTAAGAGGGTTAAGCAATGCTTTTAATGCAGCTTGGCTATCACTGCAAACGCATATGCTTCTAGCCCTCCATCTGTTTGTCACAATGTAGCGCATAGCCATAAGGATAGCGAAAATCTCCGTTTGGAAGACAGACGCATGGTTACCTAAGGGTAGTGTAGTCTAATGTTCTCGCTTTCCACAAAGACACCAGAACCAGACCCTTGTCCGGTTCTGGAGCCATCCGTGAATACGCGATGACATTCTTTCCCAGGCTCAGAGTCTGACCGAAGCCATTCCTTTTCCTGAGGAAAGTTGACATGGTAGTTTTGTCGCAGTAGGATTTCTGGGGTCATTGCGTCAGACGGCATGTCCATAAGATAGGGGTCAAAGGACAATTTTCGCACAAGTTCCTCAAAATTCCAATGCGCGTGGTACCAAAAGCCACCTCTCTTTAACCGAGAAATGGTTTTCAGCGTACACCCCATGATAAAAATATCAAGAGGGGGGAGGTTCATCATAGCATCTAGAGCAGAGCCCGGAGTGCTAGGGAAGGCCCCTGTGCATCCAAGACAAACCGTTCTTTGAAGTTTGGCAAGAGAGGCAGTAACACGTTTCCGCGAAAGCCTGTTCCACCATACAACCGATGCATATGAGAGAATTGGTCTTATCATTGCCGTATAGACCCTTTTAGGAGATAAGCCCCATGTCTTGCCAAAAGCGCCTTTGCACTGCCAGAAAGTTTACAGCGCTTTATCGGTTTTTGATTCAACATGCTTGGACCAAAGAAGCTTTCTATCGAGGATTACTCCCAGATATTTGACTTCATCGGATATCGGGATAGTGACGCCTTTTAGCACAAGCTAAGTCAGACCAGTGATCTTTCTCCTTCTCGTGAAGAGAACAACCGTAGTTTTAAGAGGATTCACTGAAAGCCCATTTCTTGTGCACCAATCATCGATAAGGCCCAAAGATCTCTGCGCCCGAGAGCAGACGGTCCTTAGGTCTGAACCGACAGACAGAACGGCGACATCATCCGCATAGGCTTGTGTGTAGGTTCGAGGAAGATTGAGAGCCGTTAGCATAGAGTCCACTACCATACACCATAAGAGCGGAGAAAGAACACCACCTTGAGGGCAGCCTCTGTTCACCCCAGTCATGACGCATTTGCCACAATCCACTTTCAATCCTACCAACAAGGTTTTGAAGCGCGGTTTCACAGGGTTTTCCACGCTGATAGGCATGTTGCATCAAAGAAAGAGGATGCGATCGAAGAACAACATTGCTCACGTGCAGCTCAACCAGTCTCTCCAAGCTTTTCAGCAGGAAGGAAGACAGACTTATGGGTTTGTTTCAGCATAGCCGGATAAATTCCATCCGGACCCGGTGACTTGAAACTCTCAAAGGATGCAATTGCATATTTGATAGCTTCGTCCGTCACCACTCTGGATGCAACATACCAACTACGCCGCGTGTTGTTTGTTAGTTCAGAAGTGGCTACCATAGGCTGTACCACTGAAGAGCACGTAGTGACCTGATTTCCCGGGAAGTGAGTCTCCAGCAGGAGACTAAAAGTCTCCGCCTTTGTCTCAGTGTAGGTATCATCAGATTTTTGGAGCGATTCCAGTTTACTTGGTCTGTCCCTATTAAGGACTTTAACAAGCCTACTGGTTGCACTTAGTGAAGCGACCTCCTCACAAAATTTCCTATAAGAGTCGGTTTTCGATTTACGAATTAGTCTCTTAAATTCTTTTTGTTTCGATCGATACAGATTCCAGTCTTCTGCTAAGTTGGTTTTTAAAGACCTATTTAGGAGCTTTCTGGTTTCTCTGCGAAAACACTGCAGTTCGGTATTCCACCAAGGTACCGGTTTTCTACAAGAGTTTTTTGAAACTGGACACACGCTAGTTCAAAACAACGGATAATGACGCTGCTCAGATCCTGAGCAGACCTCTCTACCCCCTGTATTGATCTCAGTTTGAGTGGTGCTTTAACAGAATCGCCAAGCTCCTCCTCAAACCGAGCCCAATTTGTCTTCCTCGGATTTCTCCTCTCCAGCGAAGGTGAAACTTCACAGTAGATTTGAAATTCGATGTATCTGTGATCTGACAAAGTGCTATCTGGCGATACTCTCCAATTTATGATAGTCTTGCAATGCCTGTTGGACAGGTTAACATCAATTACTTGCTGTCTCCTGGCTGTAACAAATGTAGGTCTAGAACCTACATTGTTGATGGTGATGTCAGACGATAGGATGAAGTCCAGAAGACAATCTCCTCGTATATTACACTTGCTGCTGCCCCAAACAGTGTTTTGAGCATTAGCATCGCAACATAAGATAAGACCTATCTTTTTGGACTCGCAGTACTCTACGAGCTCAACAACAGCCTTTGGTGGTGGAGGAGTTAAAGAGTCGTAGGGAAAGTAAGCCGATGCAATGACAAATGTTTCCCAATTGCCGTTAGCATGGTAAGTAATAGTTGCAGCAACCAGATCCTGGCAACAGAACCGTTTGATTGTAACTGCCGTGAGGGATTTCGATACAACAAGACATGTCCTAGGTCTCTCGGACAGCTTATCGTAAAGAACGTTATGCGAACCGCTTAACTCACCAAGGCCACAGATGCGATTTTTCCACACCCACGGTTCTTGGATGGATGCTATGCAGTTCTTTGTTCTACATACCGCAAGCCTACTACTTAAAAGAGCAGTACCAGCCTTGCAGTGTTGTAGGTTTATCTGAGTAAACAAAATGGTTGTAGACTCTGGGTTTCGTCCTCTAATTGTACTATTTGGCATTGAAATGGAAATGAATCCTACCAAGATGCAGATAGGGACGCATGTTGTACCCAGACTTAATGATCTCGGCAGAAACCATGTCTATGCTCACAACCAGAGAGCTACCGTCTTCATCGTGACGGTTTCTGCTCTGCCTGTGAGAACGGACAATCCAGGCTTTTGTGTCGAGACCAGGGTTCTGGGCATTCAGACGCTTAAGCACATCCGCCGATTTCTCCAGTTTCCCAGGGATCCAGCAGACGGCACGCGTAAGATTGGGTGGCTTGTAGACCTCAAAAATTTTGGTCCCAAGGGGAGGGATCTTCGGCACCATGCTGCGAGGAGGTCTTCACCACGAAGGTTCCGTCCATGAACTCACAGCTCTCAACCTGGATACAAGCATTCGTAGCCGCGACAAGCTCCAAAAGATGGGCTTTGCAGTGTTCGCACTGTGCATCACTCATGCTATTATCATTGCCTGCTTTCCCTATACGAACGGCTAAAGAAGAAACAGCAGCATCCTTATAGGACAGCCTACTATCTCGTGCCTTAGCTGTTCTGCGTTCAAAAGAACCACGCAACTTCTTGCTTTTTGGTTCGGCAGAAGAGGAGGCAGCGCCCACTCCAAGGGGTTGGTTAGCTTCAGTTTGTGAGACCTCCACCGACCTGTTCCTTTTCAAAGGCACCACCGAAGAGCTGAGAGACGTGCTTGCGCCTTCAGCCGGTAAGGCTTCTTTGCGCTGCTGATTCAACAGCTTCTTCCTTTTCCTCTTCCGCTGTCCTTTAGGCAAGCGCCGCTCAGAGCCCGCCTCTTCAGGAGCCCGTTCAACCATAGAGGTATCCCGAGTCAGGCCGTCAGTGGCAGTGCAGTGGGCAGCAGCTTGTCCCGTGCTCAAATTGCCGAGTGAATCGGACATAGAGCCACAAGGGTCGCATGCGGGTCTTGAGCTCACGTCCGTAGGTGCGATCGCAGCATCCGGTTTCCGTCCACCAGTACTGATTCCATTGCTGGTAGCAGCACGGGTTTCATTTGGAGACCGTGCACGGTCGGACTCACAGACTTGAGCAGGTTTGATTCTCTTTACGAGCTTGGGTCGCTTCCTCTTGCTTTTCGGTTCGGCAGAAGAGGAGGCAGAGCCCAATCCAAGGGGTTGGTCAGCTTCAGTTGGTGAGACCTCCACTGACCTGTTCCTTTTCAAAGGCGCCACCGAAGAGCTGAGAGAAAAGCTTGCGCCTTCAGCCGGTAAAGCATCTTTGCGCCGCAGATCTGACAGCTTCTTCCTTTTCCTCTTCCGCTGTCCTTTAGGCAAGCGCCGCTCAGAGCCCGCCTCTTCAGGAGCCCGTTCAACCATAGAGGTTTCCCGAGTCTGGCCGTCAGTAGCAGTGCAGTGGGCAGCAGCTTGTCTCATGCTCAATTTGCCGAGGAAATCGGACATAGAGCCGCAATAGTCGCTTGTGGGTTCGGGTATGAATGTTGGGGCCTCCAGAATTCGTGCCCCGGCCGTAGTCGAGAAGACTACGGGTGGATTTTGGCTATTGCCATTACCACCTGGAGTAGACAACTCCGTTTGTTTCTCCATTCATAGCATTGTTGAGTGTTAACCACTGGCTCCTGTGGGTTAGAATACACTAACAGTTCGATTTTTACTGAGGATAAGCTAAAAAGCTGTTACCTCAAACCATCCTCCTTTACCCGGGCTTTGGACCGGCATGCTACTTTCGTAACAAGGCGGAGTCGCCTCTTACGACAGTTTAATTTGCAAGTTATTTTTATTTTCCCAGGGATAATGATTTTGAACAGTGACGTTTATTCAGAGTTGCGCAGGTGTTCTCTGCACACCCTATCCAAATCTATTATAATGCACTGAACTTAAGTTCATTATGAAACACATTTCTGTTTTTGTCTTTGCAATAATTTGTATTTTAACAAATCAGTATCTGTAAATGAATAGTTGATCTCAACATAAGATGTTGAAATAGTTGTATCGAACCAAAATCCAAAACTTCCTGTATCGATACTTCCAATTCACATTCAACGCAACTTGGTGGTAATGAAACTCACACATCGGGGTGTTCATCTCGCTTTAGGGCACCGTCGACAGGCAAAATTGCATACAAAAAAAAAGACAAAATAAAAAAAAACAAAAACTCTTTTCCCACAGAAGTCTACCTGGCTTGGTGTTCTCCTACATCGAGCGCACCTCGTTGCAGTTCGCACTTGTAATTTCATTTTCGTTTTCGTTCCACCCTGACAACATAGTGTTGGAAGTTGGAACTTGGAAGTTCTTTTGTGCTTTTGTGCCTACTGTACTGGTATTGGTACTGTGTGCAGGAACAAAACAAGCACAATGCAAGATCATACAAGATGCAACATACAACAACGAACAGCTAGAGCCAAAGTCCCATTTCCACCCTAGTGCTTTATTCTCCTGTTGTGTGGTCTGCGCTCTGTGGTGCGCTATTATTTGCAGAACCTGAAAGCGCAAGCTGGAATTTTGTATAATTTTTCATTCCCACTCGCTTCTCGGGTGGGTAAATATGGAAAAGAGGTCGGTAGCTCGAATAATTGAAATCGCAACTACATAACTGAAAACCTACTTGCGAAACCATTATTTATTATGTTAGGCCAACACTACCTTCTCCAAATTTAAATAAATATTTTATTAGGAACTTTAATGAAAAAAAAACAGAATTCAAGCTTTGATTGTGTGGTTGCCATTCTATAAGCAATGTATTCATCGTCCTCGTAGGGTCCTGGAATAGAACAAAAAATTCACTATTTTACTACGGTAAAAAATATACTACTAAAATTACCACGCCACGTAACTGATTTTGAAAGCTGTAAAATTAAATTAAAAGCATTATCTCTTCTACTTAACCAGTTAACATAAATGTATTTAAAGAACAAAAGAAGTTTCGAATATAAATTATTCAAAAATAAACTTCTTTTTGTTGATAATGGATCCTAATTAGAGCCATAAAGCGGGGCACAGGGTGTATGTACTTAGGTCGTAATTTGTATTAAATGATTCATTCTATCGATTTTATACTTTTAAAGTATGAGAACATTCAACAAAAGTTTGGTTAAAATAATTCGAAATGGATTAAAAAAAATTTTAAATGTTTTTAACTCAAACTTTTGGTTTGTTAATAGTGTTATAATAAAGTGAACACAGTTAAATGTAGGTATGTTATACTTAGGTACAACTTAGTAAATATAATGTTTGTGGAAATTCTAGAATCATACGAATCATCGAATTTTAGTGTAAGAATAGCGGAAGTTAAAGAAAAGCTATAATCTGGATTTCATTAAATTTCTCCTATTTTTACATCAAAATTTTATTTTGCATACTTTGTTAATTGTTTCGTTTTTAATGTACTACAGTTTATTTAGTATAATCTGAAAGCGTTTTCATTTGATTCTGCCCACATAATATAGTATAATTATAGATCATTGATTTGCATGATTTAAAAAAACTGTTGCATCTCGTACTATTGTTGTATACCATGGAAATCGGTGATCTTTATGTGGGTAAAATAAAAAAAACTCAAAACAAACAAAAAGGCAGAAAGTGCGTCGCAAGTACCAAAAGTAAACAAAAAAGTTTATGTATATAATGATGTACTACAATGGCAAGCTATTTTGATTAAAAGTTATATATGTTTATACAAAAAATTACATATATCGACTCCTTTAAGATATTCATCATAACACAATTCAAAAATTTTTTTTGCTACGCCAACCCTGTGTAGATACTTTACGCTTGAGAAGTAATGTCGTATAAAGGTCACTAAAGATGCTTGGTGAATGTGTGAGTATAAATGCTGTACCAACTTCGTCTGTGTACACCTACATAAGACATTAGTTTGTAGTATGTGATTGATTGTTTGCAGAAAAAGCGCCAAAATATTATAGTGGCATTTCATGGCCACAATGGGCATCATAGACAAACCATACTGAGACCCCCAACTCACAATCCTCTTGCCGCTGGCCCCCTCAGTTTTTTTTCAAATTCGCTTTTCTTATTCCTATCGGTGTTATGTCAATTCGGAATCCGAATGACATGCAAAAACATACAAAAAATACAAAAATAAATGCTGCCAACCTCGGCAGCCGTGGGGAAATGTGAAAGAGTTCGGGAATACCACATTTTACCATAACTGAATGCCATTGGTTAGTAATTATAAATTTTTTGAAGGTAAATAATTTGATTTGTGTGGTTAATAAAATTATCTAAAGGAGATGTTTTATATACTAGAAATATTTTGGGACAAATATGGTTGTGTATTTCCCGCTTTTGGATATAATTAACTTCGGTTTCGTGTGTAATTTTTTCTTAAATAATAAAGAAAATTTGCTCAAAATGTTTTTATTTTCCCTCAACCAACATACATTCTTAATTTTTCGTAAATATTTTAAGCAAATGTACACTTATTCCTAAAAAAAATATTACTCACACGTAACGAACAATTTCAAAATTAACGGATAAAATTCTATGAACGCTGCAAGCCACTTTGCCCAAAGCGGAAGTGGCTCATATTTTTTGGGAGTGTATTGGTGACGCAGAACTTTCGAAGTTACGTGACATTTATCAATACGAATTTCTATGTATCAATACTAGCGCAGTAAATCGTGACCACTCCGAAAAAATATAGCTTGTAGGCTAAGTAACGGGAAATCGGCCGAAGTTGGTGGTCACAGTATTGTCTCTGATGGGCATATGCTGCTCTGCACACTAAAACTAGAAGCGGGGAAGAAAGCCACAGATGAAGCAAACGCCAGATGGATATCCACGGTCACGTGTGCTACCAGTAGAAAACTATGGCCATCTTTTTGTGAATCCAGAACGGAGAGGATCATGCGATATAACCGGAAATGCCTCTCTTCGCTAGTGGGTATCATAACGGGACCCAAAACCCTGTGATACCACATGAAGAAAATGCGACTGACCGAAGAAGAACTTTGTAGAGGCTGCGGCGTCGAGGAAGTCATAGAGGACACAACCCACCTCCTATGTTACTGTCCAAGTCTCCAACACTCCAGGAACAAATACCTTGGGAAATTCTTCTTCTACGATCTGAACGAGCTATCCAATATACCAACGGACAAAATAATGAAGTTCATAAAATCCTCAAGAGGGTTTGTAAGCAATGACGCAGTAATTAATTAAGTAAATTAACCAATGTAGAAAAGGTTGCTACGGGTAAGGGATAATAACCTTTCCCCTGACGGGTATATCACAATGGGTGCCTGCGCGTGGCACGGATTACTCCACGCCAGCCCACTAACCTAACCTGACCTAATGGTCACAAATCAGACTGTGCGCAGTCAATTTGCGTAGCTGAAATGGCATTGTATCTTTGAGTCGTGTTACAAAATTTTAAATAGTTACCATCTTATCGGAATGCTTTTATCGACACAAAATTGAGTCAAATTTTATTTGGACAGTAGTTACAAATTTCTACTTGGGTAACGAAGCAAAATATTTTAGTCCAATCTTAAATAGGAAGTTAAGTTAGAAATCCAATATATAAAAACAGTTAAAAAGGGGCTAAATGTGCATTCATTTGTAAAAAGGCAAAATAAATTAAATAAATATATTAGGGTGGTCCTTATTTGTATGACGAAAAAACATTTTCACCCCTATTGCGAGTGTCAAATATCAATCAATTGACGATTGACAAATTTGTCAATCAAAACAATTTTTATTATTGTGTAACTCATTTGATAAAATTTATGGTTATTGTGAATTAAAGGATTGTTGTGAATGCGGCTGATATTTGACATTTTGTCAAGAGCAGAAAATTGCATTTATTTACATTTGTGTTTTTTTTTTGCAGTAGTTGCTGCGCCAATCGATTTTTCCGTTCTTCCATTATATTATGTACCTATTTGGAGTTCTGTGTTAATTTTTTTATTTGGTTTGGATGTTGTTCCTCCGCTGATTCCCGAGATTAGTGGTCAGCCGGTATTTGTGTTGACATTATGATCAACGTATTCACAGCCGAACTCTCGTCCAGAGGGATTTATGCAGGTTTTAATTTCTTTTAACTAAATAACAGCTTCTTCCATATCACTTAAATGATGCAAACGGTTCGGCTGTTGCAGTAATACCAGTTTTATTTTTATTTTATTTTTGCCATTTTGTACGCTAAAATACGCTTTTCGTCCACAAAAATGCAACTGACAAAACAATTGACATTTATCAAACAAATTGATCTCAATTGACAATCGCAATACCACTTTGATTCCATTCGAAATGGAAATTGAATACGAGTTGATGATAGTATCATTCATTGACAATTGGCAATCGCAATATCATCCACAAATATTTGTTGATAACCATCGTACCTACATCGTTTAGTTTTTGACACTCGCAATTTTGTTCCTTTGGGCTAAAAACCCATATAAAAAAAGTTTCATTAAAATCGGAATTTTTTAACACATGCCACAATGACATTTAAATCCAAATCATCCTCTTCATACAAAAAAGAATGGAAAAACAAATAAACAGGGTCAAGATGTGCTCTCAAATTAACGGGTGCAAACTACAAAAACGAAAATTAACCGGTATGGGCCACTAGAAAAGCACGTCACACTACCCACTGCAGAATTATGTGAGTTATTCGTACGGTGACAACCACGAAAGGCACAAGTAACAGTTGCCATAAAACTAGTTTTATAGTCAGCCTTATTATGAGTTTTGCCCGAACAATATTCCACCGGAAAAAAAAACAGATTTCTGTTCTGAAATGTCATTTTTTTCGGGTGGAATATTGTTCGGGCGAAACTCACAATAAGGCTGAGTGTTTTGTGTAACTATCTATAAAGTCCTTTCTGTGAAAGGCAGTGAAATAATTGCAAGACCACACCATTTCCAAGATTTTTTAAATTATAGCGGTGTAAGTGGTTAAGAAAGTTGCTAAGTAAGAACAAATTTTTTTAAATATAGTATATTGATAGGCGGCTGCGTTATACCACCGACCCATTTTGAAAATTTAATTTTTGGCGGTCACCGGCATTCACTTTTAAATTCATTTTTATTCATTCATTATTTAAACTTATGTTCTACACAAAAACGATTAAATCTAATTTAAAACTAACATTTATCTTATTCTAGCTTACTGGCTCTTAGTGAGTGCTCTAAACTTAACAATATGCTTAAAACTATTGCCTTTCGGCCTTAAATCTTGTTTTGTTTTTTAATTTTCAAGAAACTTTATAAAACTTGAATTCTTTATTATGTTTTTATTAAAATTAAAACTACTTAAAACTACCTGTTAAGATAAGCTAAGTTGAAATAAGGTAAAGTATTAATATTGCCTAAAGTCAGGCGAGGGACCAGACATCGAAGTGTCACCGTAATAATGCTATTCTGTATATATGTATATCAGATGTACTGACCCAATGTCTGTTCCCACGCATTGTTTAATGTCTAAAATGTCTTATCAGAACTTGCATTATTTAAGTTTCAGCGTGAGACCAGACATAGAATTCGCGCTTCACGCATATTACATTTCGGTTAATGTTTGGTCGCACGCTCACCTGTATGTATCTAGTTATAGTCGATTAAAAATTGTATTTTTTGGGCTGAATCTCATTCGAACCTTCGAGGAATAAACTTGTAATAAAATTTGATTGCGCTTCTCAATGATTTTTCTTCCAAGACAAATTTGGCGACCGTGACGGACACTTATATCAAAGTGAAATTTACAGTTCAGTGCAGCGCGGTGTTTTGTTTAGTTTAGTTTATTATTTATAAATTTGGTGATAGTGATAAGTGATAGGCAAAGAAAAAACCCAGTAAAATGACGTTGGAAAGTGCGTATTGGAGCAGCAGCAAAGACTTTCGGAGCAGTTTTGTATAATCAAAAGAAAAACAATCCAACAGAATTGGGATGAGATATCCATGATTTATATGAGATTTGAGGACCAGGTAATTGTTGAAGATGTGGTCACTTATTGTGACATGCAGAAGCGTGTGGAAAAGGCGTTACTTGACCTCTATGAGGACATAAAGGTTCCACAAGCAAATACAGTTACCAGCAATCCAACTATGAAGCTGCCAAAAATAGAACCCCCCAAATTCGATGGGGAATATTTGAATTGGCGGCAGTTCTATGATCTCTTTAAGCAACTTATTCATGATCAGCCCATACCGCCCGCTCAAAAGCTGTACTTCTTGCAAATGTTACAGGAGAGGCACATAGATTAATCCAACATTTTCAAGCAACCGATGACAACTACGAAGTCGCCTGGGAGACATTAGTAGATCGCTATGATAATAAGCGATTACTTCTGACCGCTCAGTTGAGCAGATTGTTGGGGCAGAGTTCATAAACTGGAACAGCGGCAAGCCTTCGGAAGTTGCACGACACAACAAAGGAGGCAATGCAGGCGGTAACCAATATTGGCTTTAAGGTTGATGGATGGGACCCTTTGATCGTCCACCTTATGCTGCAGAAGATGGACAAGGAGAGCAGAACCCTTTTCGAGCAGTCGCTGGATGATCCGAGAAGCAGTCCAACCATGAAGAGCTTCTACAAGTTCGTGGAGTCACGATGTTAATAACAGTGATAGGGCAGAAGATTCGGCGTCGACCAGTACTACAGTAGCAGGACGTACAAAAAGGCGTCAGGTCAGGCAATAGTAAATGTCATTTCCTCGTGTGGTACGCGAGTGCCCTGCCGGGTACTGTTGGATTCTGGATCCCAGCTGCATTTTGTAACAGCAGCATTCGCACAAGAAGTGGGTGCCAAGAAACATCGGATGGATATTCCAATAAGCGGAATAGGTGCACAAGAGTGCAGGGCTGAATTTATGACCACTTTAACATTTGGGTCAAGAAATTCTTCTTACAAAGCAACCATTGAAGCCAGTATCATGTCACGAATCAGCGATTATCGGCCAACCCACGAGGTGGACATACCACATTGGAACATACCATCAAACATGAAACTAGCTGATCCCTCCTTTAGAAAAACTTGTACGAAGTTTTTGGGAGACAGAAGGACATGACACTCCAGTAATTACTATGAGCGAGGAAGAGCATGAGTGCGAGGAGCATTTTAGAAACAACACGACGGTTAGTGAAAATGGTCAATTCAGGGTGAAATTGCCTTTCAAAGGCGATCCAGGAACGCTTCTAGGAGAATCCCATGAGATAGCGAGAAAACGATTCCTATCACTAGAACAAAAGCTTGAAAACGACGCACAGCTAAAGGACTTGTACGCAGAATTTATGAAAGAGTATGTGTCGTTGGGTCACATGAGCCTAATATCTGAACATATGATGCCTGAAGTCCACTATTTTCTTCCTCATCATTGCGTCATGAAACCTGAAAGCTCAACAACAAAGCTCAGGGTAGTATTCGACGCATCAGCAAGAAGCACATCCGGTCGGTTACTTAATGATATCTTAATGGTTGGTCCCACAGTTCAACCAGATTTATTCTCTATCATAGCAGATTTTCGAATGCACAGATATGCATTCACTGGAGACATCAGCAAGATGTATAGGCAGAACCTAGTAAGTCCTGAAGACAGGGCGCTTCAGCTAATACTATGGAGATCGGAACATGATCGGCCATTACAGACATACCAGCTGAATACACTAACTTATGGTACAGCGTCTGCATCCTACCTGGCCACGAAATGTCTTCAGAAGTTGGCGGACGAAAATACGACCTATTCAGAGTGATTAAAGGCAATGTCTATGTGGATGACTTTCTCACTGGAGCCGAAACAATATAGGAAGCAAAGGAGCTGCTAGAAGAAATAATGCTTGTGCTGAAGTCTAGAAACTTTGAACTAAGAAAGTTTTGTGCTAACAATCCATCGATTTTGGAGAAAATTCCTGAAGAGCATAAGGAAAAGTTAGTCTCATTTCATCAATCAAAAGTTATCAAAACACTCGGATTAATTTGGGATCCGGTATTTGATAGTTTCAAGTATAGCTTTAAAGTTGATAAGCCCGAAAAGTTAGAAATGCAGATATGTAAGAGAACTGTTCTCGCTGATCTGGCTAGATTGTTCGATCCTTTGGGACTGCTTGGACCCGTGATAGTACTCGGCAAACTTTTGCTTCAAGAGCTATGGAAGACAAACCCATCGTGGGATGATAATGTTTCAGAAGACCAATTGAAAAAATGGAATAACCATATGAAGCAAATTTCAACCTTGAACAAGTTGCGAATACCACGGCATGCACTAATCCCATCGGCAACGGTGATTGAATTGCATGCATTTTCTGATGCCAGTTTAAATGCATTTGGGGTCTGCGTTTACCTTAGATCGATTGATGAAGATGGCAAGATCTTTTCGCAACTGTTGTGCTCCAAATCAAGAGTTGGGCCGCTTAAAACAACAACTATTGCACGATTGGAGGTACAAGGGGCTGTCCTTATGGTGGAATTAATCGAAAAACTGCTAAAAGTATTATCAAAGAAAATTGAAAAGGTGTGTTATTACACAGACTCGACTACGGTATTGGCGTGGATAAAATCGCCTTCTTACACCTGGGAAACATACGTGGCTAACAGAATAGCCAGGATGAGGAATCATGGACGAAGGAGTCCTATACAATCTCTGATGAAGTTCCGGGAGCGCGTAAAACAAAATCGGTGTTAGCTGCTTGTTTATCTTCGGGCACGGATTTAGTAGGGTCTGTTAATCACGAAAAGAACAGCCTTCGCAGACGACTATCAGCGGTTATTGGAGGTCAAGTCGTTACACAAAAGTTCGAGTATAGCGTCGTTGAGTCCTTACATCGATAATGAAATTAAATTAATTCGGGTTGGCGGAAGAATAAAAAATTCCCACATTTCGCCAGATGCTAGACATCAAATATTGATGCCAAAGAACCACATTGTTACTAAGCTGCTGCTAATGCAGTTGCATGAAAAGTATATGCATGCGTCGCACAAATCATTGACTGCAATATCAAGGCAAAGTTATTGGATTTTGAGCGTTGGCAGAATAGCTCAACAAATAATTGGTAAATGCGTAAAATGTTTCAGATCGAGGCCAACAACTATAGAGCAGTTAATGGGCAATCTGCCGAGCGAAAGAGTGAATCCATCTCGATCATTTTATCACACATTAGTTGATTTTTGTGGGCCAGTGAAAACACACCATAAAATCAGAGGAAAAACCCCAACCAAATCCTATTTAGCAGTGTTTGTTTGTTTCGCCACCAAAGCGGTACATATTGAAGTTGTTGGAGATTTGACTTCTGAAGCGTTCATAAACGCGCTGAAGCGATTTATAAGTCGAAGGGGAGTGTGCCACTCCATATTCTGTGACAACGCTTCCAACTTCGTTGGAGCAAAAAATTAGCTTATAGAGCTAAAAAATACCTTCACCTCACAGCAAATGAAGTCAGCCATCGAATCCGCATGCTTGCAAGACAGTATAAATTGGAAATTCATACCACCTAGATCGCCGCACTTTGGAGGACTGTGGGAGGCGGCCGTTAAATCTGCAAAGGGAATGCTGATTCGGTATCTCGGAGAAGCCTCGTTGACATACGAGCAATTATTAACAGCAGTCAATCAAGTAGAGGCAATATTGAACTCGCGGCCCTTAACACCTATCTCTTCAGATCCTAACGACTTTGAAGCTCTTACCCCTGGACATTTCTTGATAGGTGCCCCACTAACAGCACTGCCGGAACCAGATGTCACTGATGCGAAATTGAGCAAAACAGCAAAAAATGAAAGTGGGACACTGGTTGTGATAAAGGAGGCAAACATACCCCCAATGCGATGGAAATTAGGTCGAGTAACAGAAGTAATTGAGGGCGCAGATAATCTGGTTCGCGTAGCAAATGTCAAAACACAAAGCGGCAGTTATCAACGAGCAGTACATAATTTATGTCCTTTGCCAATCGAGAATTCGAGTGCTGAAGAAAATGATAGCGGGATAGAACCAAGCCCTAATACAGGTGCTGATACTGGAAAGCCGCAATCGCATAAAAAGGCTCTCCGAAGCGGCAAATTATCACAGGTCGCTCTTCTTTCTACAATACTGTTCATATTTTTTGCCGTCCCAGGATCCTTGGCACAGACTAACGACCAAGTTGTTGTGAAAAATTTAGGCAATGCCGTCGGAGTCTACTTCGAAGATATAGGTAGAGTTCAAGTGGTAAATACATTTTGGAGTATATATATTTACTACAACTTAACAACATATTGGCACGAGTTTGAAGAAATAAAATTGCATCTTGAATTATTAGATGGATTATGTGGAAAGGAAGTGGCTGAGCAAATATACTGCAGACCAATAGCGGTATCTTTACAACACAGAGTCACTGTAATTCAGTTTAAATAGTTTATTTGGTGTTCTAGACCAAGAAGACGCCAAGCACATAAACGAACAAATAGTTAAGGTAAAGGAAAATGAGCGTCATATGACAGAGCTTTTGCAAAAACAAAGTTCCATAGCCGATTTTACAGTTAATATATTAAAGCGAAATACTTTAGAAATCCAGAAGCAATGTAAAGCACTTCATACATATCTGACGAAAACCATTGACGCAATTCAATCAAAGCAGCAGTCATCTGAATTGAGACACAATTTGGCATCCCTGACTTGTTACTTGAGTTTAATTGTAACAAATTTCGAAAAGGTCCAAGAATTGTTTTTAGATGTGATGTTAGATTTACATCATGCGAAGATTAATCCGCAACTTATAACACCTAAACAATTCAATGAGCAGTTACAGTTGATTGAAAACAACTTACCTTCGACTTTAAGATTGCCAAAGGGAACTATTGTAGACATGTACAGAATGTCCTCTGTCAAAGGTCGCAGTCTAAACGACTTTCTTATATTCGAAATGCGACTACCATTAACAAACAACGAGGAATTTCAAGTGTTTAGTTTGATTAAAGTGCCAATATTACATGAAAATGTTAGCTACTTAGTGGAGATATCGTCACCGTATCTGGCAGTTTCATTAGCCAGAGATAAGTTCTTCTCACTAACGGAAATTGACTTAGCATCGTGCAAACTGGTACCGCCTCGAAACTATTTATGCACTCAGCCACATCCAACCAACACGCAGCGAGGAAAGTTAAACGGATATGCGATGGATCTCCTAAATCACGCGCAAAACGCCTTATCGGAATGCGTATTGAAACCAACTGCTACTCAAGACCAATGGAGATCTCTAAAAAACTCTAATGGCTGGATTTTTTCCATGGCATCCAGTACAACCGGTCACCTTGTGTGCGAAGGCAACACCAGAAGTATAGCCGTAAGTGGAAACGGGCTAATGGAGTTTCAGAGATACTGCGTACTAAAAATGCCAAACACCATTATCGATGGACGTATAACATATAACAACACAATTAGCAACTCATTCATTCCGAGTGCTAACATCAGCAATTGGATATTTAACCTAAATGAAACAACTACGAATTCCGTACCACCCGAGGTAAATGACATTGACAATACACAATTCGACGTCCTTAAAACCAGAATCGACGAAGTCATCAAGCACGCCAAGGCGTTACCAGCTGGACCAGCATATTCGACAATAAACGTACACGACTATCACCACTACGGACTAAGTTATCTCCTTCTGGCTGGCATGATTGGGATGACCGGTGTCTATTGCTACCGTCGACGAAAGCCTAAGCCGGCACCTAGACAGAGAGCGTCGAGTTTTGAGGTCAACGTTTAGATGTTAAGGTTTAGAGTGTTAGAAACCCTCAAAAGGGGGGAGTATGTTAAGATAAGCTAAGTTGAAACAATGTAAAGTTTATTATGCCGCATTTACACAGTCACACATTCCTATCACGGAAGATTAAAGGGATGCTAAATACTAAATAGCCGTGTGAATGAAAGGAACGGCATTTCCTAACACGCAAAAAAACGTGACACGTTTTTTCGTCGCCCATCTAGTTTACGTGGTAGGAATTATGGGATAGCTATGCATGTTGATATTTTTATAGCGACGGCTCACGAAATTTCGCTTTCCTATAAAACAAAATGCCTTCCGGAAGTGATGAGCGGACAAATATTTATAAATTTCGTACAACTGATTGATGCATTTTTGGTTAAATTTACTGAAACTTAAAATCGCTCTAATTTCAGATGTTTTAAATCAGAAATATAAATATTTTCAAGTGATTACAGAAATTATATTCTCCGGAAATTGGGTTTATTTCCGTTTTACGTACCTATAATTATGGGCATCACATCCATGACACTTTAGGCGTCTGATTTGTGATCTCATTCTTACTCCTTTACTAGCATTGACTGGGGAAAAATGGATTTCTCTCTCACGTCTCGTGCAAAAATGCGCGTGCGTGATCGTGTAAATGCAGTTTTAATATTACCTAAAGTCAGGCGTGGGGCCAGGCATCGAGGTGTCACCATATTAATGCTATTCTGTATATATATCAGATGTAGGTACTGACCCAATGTCAGTTCCCACGCATTGTTTAATGTCTAAAATGTCTTATCAGAACTTGCATTATTTAAGTTTCAGCGTGAGACCAGACATAGAATTCGCGCTTCACGCGTATTACATTTCGGTTATTGTTTGGTCTCACGCTCACCTATATGTATCTAGTTATAGTCGATTAATTATTGTATTATTTGGGCTGAGTCTCATTCGAACCTTCGGGGAACAAACTTATAATTAAATTTGATTGCGCTTCTTAGCGATTTTTCCTTCCAAGACAAATTTAGCTGAACACTACCTAAGCTACTTAATCTAAATTACCTATAATCAGGGAAGTGAGCAATCTCGCCAATTGGTCACCATCCTGATTGCGTCCATGGGCTCCTGACAGCCGCCAACAAGGTGCACATACGCGCCGCCGCGACTCGAGCAAGGCCTTAAGCGTCGGTCCAGTGTCGGGCGCACTCTTTCATGTTGGCTAGCCCGGCCCCTCCCAAACACCCTCTACTCTAAACCTAAACCGGCGTACCCGTCGTGGATGAGCCGCTTATCCCTCGCGCCGCGGTAGCTGTGGTACAATACCGGCACACAATCTTTTTGCTGGACTAACCCTTTCATGTCTACATGAAGAAATGCCTCAGATCAGGTTATTGTCAATGGTTATCGCCCTTGCATCGTGCTTTCAAATCAATTCTATTCAGTCGAGCTCCATTGTATTTATAGGGTCTTGTTGGGATAGTATTTTATGTACTCCGATTCAGGTGTTCTAAACAACCCTAAACAGGCCCTGTTCGGGTTATGAACAAACCGGCACACCAAAAGGAATCAACTGTATTTTAAAACTGCAAAAAGTTAAACCAGAAAGAATAATTCCGTGATAACGTGAAACAAAAATGCAACTGCACCGAATACGTTATAAAAACTGTGTGTTTTATTGCAAAGAAAAAACTGGCTTTTATATAAAAATTTGTTTATATACAATTTTGACAGCTGTTTGTTGACAGAAATTCCCTTTTGGAAATTTTCCATTGAGTGGGTGAGTTTAGCCAATTGATTGATGTTTTCGTCGTCAACATTCTCCCCCCACCGATGAGCGATGATCATCAAATTGTCTGCTACTAGTTTCGTTTGCCTCACTGTACTCTACTCCACAGCTTTCCTTTAAATCAATGTATAATTTGTTACATACATAGATTCTCATGCGTTTCAGTACATGAAAAGAGAAGATGAGTGATTAATTTGCGTACATAAATTATATGGCCGTTCGTAAGGCAAAGAATAATGAAGACCGAAGGAATTAAGTATAAGTATATAGATATATGGAAAGAAAATTGGTTCGACAAGTATGAGAAAAGACCTGACGATTTAGCTAATATTCCTCTTGCTCAGTTTGTTTCGAAATATTATAAAAATAGCAAGGGTGAATATGTACATCGAGAAGAACCAAGAGTGATACGATACCGTAATTATGATATGGCTACAGACTACAATGAATACAAGAGGGTAATGGTTACTTTACACCTCCCGTTCCAACACGAAGAAATGGAACAATTCTAGAAATAGAAGAATTGAATATAATAGAATCTAGATTTGTAATTAAGGAACACGCACAATCAGTATGCCCTGAAGGAACTAGACTTATGTATATTTACAAATGCTGGGGTTAACGAATACAACAGTACAACTTTGAACTATTGTGAAAATAAAATTGTTTCATTAGCATCGGATGTTTTCGTTGGTAGTTATAATGCAGAGCAAGAAAATTTTGTTAGGCAGAAGTTACATAAAATATAGGGTGATTTTTTAAGAGGTTTAGAACTTTTTAAAAAAAAAAACACAAAAAATTCGAAAAAATGAATGAAATATTTATTTGAATCGATAGTTTGAACCTTGCAATTTAATGTTTAAAGATAATTTCATGCAAATGTTGACCGCGGCTGCGTCTCAGGTAGCCCATCCGCTGAGTCCAATTTTGGCATACTCTTTCACACATATCGGCCGGTATCTCACGAATGAATGCATGGATGTTGGCTTCCAGTGCGTCAATCGAAGCGGGCTTGTCCCTATACACATTAGCCTTGGCATACCCCCACAAAAAATAATCTAATGGTGTCAAATCGCACGATCTAGGCGGCCAATTGACCGGCCCGAAACGTGAAATTAACTGTTCACCAAACTCGCCTCGCAATTGCGCCATTGTTTCGCGTGCTGTGTGGCATGTGGCACCGTCTTGTTGAAACCACATATCATGCAAGTCAAGAACTTCCATTTCGGGCAAAAAAAAGTTTGTTATCATCGCTCGGTAGCGTTCACCATTGACAGTAACGCTGCGATTCGCATCATCTTTGAAGAAATATGGCCCAATAATGCCGCCGGCCCATAAACCGCACCAAACAGTGGCTTTTTCGGGATGCATTGGTAGCTGTTGCAATGTTTCTGGCTGATCTTCACTCCAAATGCGGCAATTTTGCTTATTTACGTACCCATTCAACCAAAAATGAGCCTCATCGCTGAACACAATTTTTCGATAAAAAAGCGGATCCTCGGCCAGCTTTCCAAGAGCCCATTCACCAAATTTTCGGCGTTGTGGTAGGTCGGCTGGCTTTAGTTCTTGCACCAGCTGTATCTTAAAAGGCTTTACGCCCAAATCCTTCCGCAAAATTTTCCACGTAGTGCTGTAACAAAGGCCTAACTGCTGGGAACGGCGTCGAATCGACATTTCGCGGTCTTCTGTCACACTAGCTGATACGGCCGCAATATTTTCTTCACTACGCACAGTACGTAAACGTGTTGGTGGTTTAATGTCCAACAAAGTAAATTTGGTGCGAAATTTGGTCACAATCTTCCGAATAGACTGCTCAGAAGGTCGAGAATGCCGATCATAAAATGGAAGCAGCGCGCGATGAACATTTCGAACCGAGCACGAATTTTGATAGTAAAATTCAATAATTTGCAAGCGTTGTTCATTTGTAAGACGATCCATGGTTAAATTGCAAACCAAACTGAAGCTGTTTGACAGTGACACAAGGTACTAAACACACGTCAGCTGTCAAAACCAGTGTTGCCAAAACCAAACCAGCTAAAAAATCACCCTTTATAAACAAACAATAACAAACAGAAACCACAGTAATACGACTAGAACTATAAACATAAATTCTACGAAGTTGCAGTTTCTTTGCTTTACGCAAGCTACCGTTCTTGCGCTCTTGCCATAGTTGTTGACATCGAGATCGCGACGATGATGACGATATGCTGTGTGAGTGGGACTCTGCTCTTCGGTGTACTGTAGCGGTGCAGTGTGTATTGACAAAAATCAATCAGTTGGTTTCCCATCGTTTTATATGTCGTTCGGTTTTGGTGAAGTGCGCGAATTGATTCGAGTGTTTATATTTAATTTTTTTTTTATTTTTTTTTTTTTTTAATTAATATTAGCTTTCGGTTGGTTTGTGATGTGTTGCGAAGTAATTCATGTGAGTATTAATTGTAATCTTATTAAAGTTGATTTTGATTTAATTTGAGTTGTGATTATGTTGAATTCGTGTTTTGTTTTATGATAATTTGTTTTTGCATGTTTATGTGTGGGTGCATTTTGTTTTTCTCTTTTGTGTGTCGTGTTGGGTGCTTTTGATTACGTTGGTATGGGTCCCTCGTTGGTGTGCATTTTGTTTTCTCTGTTGCTTGTGACGAAACAAGTGGAAGTGGACTGTATTCTTTGTAGTGCTTGTGTTGGGGTTTGGAATTTTTGTGTGCATGAGAGCGCGACCGTTTTCCATGTTGGTTTGAGTGATTTATTTTCAATCAAACTTTTTTATTTGTGTTGAGTTATGTTGTGTTGTATTGTAATCGGTATGAAGACAGTAGGGTGCATAAGTTTTCATACAGATTAGTTTATATGTGTGTTTTTAAATGTGTAATTATTATTTTGGGTAAATATGTATTATTATTTTTGTGTAAATATTATTATTTTTGTGTAGTTTGTTTGGCGTTGTTACAAGGAAGGGGGCAAAGTTTCGTGATAGGCCTTTTGGCTTCTCCTTGCTGCGTTTTAACTTTTACCACTCTTGTTAATTTGTCTGGTCCAGGGTAGGTTTCGATTATGCGGCCTAAGCACCATTTTGCAGGGGGAAGCCGTTCGTCTCTGATGAGTACCAAATCACCTTCGGTCAGCTATGGCTGTGGTTTTAACCACTTTGGACGATGTTGGAGACGACTCAGGTATTCAGTTTGCCACTGCCTCCAGAATGTCTGCAAATGGGCTTGAATAGTCTTCCATCGGTCGGTCAAGTTCAGCTTTCCTATAGTCAGGGGTCTAATCTAATCTAATAAAACAAAACGATACAACGATATCGTCTCGACGATGCTTCTACTTCGTGTAACAACCAAAAAACGATAATCGTCGAAACGATTGGACGAGCATCGTTTTTTGTTGCTACACGTTACTAATTTAAACGTCAAGTACTCTCGTCGAAACGATTCGATTGAACGATGGCTATTTTGCTATCGTTTCATCGTTTTTGCTGCATTTTTCACTTTAAATTAGTTCTGAGAGAAGTATAAAAATATTAAAGGAAAACACACACATTATATTCTCTTTGGAGGCGACTTGCACTTATCCGAACTGTAAAAAAAATGTATTCTTTGCCAAAAAAAAAAATGGTTATTGCACTTATTGGGAATATCAAATGAATTTCAGCTACTTGTTTTTTTAATTTATGCATTTTTAATGCAATCAGAAAAAAATGCAATCATAAAATTGCATTCATTGATTTATTTTTACAATTCGCCCTTTAAAAATAAAAATTCTACTACCTAGCTATGCAAAAATAGGCATAAAATACCCAATTCCATGACAACGAAGAAAAACAAAACAAATTTATTCAAGAAAAGAAAAAAAAAAGAAAATTCCATCCCTTTTTTCAGTTCTTTAGGTGTCAAAGTTTGTTTACAGTCATGCTCAAACTGTTGAAAACGAGGACGTTGAACGATTCGATTGAACGATGCGACGATGATGTTATGTGAAGCAAACTAAAAACGATATCGTTCAGTGGCGATTCCTGGTCTTAAGCATTGGGTTAGCTACGTGCTCACTTCTCACAAAAAAAAAAAAAAAACAAAAGCGCACTCTCATATTCCAAAAGCACGACAAAAATAATTATTATTATTCATATTATAAATATAATATAATATATCCACGCAAATATAAAATTATAAATCGCACTTTACTTTTGGTATGGAATTCAATGAGACTATTAATTCATTTAAATAAGAACACAACGACACATTCTTACTGCAATTTGACTAGAAAGAGAAACACACAGAAGTACAAAAAAAGATAACGCGCAAATATACCTGCTTGCTTACACTTACACTCTACTTTCAAGTTTTATCGCATTTGTTTGCGCTTACCCTTCCGTATATTTTCCTGTGCTTTGCTTACGACTGGTAGAGGTAGTCAAATTCCACACTTATACAGATTGCAGGAAATTCGGTAGCGCAATTTTTTACGCTAAAATGCAAATGCTACAAGCAGGAGGCTTTTCTATGGGAGTTTTAGATTGTGTGTGTGCGTGCAGGCAGGGAATTTGCGGTATCGCAAGTTGTAACGCTAAAGAGTATTTCAAGTGAAACTTATTGCATGGGAGTATTGTGTTGTGTGTTTGTTTAGGCAAATATTATTTGTAAATGATAGTTTTGTTATTTAGTATGTCATTGATTATTGCAATTATTAATCTTCATAATTACTTTAACCTCGTTATTTGCTGTATTTTGCGTAGGTATATGTATTTCAATTTATTTTCTTGGTTTAGCGCCGCTAAACTAGCTAACTGAGAGGAATCGCCCCTGATATCGTTGTGTTCAATCGTTTCGACGACAATCGTTTTATAAATTACGCGATTAGAGCCCAGGTCTGCTTCGGGAATTGTAAATAGACTTTCTCCGATAAGAAAATGTGCCGGTGTTAACGCCTGAAAGTCCGTAGGATCTTCCGTTAAGGGACAGAGAGGCCTCGAATTAAGACATGCTTCAATTTGTATTAAAAGCGTGGCGAGCTCCTCGTAGGTTAAGGTCCCATTTCCTACAATCCTTTTTAAGTGGAATTTGACGCTCTTTACTCCCGCTTCCCACAATCCTCCAAAGTGGGGAGAAGCATGTGGAATGAAGTTCCACTTTGTTCCTTCGGTTGCTAAGACGTTGGCTATTTCCTGGTAGTCATGTATTCCGCTTTTCAGGAGCCGACGCAGCTCAGCGTCAGCACCCACAAAGTTCGTGCCACAGTCGCTGTATATCTGGGCGCAGACGCCACGCCGCCCCGCGAATCTCCGAAAAGCGGATAAAAATGCCTGACTTGTTAAGTCACTGACTGCTTCCAAGGGAATTGCTTTGGTGGCCAAGCAAATGAAAATGTCCAAGTACCCTTTGTGGCACTTAGCTCCACGACCTTTCCACGCTCTGATATTGATGGGGCCTGCATAGTCAACACCGGTCTTGACATTGTCACTCGAGGTGCAGGTAATTGACCCATCAGCTGTTGTGATGTCTGAGCGCGGAATCTGTAACAAGTGACGCAACTATGGACATGCTTTTTTACTGACCTTTTCAGTTTGAAGATCCAGAACTTGGTTCTTAGATGCGCCATCATTAACTGAATCCCTCCGTGTAGCAACTTTAGATGGGCATCACGTATTATTAAGTTGGTTATATGGTTGCTGGGGTCCAGAATAACAGGGTGTTGTTGGTTGTACGGGATGTTCGCCTGGCTGAGTCTACCGCCGACTCGGATTACACCGTGACCGTCTACAAATGGATTTAAAGATCCCATCCCTCTTGGTTTGGTGATGCCATTTGGGAACATCTGCCTTTGTGCGACCCGGATCAGTGGTGTCGTAGCTTCGTCGAGTTCCGTTGGTGTAAAGCTTCTATTGGTGTTGTCTTTCGGTAGGCTTCGTGCGTAGTTGCAGAATTTGTGATGGTGTTGATGAAATATATTTAACAACCTCTGGCAATACGCAATAATCCTTACCAACTTTTGGAACGATGAAGCCTTATTAATGGTACGCAGAATTTGGTTGTCTTCTGTTTCCAGTCGGAAACAACGCGTACGTCTCTGTCCTTCCTCGGTTGACAAATTCGTTGGCTGAGTCGGCATCTGAAAGTTCCAAGATGACTGCAGAAATGTCGGCCCATTCCACCATAAACGCTCCTGTATTAGCGCCGAGGGCAGTACTCCTCGGGAAGCTAAATCTGCTGGATTCTGCTCTGTTGGAATGTGCTTCCAGATGGACGGACTCGTTAGCCGCTGAATTTCTCCAACTCGATTCGCTACAAACGTTTCTAATCCCGATGGCAGCGATTTTATCCAGCAAAGAGTAATTGTTGAGTCGGTCCATGCATGAACCTTTGCTTCTGTCAAGTCGAGAATTTTAATGACGTGGTTGAGAAGCCTCGCTAGGATGACTGCTCCGCATAGTTCCAGTCGGGGAATGCTCACTGGCTTAAGTGGGGCGACGCGAGTTTTAGAGAAAAAGAGATTCATGTGGACCGAACTCTCTTCACCCAAAACTCGTAAGTATACAACGGCACCGAAGGCCTTCTCCGATGCATCTGAGAAGCCGTGAATTTCAACCTCCTTGAAACGCTGTCCAGACTGAACCCATCGAGGCAACCGGATCCTGTTTATGGCCTCCAAGTCTTGGAAAAACAAATTCCAGCTCCTTCCCAGTTCTTCGTCGATAGGCTCGTCCCACGTCATCTTCTTTGCCCAAAGCACCTGCAGAAAACATTTTGCCTTGATCACGCATGGAGAAATCCACCCCATTGGATCAAAAAGCCTGGCTATGGTGGATAGGATAGACCTCTTGGTTGTCTGCGGATGACTTGGTGGAGAGTAGCTGTAAAGGAAGCTGTCTGTTTCAGGGTGCCAGTAAATTCCTAACATCTTTAGTTGCCCCGAACCTTCTGAAGGGAATGAAAATGTTGTCTCCCGTTCTTCACACGGAACCTCCTTTAAAAGGCTCACAGCATTAGACGCCCACTTGCGTAGCTTCAACCCTGCTGATCCCAGTGTCGATTTCACTTCTCTTATCTTCCTTTCAGCTTCTTCGGTGGTATCCGCACCAGAAATGAGATCATCCACATACATTTCCTCTCGGATCATCTTCGCTGCTCGTGGAAATTGAAGCTGCACCTCCGTTGCCAGCCAGTTGAGAGTTCGAATGGCCAAATATGGAGCAGATGCTGTGCCGAACGTCACTGTCCTCAAGCGGAACATTTTGATAGGCTCAGATGGGTCCTTTCGCCACAATATCAACTGGTAAAACGAATCCTTGCCAGTTACCCAAATTTGGCGGTACATTTTCTCGATATCGGCTGTGAAAGTGTACTTATACAGCCTCCATCTAAGAATGACGTCGGTGATGTTGTTCTGTAGCGCCGGTCCAGTCATAAGCCTATCGTTGAGTGATGTTCCGTCTGATGTTTTGAAAGACGCGTCAAAAACTACTCTCAACTTGGTCGATGAACTGCTCTCCTTTATAACTGCATGGTGAGGCAGAAAATAATGCGGGATGCTTTCCAACATTGACTCGTTTACCTCAATCATGTGACCCATCGAAAGGTACTCTTCAATGCATTTTGCGTAGTCCTTTTGAAGGTTTTTGTTTTTTGATAGACGTCCTTCTAGCTGCTTAAATCTTCGAAGAGCTCCTTCTTTTGACCGCCCGAGTATTGGATGGACGTTACCTTTGAAAGGAAGGGCAACTTCAAACCGGCCATCTGCTACGCGCTTGACGTTTTCCAAAAAGTGTGTTTCGCATGCGACGTTTTCTGGAGTTTCGGGGATTTGGAATGGTGCTTCTTCCTGCTCCCAGAATTGGCGCATGACAACATCCAGATTGCAAGTTTGATGGAAACTCTTGACAGGCTGTGACGCGAACGGAGTACGTCCGAAGAGAATCCAGCCGAATTTGGTGTTCTGAGCAACAGGCAAATTGGCACTAGTCGGCTTTATTAATTCTGGCAGGAGAATGTCAGCTTGTACGTCGCTACCTGACAACAAATCAACCTTGGCTGGCTTAAAAAATGATGGGTCGGCTAAGCTCAAGCCGTCGAGATGTCTCCAATCAGCAACTGGAAGGGTTCGGGCCGGAATATGCCCAGATAGCGACTTATAGACGAGCGCTTGTGTGTTGACTACAAAATTTGAATGGTGAGACCCAATCGCAATATCAACGATTTTGTTACATGTGCCGCTGTTGACCATACCCAGCCCGGACACCTCGACAAAGGTTGATTTGTGCCTCAAACGGAGTAATTGAATTGCTGACTCAGTGATAAAAGAGGCCTCAGAACCAGAGTCCAGCAATGCCCGAAGTGAAACAACTTCTCCTGATGAACCGCTGACCTTGACAATGGCTGTGGCCAACATCACTTGAGTATTCGTGAGTGGCACAGAATGGTACGTGTGGACAGATTTACTGCTACAAGGATGATCTTCATTCGGGAGTTGCACATTCGAAGCATCTCGTTGATTTGGAGGAAGTCGTTCCATGTTTGGTGGCGTAAAACTCGGAGCGTTGGGATTAATAACCGAGGTAAGACAATTTGTATTATGTTGTTGAGAATTTTTTATTAAAACCTGACGTATTACAGGGATGAGAGTGCGACATGTGATTGTTTTGTGGAGACGAATTGTGTAACAACGAATGATGGGGCTGCTGACAATAATAACATTTACGACTACTTGGACAGCTTTCGGACAAATGACTATAAGCCAAAGAGTTTCTACACAAACCTAGCCTAGAAATTGCTTGACAGCGATCGTTGATGCTCATTTTCAAAAAACGGTTGCATTTGCGGATAGCATGCTGACCCCTATCGCAAAGCTTACAGGCAAACTTAAATTTGGTAGCCTGCGCATGAAAAGAGTTTCGTTGAGGAACCTTTTTGGATGGTTCTAATGGTGTTTTACCATGCTGGTAGCAGACTGCCTCCAGAGTGCGGAACCGAGATTCGAGGAACAGTTTAAATTCCGCAAGCGTCGGTAGCTCCTTAGTATTCTCCTTGGATCCAAGCTTTTCCTCCCACAGCTGCTGCGTTTTCGATGGTAACTTTTGCAACAAAACGTATATTATTATCGCATCCCAATGATTGACTGGCACCTTCAAGTTGCTAAGGCTGTGAACAATCTCTGTTGAAGTATCTAGTAGTTCCTTGATGGCTTCGGCTTGTTCCTGAGTTATTGAAGGTTGGTTAAAAAAGCACTTCAACTGCGTATTAACCAGAAAGCGCTGATGGTCATACCGATCTCCTAAAATAGCCCACGCCTTAGCATAATTGCCATTGGAAATAGGTAAATGTGACAATATTTTCTCAGCTTCGCCCGAAATACTGGTTTTAAGATAGTGCATTTTCTGTATTTCAGACAACGACGAGTTATGGTGAACAAGGGAAACAAAAAGATCACGAAAACCTCTCCAAGATTCATAATTCCCTGGAAAAACAGGAATCGGAATGTTTTTCAGCTTGATATCTGAGTTGTGCGTAGACAAAGTTACATTTACGTCTGTTTGTGTGACGTCAGCCTTAGATTCGACTACCTTCACCTTGTCCATTGCATCTAGCAGACTCGCACGGTAATCAAAATATAATTCGCGAATCTTTTCGTAATTCTCCTCTAATGCGACGCTTTTATCCTCTTCACCATCAGACAGCGACCCTATGCACTCCTCATACACCTCTAATGCCGATTGCATGGATTTCTCCAATAACGACAAACGACCAGATAAATAATTTGCAGTACGAGCCGAGGATCCCTTTTTCACAACATCTTTCTCCAACTGAGTAAGTGCTCGTGAAAGTTTATTTTGCTTCATATTTAATGTTTTTTTTTTTTTTTTTTTTTTTTTAATTTGCAGATAAACACACAAAAATAGTAAATGTGAAATGTGTCCGATAGCTCTATTCGTTTAATCCTTGTTTGGTTGGCCTGACGATGACGGCAGCACAGAAAACAGCACACAAAATCTGCAGCAACATACTCCAATAATTCCTTTGAGGACTGTCGAAAATCCAATTGAAATTTCCAGCACACAAATTGCACATACAAAAAACAAATGAGAATTTAATTATAACAACAAATCGTTAAGGCAAGCAGCGCCTTGTGTAGTGCTGATAAATTTGGTTTTTCTTGAAATCCGGCTCGTGAGGACCAAAATGTTCGGGTTATGAACAAACCGGCACACCAAAAGGAATCAACTGTATTTTAAAACTGCAAAAAGTTAAACCAGAAAGAATAATTCCGTGATAACGTGAAATAAAAATGCAACTGCACCGAATACGTTATAAAAACTGTGTGTTTTATTGCAAAGAAAAAACTCGCTTTTATATAAAAATTTGTTTATATACAATTTTGACAGCTGTTTGTTGACAGAAATTCCCTTTGGGAAATTTTCCATTGAGTGGGTGAGTTTAGCCAATTGATTGATGTTTTCGTCGTCAACAGGCCCTGAGACATTGTCTCTCAAACACCCGAATCTTTTCCATATAGGACGATAGGCCTTATAAGGCCCACTTAGCAAATGACTTTCACCCTGGTGTCAAGTTGACTGCTGCGAAACAGTCTCCTTCTCAGAGCGTAAGCCCTCCTAGCCCCAGCAAGGCAAGCACCTATATGTTTGTCAAAATACAGATACTGGTCGAGCCAGATGCCAAGATACCTGACCACGTTTCTCACCGCCAATGGCTGCGCCTGCTGTCCAATAATTGTTAATTTTCTCCAGTTTTTTCTGGTATTCTTAGAGGCCCCAGCCAATGGAGTCCTGAACAGAATTGTTTCCGATTTTTGGAAATTGATTTTAAACTTCCAATCATCGCAAAACCTCTTAATTTGCTGCAGAAGGATGTTGATGACCTCGATTTTTGGTCCTGACCTGTACGCCACTAAATCGTCTGCGTACGCTTTGGCATGCCTGAGGGAACCCACCAGATCACTTGTGTAAATATTAAACAGGATCGGAGAATTCACTGCTCCCTGTTGTAAGCCGTTTTTAATTTCGAAAAACTTGCTCGAAGTCACATTGCCAGCTTTGACAACGAACTTCTTTCCCATAAGCATGTCATAAATCATATACAGCAATGGTTTTTGAATGCCCCTTCTGGTCAGCTTATAAAAGAGCCCCTCCAACCATACGGTATCGAAGGCCTTCTCGAAGTCGACCAGGCAGGCACCCAATGCACGTTCTTACTTTTATTCCACTGAATGTCGGAGACCAGTTTCGACGCGGCATGAACAGTGTCAGGCCCCGCTCTAAACCCAAACTGGTTGTCCGGAACAATCTTATTTTCCTCAACCCATCTTAAAAGCGATCTATTGACGACTTTCTCGAATACCTTGCTAACATTCGAGAGCAAACTATTTGACCGGATTTTAGCAGGGTTTGTCCTATCTTTATCCTTTTTCGGGATAGGGTGTACCACCACTGTTTTCCACTGCGCCGGAAAATATGCATTATGCAGCGCATTGTTAAATAGCATGGTGAAGATATCGATCGCCTCTAGCGGCAGGTGTCTTAATACGATGTTTGGGACACCGTCAACTTCCGCCGACTTTTTGTTTTTCAGTGACTCAAAGATGCACCGGAGTTCATCTTTTCCCACGAACAGATGAGAATTTAAATCGGCGATTGTGCCATTTGCACGGTTGTCGTCATTGAACACGGTGAAACCGTTGTTCTCGGATTGCCAATTTTGAATTTCGGTCCGAAGGTAGAAGTGGTTAAGAAAGGCCCTCTCCTCGATGTCGCGGTTACTGCGAACAGGGTTGTTCACCGTATACACAGCCTCAAAGAAAGCCCCCATCAGATCCACTCTCTGCGGGTCTTCGACCACGAAAAAACTTTCGTTCGAATCAGCACTTTCCGGACTTATGCCAGCAGTCAGTAGTGTCTGTCTGTCGTTCGTCCGAGGTATTCCAACACATGAAATGTCGTTATGATCTTTCCGCCTGAACAGTTTATTTACTTGTGGGAACATATTCGGACTATTGGATTTTAAAGCCCGAATTTTATTGCCCCAATACAAACTTACAGATTTTCTGTAATTCTCGGTGATCAACTGTTTTAAGTTTTTGATCATCGACTTCAGTGTCCTTAACTCGGGATCGTTCCTGTCGGTAAACTGTCTATGTAGCCGTTTAAGCCTCGAGAGCAGTCTACTTTTACGTCTGTACAGAGCATCGATTTTCTCGTTTCTATACTTTTCAGTTTGTTCTTCGTCGTTGGAACGTCCTACCCGAGGGATTATTATTATTATGTGAAAGGGGTTGTTGTACTGCGACCATTTGGTCTATTGTACCCCTTGCGTACGCCTCAGTGAGGTATCTGCCCTCATAAGAGTTCCCCTCACATTGTAATTCCTTTCGGAATTATTTTAGAGGTTCTTGTATTATTTTAGGTTCTTGTAAGTATTTTAGTCTTTTGTGGGTCAGTACCCCATACGACCCCAGCACGTGTTCTGGGGTTTCACTGGACTCATCGCAGAATCTGCAGAGACCTTCTTCCAATATACCCAGTTTCCTGATATGTATTAGAGCATTCGGACCAACACCTTTGGACCCTACTGTTCAAGTATAAGTTAATGCTCATTATCATCAACATATTATACAACTACGTACATAATACCGCACATTAATCCCAACGCTTTTTCTTGCTCGTCAGCACATCCGTTTAAACTGCAACAACTAGCCATAGCACCGAATATTCACCTCAACGCTTTTTCTCGCTCGTCATCGTCAGCACATCCGCTCAAATTGCAACAACCAGCCATAGCACCGAACATTCACCCCAACGCTTGAAATCGCTCGTCAGCACATTCGTCCAAGCAACAACTACTACTGACCTAGCTTAAGTTTATTCTTTTGAAATGTTAGGCAGATTTAAGTAAAGAAAAATAAAGGTCAGTTCTTTTTCGAACAGCGAACTTAAAGGTTCTTTTATTGGCGCCCAACCTTTTTTATAGGCAACGCGAGTGGGGTTCCGAAAATTCTTATAAAAGAATAATAGACCAGTCTACTACGACTCGTTGTCTTAAGGCCTAGACTAACGATCCTATAAAGGAAACTAAATAACCGTGCTGCAAGGATACCCACCTTTATTTTAACTAGACCGGAGCTGTGTTAATCAAAAACAAATTAATTTTAAATTGGAATTCGTAATCAACATTGTGACTAACTTTATAAGCAAATAGTAGAAGAACTAAAAATTGCTAAATCAAATTTCGTGAAAAATTATCTACCTACTAGCATAACGAAATGAGGATTATTTTCATGTAAGTGGAGTGTTCTGACTTGTCGTTTTATGTGTAAACGTTTTTTTTGAAGAAAACATTTAACTTTCCTGACTTAACCGATTGAATTAAATAAAAATGGACGCACAAACGTTGCAAGCAGTCGTTACTGCAGCAGTACAAGCTGCTATAGAGCATACTAGGAGTACTTTTGAGGGACAAGTTACCGAACTAAGAAACCGACTTCAGGCATTAGAAACCCCATTGATAGTAGAGGAATACAAACCCGTAACAATTGACCAAGAAAAAATATGTAATGAATCTCTAGATTTAGTGAAATCCTTACCCCGAGTTTGATGGAAATCAAGCGCGTATGATTCGTGGCGGCAAGCTGCATTTGCTGCTCATAAATTATTCCAGGGCCATGAAGGAAGTTCCAAATACTACCAAGCGGTAGCAATAATAAGGAATAAGGTCATTAGTTCTGCTGATCTTGTTTTATCCTCATTTAACACCGTCCTTAAATTTAATGCTATTATTGGACGTCTTGACTTTACATGCGCTGATAAGCGCCCAGCTTATCTCATCGAGCAAGAGATGTCTACCCTAAGGCAAGGCAGGATGTCAATTACGCATTTTTACGATCAGGTTGAACAGAAGCTGACACTAATTATTAATAAGACTGTTATGCTCAATGAGGGAAACGCTACACTCATTGAAACACTTAGTCAAAAATATAGGCAAGATGCTCTCAGAGTGTTTATCTCAGGTTTAAACAGGCCAATGTGTGACATCCTGTTTTCAAGTAAGCCTACTGATATGCCCAGCGGTTTAGCACTCGCCCAGGAATTAGAGGCTAATCAGGCGCGTTATGCGTTTGCTAATTCCTTCTCTAGTTGAAATGACTATCCGAATCAAGAACCAAATCACAATGTTCCACATAATTGTTAAAGTAATTAGTTTATTCTGCTTAAAACTAAACCTATTGAGTCACCCTGTATGACAAATTCAAGTTGTTTCATCTCTTATGTGCCCTCTTATCTTTGTAACATAATAATAATCTCTCATGTAAATTATGAACAGTTTTTCCTACAATGTAATACTGTAAGCTTTACATGAAATACATAGAGTTCTTTTTTGTGAAGTCATAAAGATAGACGTGTTTTCTCTTACTGTGAAAATTATTAAATACCGAGAAGCATAATTAATTTGCTGACGAATGGTTTTTTTTATTAAATGTAAATTTGTTTTAAAAAAAAATAGTTTTAGTAATTTTTATTACATATTTACTTGGTAACTGTCGGTTTTTTTTGGCTTAATCTGTGTGCTTGGCTGGTATCAATTTTTTTTTCATCATGTCAGCCGATAATACCCAAATAAAAGTTGAGAGACTGATAAATGGAGATCAGTAGAAAATCTGGAAGTTCCAGGTAAAAATAATTTTGAGCGCAGCAGATGTGTTTAAATATGTAACTGGAGATGAAGTAAAGCCAACCGAACCTGAAAAATTGTTGCTGTGGAGTCGCTTTGATAGTAAGGCGCAAAAGGTTATTGTCACTTCGATTGGCCAGCAACGCCTTTTGCACATTATAAACTGTAAGCCGTCAAAGGAAATGTGGGATAAACTCCATGGCGTTTACGAGGTCAAATCAAAGGCGAATATTCACATGCTTCAGCAGCAATTTTACAGTTTCAGTAAGGACCCTCAGGATGATATTGAATTACATATTTCGAAGTTGCAGACTATTGTGCAGCAGCTATCCGATGTGGGGGAAAATGTTTCTGAGTTCATGGTCATAACGAAAATCTTAATGAGTTTGCCATCGTCATTTTCATAGTGCTTGGGAGTCGACGGCTGTTGATAAGCAGACATTGGAACATCTTACTGGTAGGCTAGTTCTTGAAGAGGCACGGGTTGCTTCACAAAATAATTTGTCTGAACCTGGAGGAAGTAGTGCTTTTATTGCAAACAAGCAATTAACACAAAAAGCAGACATTGGAACATCTTACTGGTAGGTTAGTTCTTGAAGAGGCACCTGTCTGAACCTGGAGGAGGTTAGGTTAGGTTAGGTTAGCGGGTTGGCAGAACAGGGGAACCTGTACGTGCCACACTTAGATCAATGTAGATCCGTTGTGATGCCCTAGGTTTTTACTACCCCCATACACTGGAAACCTATGAAAAAACCTACGGATTAGTAAACCAGTCCGTTTTATTTACAAATTTTAGTAGGTCGTTAATGGACCTATCTGAGAGTTCCTCTAAATCCTCGAAGAAGTAACTGCCAAGGAATTTATTTCTTAAGTGACAGAGTGCTGGACAGTGACAAAGAAAGTGTGGGGTGTCCTCATGCACCTCCTCATCACCGCATCCTCTGCATAGGTCATCTGAACTGATTCCCATCTTCTTGGTATGGTATTTCAGTGTATTGTGTCCGGTGATAATGCCCACAATTAAGGACAATGATTTCTTGCTTAATTGCAGGATTTTCTCCGTTTTCTGTTTGTTGTAGATTGGCCACATTTTCCTGGTTATGACACAGGAGTCTAGTTTGCTCCATCTCTTAATTGTCGATTTAAGTATTCTGTTCCCAATCACCTGTCTGAGATTATAGGGGGGAATCATTACTGTGGTGTCGGCCTGGTTTAGTTCAAGGGAGGATCCCTTTCTTGCCAGCTCATCAGCTTTTTCATTCCCAGATACACCTTTGTGCCCACGAACCCAGCATAGTCTTACGTTGTGCTGCGTGCCAAGATCCCGCAGCTTCGCGACAGCGACTAACAAGCTTTGATTTTAACTCAACGGCAGCGATCGCTTTTATTGCCGCTTGACTGTCAATGAAAAAGGTAATATCTGCATGGGGTATTGCCATCATTGCAACCTGTTTAGCAGCTGTTGTCACTGCCAATACCTCAGCTTGGAATGCGCTGCTGTGGTTAGGTAGTCTGATTGAACTGGATAGTCCGAGACGTTCCGAGTAGAAACCCGCGCCAACGCCAATTTCCATCTTTGATCCATCCGTGTATATGGGTATGGTTGGTCCAATGGATGTTGGTTGGTCCTAATTCCATTCGTCCCTGCTGGGGAAACACGTGGTAAATGGTCTTCTGAAGTCTAGTCGGGGGGTGATATAGTCCGTGCATATATTATTGCCCGCGAATTTGTTTAGAATTTGTGCGTTTCCTGTCAGGCTATGTTTCCAGTTTTTGGTCTGGCTTAACCGAAGGGCGCTGTTAGCAGCAGATTCTTGTACAAAGAGATCTAGGGGTTTGAGATGGAGTATAGCCTCTAGGCCTGCTGTGGGGCTGGTTCTCATTGCCCCCGTGGTGCCAATACAGGCCATTCTTTGAATTTTTGTCATGGTTTTTAGGTTGTTAGACTTTAACAGCGCTTGCCACCAGAATAAACAACCATAAGTTAGTATCGGTCTTACAACCGCTGTATAGAGCCACATGACTATTATAGGATTAGGGCCCCATGTTCTTCCGAATATTCTATTACAGGCATAGAATGCTATCGTTGCCTTTTTGGCTCTTTCCTTAATGTTGAGGTTCCAGTTTAATTTCCGATCTAGGATAACTCCCAGGTATTTTGCACTATCAGAAATTATTAGCGGAATCCCTTCAATTATTGGCAGTCTAAATTCCGGAATAGTTCTTTTGTTGGTGAAGAGAACTAATTCTGTTTTTTGTGGGTTTACTGCCAGTCCACATTTCTTTGTCCAGGTATTGACCGTGGATAGGGCTCTGTCTAGTAGTTCACTGATGGTGGACAGAAATTTTCCTGTCGCGAGCAGTGCTAGGTCGTCGGTATATGCAACTGCTTTAACTCCACTGAATTCAAGTTTATTCAGGATCTCGTTTACTACAAGAACCCAGAGTAGGGGTGATAGTACCCCACCTTGAGGTGTGCCTCTTGATGCAGGTACCTTCGTTTCTACACCTCCTAGTTCTGAGATGATTATTCTATTTTTGAGCATACACATTATCCATTTGATGATAGCGGTATTCACTTTAAGGTTTGTTAGAACTCTTTGAACTGCTTCTGTTTCGACATTGTTAAAAGCTCCTTCAATGTCCAGGAAGGCTGCTAGAGTGTATTCTTTAACTTTCAATGTTTTTTCCACCGTGCTGACGACACTATGCAGTGCTGTTTCAACACTTTTGCCTTTTGTATAGGCGTGTTGAGCCGGGGATACAGTATCCGGGTTTAGTTTAGTCCGGATATGTATGTCTATCAGCCTTTCAAATGTTGTTAGAACAAACTATGTTAGGCTAATGGGTCTAAAATCTTTGGCAGTTGTGTGGCTGGGCTTGCCAGCTTTGGGTATAAAGACCACTTTAACTTCTCGCCATGATTTTGGAACGTATCCTAGCTTTAGGCTGCTTAGGAATATGTTTTTCAGATGTGGGGTTATAAGTTTCTCGCATTTTTGTAGCATCATAGGGAAGATGCCATCAATTCCGGGAGATTTATATGGTAAGAAAGAATTGATTGCCCAACTTATCTTTTCCTCCGTCACCATTTCCGTTGGAGCGCCGTCATCCGTGTAATATTCTGAATCCAGTTCATTGTTCCCGTTGGGGTTACATCCCGGGAAGTGAGTTTGGAGAAGGAGCTCTAGTGTCTCATTACACGATTCTGTCCATCGGTCATTGGGGGCCTTAAGAGAGCCCAAGGCGATGGGTTCTTTAGCAAGGATCTTCCTGAGCCTAGCTGATTCTGCAGTAGTTTCTACTTCATTACAGCAGGCTCTCCAAGTACATCGTTTTGCACGTTGTGTCTCCGCCTTGAATTTTCTTTGACTGGATTTGTAACTCTCCCAATCAGTATCCGTTTCTGTGCGTTTTGCAGCGTTGAAAAGTTTTCTTGTTTCTTTTCTAATGTTGCTTAGCTCGTAAGTCCACCGTGGTGGTAGTTTCTTGCCGATTCTCATCGTTCTTAACAGACATGCCTTTTCAAGAGCTTTCCCGAGAATTTTAGCAAGATCATCGGTTGCCTTGTTCAAATTCTCAGGTGCAAGTATCTCATTAGTGTGGAGTGTTCTTATATTATTATCCACTTCCATATTAAAGATATCCCAGTTCGTTTTTCTGTGGTTTCTATATGGTTTTGGATGGTTCGTAGTGTCAAGTATTAGGAATTCAATGATTTTGTGGTCAGAGAATATTTCCTCTGTTAATACTTTCCATTGGTGTATTGTTACTGTATTTGAGTTGCTTACCAGAGTAACGTCAATTACTTCTTGTCTATTCCTAATAACAAAAGTCGGCTCTGAGCCTCTGTTCGCTACTAGAATATTGTTTTCGATAAGGAATTCAAAAAGTGACTCACCTCTTGGGTTGATGTTTGAGCTACCCCATTGTATATGATGAGAGTTAGCATCACATCCTATCACCAGATCCCATTTCTCTTCCTTTACCCGATTCACCAGTTGGTAGGTGAGTGCAGATGGCGGTCCTTCCGTTGCATCGTATGGCAAATAGCACGATGTTAGGATCAGCGTTGGGAGCCCATCTCTCTCGTACCTGACTGTTGTATGGTCTTTATCACTGTAATTAGATAGAAGAAAGAGATTGAACTGTTTCCTCGCCAATATACAAGTTCTGGTCTTACTGTGTGTGTCTACATGTTTTGTTTCAAACAGTATGAGTCCTTTAGAGCCAAGGCCTTTAATCTTGCCGCCTGCTACCCAGGGTTCTTGGATTAGGGCCACGTCAATTTGTCTAGCCTCCATGAGGTAGACCATGTTGGCGCTAGCCGCCTTACTGTGATGGAGGTTGGCTTGGATTATTTTCATCACAGTTTTTGGCTTTCCCCTCTACCTTTTTGTTTTTATAAGCCGCGTTGGCTATAAGTCTAAGTTTGCATCGGTTAATACCGACACGAACTTTAAAACCTATCTTTCTCAGCAACGGGATGGATTTGTGGCTTAACAGCACCGTTACCTCTGTACCAGCCTCGTTGTACTCTCCCATTTCTACGACTTCCCAAGCTTCGCTTAGTTGGTCTTTATTCAGGGATTTGAGATATCTCTCAATCCGATCTCTCGGAATGTAAGGTCCGCATACAGATAGTCTGGCTTTTGGCCTAGTCAATCGTACTATCTCCTTCTTATCGATCACATGCAGGTCTGTATTAAGCCAGGGAGCTTTGGTTTTGGCGATGAAGTCCTTTAGCCATGTGAGAGTGTAGCCGTCTTCACATGTCATGACTTTGAATCCTTGAATGGTGTTGAGGGTACCGAATAACGGGAGAGGTTCTTTATTCTTTATAATAGCCTCATTAACTTCATCAAGGATCCGGAGCTCAATTAGTCTCCATTGGTCGTTGGAAAGTTTCCGTGTAGGATTGCCTTGATCAATGATCGCAACTTGCTTTCCAGTTACGGTTACCGATGAAGTTCTGGCCTTTTTCCGAACGTTAGGTGTTGGCGGGGAGATGGTGTCATTCAACCTAGCCCTTTTCGAAGTACCTGCAATCGGTTCGGGGTTGGGTTGTAAGTCCGGTCCCGAGCCCATTGCAGGTATCCTAAGTCTATTTGCAATCGGGGTGAAGGGCAAGTGGCCCTTCTGCCCAGTTAGATTCTTAGGAGCCGTGTTGGGTTTGGTTGATTCCCTATTGTCAGAAGGAAGTGTCCTGAGTCGATTCTTAGCATTGTTGAGTGCTTTCCTGTCTTTGTCCGTTAAGGTGTCAGGGTAACTTTTACTCAGACGTCGCACAAATCGTATTGCGTTTCGTCTTTGTCTACGTAGAATTTTGTCCTTTCCCAGAGGTATTTAGTCTTGCGACTGAAGGTGGCAGTTCGTCCACGTGAGGTGCTGGGTTGGACCTCAATTGTCGTCGAGACGCTTTTTGAAGTCGTGTCCAGTGATTTGTCTTGGCCGCTGTCATCCGGTTGACGAGAAGTGCTCGCTTCCGGATTGCATTTGAGGCTGTGGCCCTGAATGTTTTCCGACAGCTTGCCTTCCTCATCCTCCTTTCCGCGAACTATCCCCTCACTTCCCAGGCCCGTACAGGCAAGTGGCCCGATGCAACGCTTGGTCGGTGAGTGTGACAGTTCTCGGGTGGGTTTCGTTGACCGGTCTGTCATCGGGTGAGAAGGCACTGTCCCTGTTTAACTAGACTGATGTTGGTCAACCAGTTTTCCCATTGACAGTGTCTTCATATCCCCAGAGAATGTCCGCTCCCCCACCGGACCCGTACGGGCAAGTGGCCCGATGCAACGTTCGGTGTGAGGTTCAGACATTACTCCAGTTTCCCTTGTCGCACATGTTGATGAGGTCGGCCTTTTCTTAGGATGGTCCTTGCCGATCTTTGGAGCAGGTGGCCCCATCAACGCCTCAGCATACGTGCCCCCAGCAGCAGCTACCGCCGGTGTGTGAGCTAATGGCCCATTCTCCATTGGCAGCTGTTCCTTCAAGTAGGCACGCGCATTGTGCAGTCGTTTGCGTTCAGCCTCGTTGAGTTCGTCCCAGTCTCTTCTGCCTAGTCGTTTGATTGTCTTTCTGCTGTTGCTTATTTTGCTACGTCTTGAGCAGTTTGACAATTTGGATAGGGTAGAGCTAGCGTTTGAGCAGGTGTCACTAACATCGAGAGTTAGGTTCCCTGCGCCAGTGCCAGATGCGACGCTTTCTCCGTCCCATACTCCAAGATTGGCGAAAGGGTTGAGTAGAAGATTTTCTTCTTCCTCAGTCAGCTGGTCCGTCTGGGGATCGACATTAATACAGTCTAGAGTGCTCGATCCTTGCACAATAGTCTCTTCCTTTTTGTTTGTTGTAATTTGTTTGTTGGTTTTGTTCTGTTTGTTGGTTTTGTTCATTTTGTTCCCACGAGTAAGGGGGAAGGAAGGTCGTTCTGTACTCACCCCCTGTATACAGAAAAGGGGAATTGAAATTGAAACTAGAGGTCCCCAGGTATCTAGAGTTCACCGTTAGAAGACACATAACATTGCGCCATGGAGGAAGTAGTGCTTTTATTGCAAACAAGCAATTAACACAAAAAAGGCAGTTGAACAAGAATAGGCATTTATTAAAGCCGGGAAAGGAAGAGGAAGGAAAACAATTGGATTGGTCACATTCGAATGAAAAGAGAGGTAATGCGTTTATATGTGAGGCGGAATAGTGGTTCCTGTATTCTGGAGCGAGTGATCATATAACCAGCAGGAGAGAATGGTTCATTAATTATAAAGAGTTTAGTCAGCCGATAATCGTCAAGTTAGGGAACAGTAATACAATAAATGCATACGGCAGAGGCGACATAAACGTGTTGTCCTTCAATAATGTTAGCTGGGAAGAGAACCATTTAGCTGAAGTGCTCTATGTTCCGGATATTCGGTTAAATCTTTTCTCCCTGAACTGTGCGTTGGAAAAAGGTCTTAAACTAACCTCGGATAATGTAAAATGTGAGTTGCTTAAGGAAGGATCTGTTTTCCTATTGGGAGTGCGTGAGTCTAAGTTGTTTAAATTGCTCCTAAAGGACACAAGCCATGTGGTGGATGTTGTTGGATGCGCAAATTTGGCTGAGCAAGAGAAAGGAGTACCACGCAATTGGCACGAAAAACTCGGGCATCAAAATATAGCCCAAGTGAAGAGCATATTGAAGGCCAGAAATATTCCATATAAAGATGAAGACTTCTTTTGTGAGGCTTGCTTGTATGGAAAACAACATCGTGCAGTTTTTCATACTAGTGAATGCAAAGCAAGTTGTGTAGGGGAACTTGTGCATTCTAATGTTTGCGGCCCGATGCAATGTACTTCACTTGGAGGATCCAGGTACTTCTTGCTTTTCAAGTATGTTTTTTTGCATTTTAAGACGGTTTTTTTCCTGAAGGAGAAAACGGAGGTAAGCACTTCAATCGCAAGATACCTTAAATTGATTGAAGCTGAAACAGGTGCAAGGGTGAAGGTTCTTCGATCTGACAATGGTTCAATGGTAAATCAAACAGTTCAAAATATTTTAATGGAGAATTTAATTGTGCACCAGCGAACTGTGCCTAACACGCCGGAACAAAATGGACGTGCGGAGCGTGAAATGCGTACAATTGTAGAGGCAGCTCGGACAATGATTCACGGAAGGAATTTTGACATGAAACTTTGGGCTGATGCGGTTAACACAGCAGTTTTCGTTCTTAACAGAACTGGTACCAGTCCAACAAAGGGAAAATCACCATATGAACTGTGGCATGGAAAGCAGGCTGACATAACCAATTTCCAGGTCTTTGGAACTGTAGCCTTTGTTCATATACCACAACAGAAGAGGCGAAAATGGGAGTGTTGTTGATGTTGATGCTGAGGGTGATGGTGATGACGTTGATGCTGAGGGTGATGCTGAGGGTGATGGTAATGACGTTTTTGAAGAAGCTGTTGGAGACGGAATAGATGCTGAGGAAAAACGCGAAACCAGTACAATCAGGGACGGACTAAGAAGTAGAAACAAAAATGTACAAAGTGAAGTGAACTCTTGCATACAGGAAAGTTTTGCGTTCCTTGTGGAGTCCTATACGCCTGATTGGTTTGGAAAGGGCAATGCAATATGAGGATTCGGATAGATGGAAAAGAGCCATGGATGAAGAAATTGCTTCGCTGAATAAAAATGAAACTAGGACTTTGATGGAATTGCCTGCAAATCGCAAGCAGGTTGATATGAAATGGATATACCAAATCAAGCATTCAAATGAAAATGAAGGTGAAAGATTCAAGGCTAGATTAGTAGCTAGGGGTTTTAGCCACCAGTTCGGGGTAGATTACTTCGAAACTTTTAGCTCTGTGGCAAAATTCACTTCGATACGGACAATTTTAGGCATAGCAGCATCAGAAAAACTTCATATCAAGCAATTTGATGTGAAAACGGCTTTTTTAAATGGTGAGCCAAGGGGATATGAAGATGGAAGTAGTCGAGTGTGCAAACTTCGGAAGAGTTTGTATGGACTCAAACAAGCGTCTAGGTGTTGGAACAAAACATTTACTAAACTTCTGAAAACGTTTAGTTTTCGACCATGCGCCGCTCATCCATGTGATTTTATTAGTGACGGAAATGGGAAAAAGGTTATATTGCCAGTTTATATAGACGATGGCCTGGTTGGGTCAACGGAAAGTGAAGAAATTTCCAAGTTTTGTGAGCATCTTAAGCTTAATTTCGAAATTAAAGTGTTTCCCGCGAGACATTTTCTGGGATTGGAGATAAGGAGATTTCGAGAAGGGTCAATTCATATAAATCAATCTCAGTATGTGAAACGATTGGTTTCAAAATTTAATATGACGGATGCTGCACCTGTGTCCACTCCAGCAGAAGCATCGGCAAGTGTGCACTATTCGGAGGAGGAGTCTGGGGAGATAAGTTTCCCTTTTCGACAAGCGATGGGCAGCCTTATGTATCTTATGGTGGCTACACGTCCAGATATTGCTTTCTCAGTTGGGTGTGTAAGCCGTTATCTGGATAACCCTAGCCCACATCATGTTACCATGGTCAAACTGATAATTCGCTATCTCAAGGGGACAGCTGATCACGGTATACTTTTTAAAAGCGCTAAATTTAAACTTTTTCTTTTCAGTGATGCAGACTATGCCGGTGACGTGATTACATGGCGTTCTACCAAGGACAAATTTCAAGGATTTCGTTCTATGATGGGAGTTATTGCTTTAAGTGATTTGAATTAGCTTTGAATTGAATAAAATGTAACAATATTTGGTTTTAAACATTTATAAAAGTGGGAGTGTTAAAGTAATTAGTTTATTCTGTTTAAAACTAAACCTATTGAGTCACCCTGTATGACAAATTCAAGTTGTTTCATCTATTATGTGCCCACTTATCTTTGTAACATAATAATAATCTCTCATGTAAATTATGAACAGTTTTTCCTACAATGTAATACTGTAACCTTTACATGAAATACATAGAGTTCAGTTCTTTTTTGTAAAGTCATAAAGATAGACGTGTTTTCTCTTACTTCATTATAAACAAACTCAGCATATTAACGCCTTGGAGCAACATGAATCTCCTAGCTCCTTAATGGCACATAGTGAAGAATCTCTGTCTGCAACCATAAACAGTGTCTCAAACCCAGTAAATTGCTTTAAGAATCAGCTTATTCTCAATCAAAGTACAGAAACGTCTAAGATAACTAAAATAATTTTTAGAGCAAAGATCAGACACACAATTTCGTTTTGCAACTATAAAGACCTTTTCCAAATTCTTAGAGAAAGTATAAATCCTGATGTGGTGAGCGCAATTTACTGCGACTTACCCATCCTTGCACAAATTCAAAATGATTTGATCAAAGAATATCCCTCAGTTAAATTCCTGCAAACTCCCAAGCTCGTCACCGATATTTTTAATAAAAACGACCAAGAAGAAATTGCTATCACTGAGCATAACAGAGCTCATCGGTCTGTACGTGAAAATATGAAGCAAATACTTAATGATTTTTACTTCCCAGACATTAGAAAGAAACTAAGGGAAATTTATTCCAATTGTAAGATCTGTCGCGAAGCGAAATACCAAAGACATCCGCTTAAGGCCCAAATAGGCAGAACATCCATACCGAACCAGCCCGGTGAACTCCTTCATAATGACATCTACTCAACAGATAGGAAACACTTTCTTACTTGCTTGGACAAATTTTCAAAATTTGCGATGGTGATACCAATAAGATCTCGAGCAATAATCGATATTAAAGAACCTCTTTTGGGAAAGATGAATGTTATAAACCCCATTATACTAGATGACAGGGAAATAGAATCTATAATTAGAGCAGAGCACTTCACAAATGTTAGTATTAGCCAAGTAATTCTAAGTTAAAAATTATGCAAAATAACGATCTAATTGTATTTCTAGTAAAATGCAGTTTTTGCACCAGTCGCTACTTGATGTGCTTTCGTTGTTTTCTCTATTTGCTAATTTGCTATTAACTTTAATCGCTATTATTAATATACTAAATGGATTTTGCTGTATGTACTAAGTGTAATCAACCTGTGCTCGGTACGGATTCTATTAATTCCAAACTCGATTTACTGCATAGTGAAACATTCGCTTTAAAGAAACTCTTATCGCGACACTCACCCATTTCTTCTAAGAAATCAAACATTGTTACACTCTCGCAATCGGTATCCAGGGTCAATGCACCCACTCGGGGTTCGCCGTCGCTAGCTATTGCTTCGAGTGCACCGAAAAAAAAAATGCTGCGAAACAGCTGTCTCTAAATGACTCACATACACCCCGCAACAAACATGCCGGGCCGTTACTTAGCATTACTCTCAGCCACTATCGAAAACAAGCGGTGAGCATCTCTCAAGCTTTCATCCTAACACCACTTCTGGAAATATAATTGATTTCATTTCTTCAACGTTAAATGTAAACAAGTCTAGTTTCTTGTGTTCTAAACTTATAAAAAATTATGAAGATATATCCAAATTTAAATTTGTAAATTTTTAAATTGGTGTTCCTCTCAGATTCGCCAACTTAATTTATGATGCTAATTTTTGACCTAGTGACGTACAAATTCGTGCTTTTGTTAATGTTCCAAAAAACTAATATTGAACCAACGTTCCACTTCACCTCTGCATGTTGTTGATAAGCGGAGTCTTGGCAATTCGAACCTCAAAATTTATTATCATAATGCCAGTGGCATTCGGACTAAAACCTGTAAATTATTTAATTTATCTAGTCATCTTGATTATGATGTTATTATTATCACACAATCATGGTTGTACAAAGATATTGCTGACTCTGAAATTTTCGATGAGTCCCTTTATAGTGTTTTTCGTTTTGATCGTTGTAAAAAGAAAGAGGATCGCGGAGGAGGAATTCTCGCTGCAGTTCGTCGGGGTATTACCTGCTGGGGGATTCCTCTACCAGATGGTGATGTGGAACAGCTCTGTTTTTCATTAAAAGTCACAGGCGTCGTGAGTTCAATTTTTTTTATTGTAAATTATGTCCCATCAGGGAGTAAATTAGATGTCTATGAAAAACACATATCTGACATTAAAATAGCAAAAGAAAATCGACTGGTCTGCCGAAATCCATGCTTTATAATGTAACGAAGCATTCGTTACAACAATTCATTAATCTATCTACTTTCTATACATACTGTTTGCCGCAGGAATCTACTTTCGATACATACTGTTTGCCGCATACATACCTTTCCCACAACCATAGCCAGCCGAGATGATTCATACCCACCAACGGTATCACATACACACTGCCGCCTGTGACCATCAGTCAAGCCGCGCCCACACCACAGCGACCACTTCTCGTCGTACACTGTACTACCCATCCCACCACCATTCGCCTTGCCCAGCCACTACGGAGGCAATGCATGCATGTGCATGACGCACAATACACGGTGTCTGTGGCTGACTGAGCCCAACCAACCAACTAACCGTGGCCACCCCCCCCTCGCCATGGCTCTCGCGCTTTACATCATGTGGTGACGTGCGCACATGGCGAAGCAAATGACTATGCTATATAGCATTTACGCTGTGAAACAAAATTCACACCGGCTTACTGACTAAAAATACTACAAGACCGCCAGTAGAATGGCAGAACAATTGAGCAAGACAGCATAGTGGTTTGTACCAATCCAGTGTACCGCTGATTTTTCTCCGCAAATAGTTTTTGCAATATTTTGCTAATTTTTGTTGCTAGCAACCTGCGGGTAGCTGGCGAATTGCCGAGTCCTTCGCAAGAAAGACTTTGAGTTGCCGGGACTGTCGCAAGACGGACCTTGAGCTACCGGGACTGTCGCAAGACAGACCTTGAGTGCCGGGACTGCCGCAAGGCGGACCTTGAGCTGCCGGGACTGCCGCAAGGCGGACCTTGAGCTGCCAGGACTGTCGCAAGACGGACCTTGAGCTGCCGGGACTGTCGCAAGACGGACCTTGAGTGCTGGGACTGCCGCAAGGCGGACCTTGAGCTGCCGGGACTGCCGCAAGGCGGACCTTGAGCTGCCCGGACTGTCGCAAGACGGACCTTGAGCTGCCGGGACTGTCGCAAGACAGACCTTGAGTGCCGGGACTGCCGCAAGGCGGACCTTGAGCTGCCGGGACTGCCGCAAGGCGGACCTTGAGCTGCCGGGACTGTCGCAAGACGGACCTTGAGCTGCCGGGACTGTCGCAAGACGGACCTTGAGTGCCGGGACTGCCGCAAGGCGGACCTTGAGCTGCCGCTACTGTCGCAAGACGGGCCTTGAGCTGCCGGGACTGTCGCAAGACGGACCTTGAGTGCCGGGACTGCCGCAAGGCGGACCTTGAGCTGCCGGGACTGCCGCAAGGCGGACCTTGAGCTGCCGGGACTGTCGCAAGACGGACCCAGCCACCGACCGGGGCCCTACCACGACCAACCAAGCAGCAAGGAAGGAACGAGAGCCGCTGACCTCACCAGACGACCAGGACCAGACTAGCCGTGCCGAATACATTAAGAATTTATATTGTAAAACTCTGTTATTTTTTATAAATAAATTGTAATAAAAAGGAACTCCTCTACCTGAAGTTAGTGTTTCTTTAGGAAGGACCTTGGCGATCCGACGAGCTAACCTCAGCCTGAGACAAAAAGCACATCACATTGGCGCCCGAGCAGGGACTTCAACAGAAGGAGTACCAGAAGAACTACGTCCGGACAGAAGCCGACCGAGAGATGAACGAAGGGAACCAGCTAACCGTCCCTGAAGGATCCTCTGGAGACATGACCATCGGATGGATCTACCTACTGAAGAAGACCGAATTAATAGAGGCAATGGAAAACAAGGGGTTAAGAACTGAGGGAACGGTTGAGCAGCTGCGATCCCGAATGAGTGCGTACCTGAAGACCACGCGAGCTAGATCTTCGCAGAACCTCTATGAAGAGTTAGAAGCGAAAACCGCCACCCGAGAGTACAGGGACACATCATCAGAGGATGATGAGAAGTCAACCACGACCGAGGGGACAGTAAAGAGCCCCGAGTTCGTGGAAATACCTGTAGCTGTCAACCACCCTGTCCCCGATCAACCGTCGCCTACCCCATCCGAGAGATACCCGATGAACCCAACCACATCCTCGTCGAGTCGAACAACCGAACCGCCAGCCCCGACCACGCCACACCGAGCTAGACCAACCCTGAGCTATGAAGCCGAGGTAATGGACACGGTCCGGAAGTGGGGTCTGAAATTTGACTCTTCGGGGAATGCCCTCGAATTTATGGAGCGGATCGAAGAACTGACCCGCTGTTATGACATACCAGCAGAGTATATGTTGCGGCCACTACCCGAGATCTTCCGAGGTACGGCACTGGAGTGGCTAAGAATCAACCGAGAAGAGTTTCAGACCTGGGAGCAATTCCGTCAGGCATTCTTGCGCCACTTCCTGCCAGCCCGCTACATCCATAAGCTTGAAGAAGAAATTATGAGGAAAAGACAAGGACCTAGGGAAAAGGCCAAGGACTTTATCCGCGCCACCCAGTACCTTATCCGACAACACCCTCGGATGAACATACGGGATAACATAGATCGGATCTATGACAGCATGCGGCCGGAATATCGCCTCTACATCAGACGTAGGGATTTCAATACGCTTGACGAGCTCATGGAGATGGCCGAGGAATTCGAGCACGTAAAAGGCGAAGAACGAAGCATCCGCCCCACCAATCCGACCACCACCCCGGCCACAAGTACCCAGTGTTCCGTACAACCGAGACACGCACTGCTGGCGTTGTAAGCAGAGAGGCCACCGTCAGCAGGATTGCCAACGGCCCTACCGCCTTTTCTGTTCCTACTGTGGGGAAGATGGCAGACAGACGAGAGATTGCAATTGCCACCGCAACCAAGCAGCCTCCATGTCCAACGCCAGGTGGACCGACCCTCGGTATTTCATACCGACCACTATTCAGGGCCAAACCTTCCATTGTCTCGTAGACACCGGCGCATCAAAATCGTTCGTCGGCCCAAGAATGCGACAGGCCCTACGTAACATGAAGGTACCCGTCCGGTATCGGGGGCAGAAAATCCAAATGGCCAACGGCGACACCATCACTTCCCGTGAACACTATACGGTGCAGTTACAGCTGGGTAGCCAATCCCTCACTAGCGAACTCACCTATATGAAAGCCTTGGCCGAAGATGCAATTTTCGGGATGGACCTACTCGACAAAGCGAAGTTCGAAATAACCCTAGGGGGACAGAAATTGACTTATAAAGAAGTGTTACGCACCGGCCCCGCCACTAATATGTGCGCTTTACTTAGGGAAGGAAACCTAAGTTGGGGGGAGCAACAGAGTCTAGCCGAGTTCCTGGAAGATAAGGTACCGAAATTTAAGGAGGTGGCAGGCACCACCAATATTACAGAGCACCGAATACGACTCACCACCGATCACCCATTTAAACAGAGATACTACCCACGCAACCCAGCCATGCAGAAGGTGATTAACGACGAAATCGACGAGCTCCTAAGGGAAGATAGGATCGAGCGGTCTTGTAGCCCCTATAGCTCACCTATTGTCCTCGTCAAAAATAAGTCCGGTGCTTGGAGGCTATGCGTAGACTTCCGACAGCTCAATGAGATTTCAGTCAAAGATGCGTACCCACTCCCCCAGATCAACTCGATCCTTGATAAACTCAAAGGGGCACGGTTCATCTCAACCATAGACCTGAAGCAAGGGTACTGGCAAATCCCCATCCAAGTGGCGTCCAGGCCGTATACCGCCTTCACCGTCCCCGGCCGAGGACTGTTCCAGTGGAAGGTCATGCCTTTTGGCCTCCACTCCGCCCCAGCAACGTTTCAACGTGCCCTGGACAGTGTTATCGGCCCAGACATGGAACCCCATGCGTTCGCCTACTTGGACGACATCATCATAATTGGGACCACGTTTGAGGAACATATACGAAATCTACGAGAGGTTTTCACCCGTCTACGCAAAGCGAACCTCCAGATAACCCTGGACAAATGCGAATTTTGCCGGCAAGAACTGAAGTACCTAGGTCACGTTATCAGCCACAAGGGGATCCATAAGGACCCAGACAAGATCTCCGCAATCAAAGAGCTCCATCCCCCCCCCAATATCCGAGAACTACGCCGCATATTGGGCATCACTTCCTGGTACCGCAGATTCATCAAAGACTTCTCTACCGTAGCCTCACCGCTGACCGCTCTGTTAAAGAAGGGAAGCCACTGGATATGGGGCCAGGAACAAGAAGACGCATTTAACTTACTGAAGTCCAAACTCACCGAGGCTCCCATTTTGACCTGCCCAGATTTCAACCTACCATTCGTATTGCAGACCGACGCCAGTCAGGATGGATTGGGCGTCGTCCTCTCCCAAACACCAAATGGGAAAGAAAACGTCATCGCTTATGCCAGTCGCACTCTGATCCCATTGGAACAGAAATATGCGGTCACGGAAAAGGAATGTCTGGCAATACTATGGGGAATTCGGAAGATGCGTCCATATCTCGAGGGCTATCATTTTAAGGTCATAACCGACCACCACTCTTTAAAATGGCTCCACTCACTCGAAAACCCGTCCGGACGATTGGCTCGGTGGGCAATTGAATTGCAGCAGTACGACTTCGAGATCAAATACCGTAAGGGATCTCTAAATGTCGTGGCAGACGCGCTATCCCGAGACCCCCAGCCCGTCCTGGAGACAAACCCACTTCACGCTTGTACCGAACCAAACCTTGAGTGGACACAGAAGAAAGCTCAAATTTTGCGCACCCACCCCGAGAAGCTCCCGGACTACCAGCTGGTCGACGGGAAACTATTTCGACACTTCCAAACCACTGATCCCCGGGCCGATCCCCACCATAAGGTATGGAAATGGTGTGTCCCGAAGCCCGACCGCCGGGACGTGCTATATGAGAACCACGATCACGTAACCGCGGGACATCTCGGAACGGCAAAGACCATAGCCCGCATCCAAGAAAACCACTACTGGCCTGGCATGTACCGCGACATTATCAAATATATCCGACAGTGCGACACTTGCAACCGGTGTAAGGGGCAACAGCAGAAGCCCAGCGGGCTCATGCACAGTACTACGGATAAATCCCCATGGGAAACCGTATGTGTGGACTTTATGGGACCCCTCCCTCGTTCCACAAAGGGAAACACCATGCTCTTGGTATTGGTAGTTAAATTCACCAAATGGGTAGAGGCCATCCCCATGCGCGCCGCCACTACGCACTCACTCATCAGAGCTCTAAGGGAACGTGTGCTTGCACGGTTCGGGTACCCAAAGACCCTAATCTCCGATAATGGGGCCCAATTTACCACCGCCGCCTTCCTTACGTTCCTCCGTGAAATAGGAACACAACATCAGCTGACCGCCCCGTATACCCCACAAGAAAACCCAACCGAACGAGTAAACCGAGTATTTAAGACCATGATCGCTCAATACGTAGAAGAGAACCATCGACACTGGGATGAGCACTTACCGGAATTAAGCTTCGCCATCAACACCAGTAAACACGAATCCACGGGCTACTCCCCCGCGTACCTGAACTTCGGCAGGCAGATAAGACGACCAAATCACCGCGACGATGGGGCGCTCAACAACCAACCCCTTCCTGACTCACCCGAGGGACTGACCATCCGAGGGGAACGTCTGAAGGCGTTATACCAATTGGTCCGACAAAACTTGCAAAAGGCCACCGAGAAACAGAGCAAGCATTACAACCTACGCCGTAGGGCATGGCGACCACACATCGGAGAGCAGGTTTACCGCAGAGTCCGAGTACTCTCCTCGGCCACAAAACACTTTACCGAGAAATTAGCCCCCAAATACGATGGGCCATACGAAGTCGTTCGTTTTGCCTCACCCGTCATTGTAATACTCAGACACATTGGCAAGTCTGAAAAAAACAAATTATACCGTTGTCATGTAAGAGACCTAAAAGGACATCATAACGACGATGCACTGCATGCCATCAGTCGTCATTCAGCCATGGAGCCATCAACATCATCCTGCGCACCGAATCGGAAAATAATTTTTTCCGCCGAACCATGGACAAGACGGGCCACTATTCCCAAGAGGATCCCCACCACACGACCAACAACAAAGCGTGGGATGACAAAGAAGCCACCACCATCAGCTGGACCCATCCTCCCCGTACCACCCCGTCCCGATCCGCTGGGCCAGCTCGCCGTCGTCCGAAGTGTTCGCGAGAAAGCCAACGATAAGTGGTTCCAGCGCATCACCACCATTCAGGAGAGCCCAGCCACCATCAGCAACAAGACGGTCACTACCACGGCCAACACCGCCACCATCACCTCCGCCACCACTTCCGCCGTCACCACCATCAACACCGCCAAACCCCCCGAACTCGCCACCCTGCACACAACCATAACCCGCACCCTATACCGGGCCCCGCCAGCCACCCCAGTAGCAGCCTCCATAGCCACGACCACGGAAGGACAACCGGCCCGAGGGGAACTCGTCGGCCGCATCAGCTTGACCACCGAGAAGGTGCCGAAGAAGAAGCCAAAGAGGAGGAACCGAGTTGGCAAAATGGCTCCACCATCCGACCCCTTTGAGGGGATCAACATAGAAGAGCTCGCGAAGAAGGGACGGCGAACCTTAATCGTAAAGAAACCCTGGGGTCACGTCAGGGTAGTGTTCACTAGGAGGAAGAACAAGGCCGTCCTACAGTTCGGGGAACTGCACCGCACCGTACCTCGGCACTAAAACCACCAGAGAAGGTTGATTCCAATTGCGTAGAATTGCGCACCGTTTAGTTTTTGCTTAAGAATTTGTATTAATTAAGTAGTTTCTGCAAAAAAAAAAAAAAAAAAAAATTTTGCGAACCGTTTTGAGAATTTTTATTATTGCGAACCGTTTAGTTTTGAGAATTGTTATTATTACGAACCGTTTAGATCGGAGAATTCAAATGTTAAGTTTCTGAAAAAAAAAAATAATAAAAAAAAAAAAAAATAAATAAAAAAAAAAAAAAATTTTTTTGAATGTAACCCGATATTACCGACCAAAAACATTATTTAATTCTGACTTCCCTAAGGTGGAATACAGACGAGAAGGTTCTCGTCTGAGAAAGAAGAAGGGGAATGTAACGAAGCATTCGTTACAACAATTCATTAATCTATCTACTTTCTATACATACTGTTTGCCGCAGGAATCTACTTTCGATACATACTGTTTGCCGCATACATACCTTTCCCACAACCATAGCCAGCCGAGATGATTCATACCCACCAACGGTATCACATACACACTGCCGCCTGTGACCAGCAATCAAGCCGCGCCCACACCACAGCGACCACTTCTCGTCGTACACTGTACTACCCATCCCACCACCATTCGCCTTCCCCAGCCACTACGGAGGCAATGCATGCATGTGCATGACGCACAATACACGGTGTCTGTGGCTGACTGAGCCCAACCAACCAACTAACCGTGGCCACCCCCCCCTCGCCATGGCTCTCGCGCTTTACATCATGTGGTGACGTGCGCACATGGCGAAGCAAATGACTATGCTATATAGCATTTACGCTGTGAAATAAAATTCACACCGGCTTACTGACTAAAAATACTACAAGACCGCCAGTAGAATAGCAGAACAATTGAGCAAGACAGCATAGTGGTTTGTACCAATCCAGTGTACCGCTGATTTTTCTCCGCAAATAGTTTTTGCACTATTTTGCTAATTTTTGTTGCTAGCAACCTGCGGGTAGCTGGCGAATTGCCGAGTCCTTCGCAAGAAAGACTTTGAGTTGCCGGGACTGTCGCAAGACGGATCTTGAGCTGCCGGGACTGTCGCAAGACAGACCTTGAGTGCCGGGACTGCCGCAAGGCGGACCTTGAGCTGCCGGGACTGCCGCAAGGCGGACCTTGAGCTGCCGGGACTGTCGCAAGACGGACCTTGAGCTGCCGGAACTGTCGCAAGACAGACCTTGAGTGCCGGGACTGCCGCAAGGCGGACCTTGAGCTGCCGGGACTGCCGCAAGGCGGACCTTGAGCTGCCGGGACTGTCGCAAGACAGACCTTGAGTGCCGGGACTGCCGCAAGGCGGACCTTGAGCTGCCGGGACTGCCGCAAGGCGGACCTTGAGCTGCCGGAACTGTCGCAAGACAGACCTTGAGTGCCGGGACTGCCGCAAGGCGGACCTTGAGCTGCCGGGACTGCCGCAAGGCGGACCTTGAGCTGCCGGGACTGCCGCAAGGCGGACCTTGAGCTGCCGGGACTGTCGCAAGACAGACCTTGAGTGCCGGGACTGCCGCAAGGCGGACCTTGAGCTGCCGGAACTGTCGCAAGACAGACCTTGAGTGCCGGGACTGCCGCAAGGCGGACCTTGAGCTGCCGGGACTGTCGCAAGACAGACCTTGAGTGCCTGGACTGCCGCAAGGCGGACCTTGAGCTGCCGGGACTGTCGCAAGACGGACCTTGAGCTGCCGGGACTGTCGCAAGACGGACCTTGAGTGCCGGGACTGCCGCAAGGCGGACCTTGAGCTGCCGGGACTGCCGCAAGGCGGACCTTGAGCTGCCGGGACTGTCGCAAGACGGACCTTGAGCTGCCGGGACTGTCGCAAGACGGACCTTGAGTGCCGGGACTGCCGCAAGGCGGACCTTGAGCTGCCGGGACTGCCGCAAGGCGGACCTTGAGCTGCCGGGACTGTCACAAGACGGACCCAGCCACCGACCGGGGCCCTACCACGCCCAACCAAGCAGCAATAAAGGAACGAGAGCCGCTGACCTCACCACACGACCAGGACCAGACTAGCCGTGCCGAATACATTAAGAATTTATATTGTAAAACTCTGTTATTATTTATAAATAAATTGTAATAAAAAGGAACTCCTCTACCTGAAGTTAGTGTTTCTTTAGGAAGGACCTTGGCGATCCGACGAGCTAACCTCAGCCTGAGACAAAAAGCACATCACAATAAAAGCATTGAATCTAAAGATGTTAATACGTCACTAGATTTTTTTTGCTAAATTCTTTCAATCTGTGTATACAAAGCCAGATACACTTAGTTTTGTACCAACTACCGAATGCAGAACCGATATCGGCCTCATCCAACTTAGTCCCAGGATATTTTATTGGCTCTTGATAATTTTAAGCCAAATTCAATTCCAGGCCCCGATGGTATTCCTGCAATTATTTTTAAAAAGTGTTCCCAAGCTATTTCCTTTCCCCTCATATTTTTCTCCGGTATTTTTCTTGATGAATGGAAGTCTTTTCTTATTCCAATTTTTAAATCTGGATCCAAAAACCATATTGAAAATTACAGAGGAATTTTCAAATTATCTGCTTTGCCTAAGCTTTTCGAAAGTATGGTTAAATCAAAAATTGAATTTTCAGTTAAGGAATTTTTTTGTAATACACAGCATGGCTTCGTCACTGGCAGGTCCACTAGCACTAATTTAGCTTGCTTGTCTCATTATACAATAATAAGTAATATATATAAGTCGACTGTGTTTACACTGACTTCAGTAAAGCATTTGACTCCGTCAATCATCTAATTTTGCTTAGAAAACTTGAAAGTTTTGGATTTCACTCAGCTATGCTTGATTGGATTAGATCTTATTTGATTGGCAGGATTCAAAGAGTCAAAATTGATAATTACTTTTCTCGATCGTTTGAGTGCAGCTCGGGAGTACCACAAGGTAGTCATTTGGGTCCGCTCCTGTTTATAATTTTTATAAATGACATATCGTGTGTATTAAAATATTGCCATTGCTTGATGTATGCAGATGACTTAAAGTTATTTCTTAAAATCAAAACTCCACTTGACTGTGAGCTTTTACAATATGATCTAAGAAACTTATCTGTCTGGTGCATCAAAAATTGTCTACACTTGAATATTAAAAAATGCTGTAAAATATCGTTCTATAGAAGTTCTTATCATTTAGAGTTTCAGTACAAAATCGACACTATTGGATTAAACAGAGTCGATGAGGTGAAAGATCTTGGCATTATAATTGATTCCAGGTTCACCTTTGCATCTCATATTGACCACGTTATTGCCAAAGCAAATAAGCTTTGTGGTTTTATAAAAGGTAGTGGCAGCGAATTTTCGGATCCTCATACCCTTATTTCGCTTTTTATTGCGTTGGTTAGATCTCTGCTTGAATATGCTGATGTTATATGGACCCCATTCTACAAAATTCACTCAGATCGTCTTGAAAAAATCCAGAGGCGTTTCACAAAATACATTTTTCAGGAAAATGAGCTGGGATTTTTAAATTTCTTACCGGACTCGATGTCAATTGTTGGGCATATCAACTTTATGTTCTAGAAGAAAAGCCCATGACATTATGCTAATAAGGGATTTATTATGCTATCACATTAAATGTCCATCTCTTTTAGCCTTATTGCCAATCTATGCCCCAACCAGACCTTTAAGGGTAAGAAACCTTCTTCTTCGACCTGTTCATAGAACTAATTATGGCCATAATGAGCCCATGTCCAGAGCTATTGTTTCATTCAATGATGTTTATATTTTTGTAGATCTATATTTTTCACGCGATCGCTTCAAAAGTGTTATTCTTAATTTGGCAGCATTATCTTAGTATCTATTAAGTACACTTTTTTTTTTTTTATATATATATATATAATTGTTATACTTTTATTGTAATCTGTATAGCTTAGCTAGTAGATGATATGAAATAAATAAATATCCCAAAATTGAGCTTACTTGTAATAAAATAAGATTATTCCCAGTAGTGCAAGACAACAAGATTGTAGTTTTAGAAACCTAAGAAATTGCACAATGCGGAGCCCTCTATAAGCCTCTGAAAAACTGTAAGAAAGTAACATTCCTGACATTTTGTGAATTGAGCCCTGATTACACGTGTGTGCAACAATTGATTAACAACAACACAGCTTTATGTAAGACATCAACAGCCTATCAAATCTATCCTGTCAATGTCGTCGAGGATGGTCTCATCATTATCAATAACATAATTTCCGAAATTCAGGAAGGAAACAATCAACCAATTATAGTAAATGGTGCATATTTATTGATATTCGACGAAAAAGCGAACATCAACGGGTAGCTTACACCAACGCAAAGCAAACTACTCATTTAAGTCCTGAACCACTTAAGGCACAAACAATCAACTTTACGGAACACTTAAACATGCTGTCATTGCCGTACCTAAATGAAGTTAATATAAAGAACCTGGAGCATATTGCAACTTTGAAACAAGAAGTCAGATCACAGAGTCTAATATGGGTTGCTTTATTCTCTTTTGGAATTGCTATGACACTTATAGGCGCACTGATCTCGAAATTGAGGAAGAAATATATTAATCAAAACAGAGACGAAAACATTGCTGTTAACTTAAAGGAATTAGTTCATGCAAGACCTTCTCAAAAAATCTTGCGGAAAGCTGGGGACAGCTCCGTTTAAAGGGGAGAGTAGTAAATGCTCATTATCATCAACATATTATACAACTACGTACATAATACCGCACATTAATCCCAACGCTTTTTCTTGCTCGTCAGCACATCCGTTTAAACTGCAACAACCAGCCATAGCACCGAACATTCACATCAACGCTTTTTCTCGCTCGTCATCGTCAGCACATCCGCTCAAACTGCAACAACCAGCTATAGCACCGAACATTCACCCCAATGCTTCAAATCGCTCGTCAGCACCATAGAGGAACTAAACTAGAGGGCCGACTTTCAGCACACCTACCCGATTTTCCCCGCAAATTTTGAATGACAGCCCTCTCTCGCGCGCTCTTTTTTTCCTGTATGTGAATACGTGTATTAATAGCCGCCGGGTGGAACTATTTCCAAAAACAAACAATTTGTAAATAGATTTATAACAATAAATGTAAAAAAGCAAATGTTGATAATGGTTTTTATACCCTCCAGAGGAAGGTATATTCACTTTGCCAATACATTTGTAACGCAAAGAAGGAGTCACCGGAGACCTCATAAAGTATATATATTCTGAATCAGGATCACATTCTGAATCGATTTAGCCATGTCCGTCTGTCTGTCTGTCTGTCTGTCTGTCTGTCTGTCTGTCTGTCTGTTGAAAGCACGATAGCGCCCAAAGTAATTGACGTAGGTGAATGAAATTTGGTGAAAAGACTTCTTTTTATCGGCGTCAGGTTGGTATTGAAAATGGGCTATGTCGGTCAAGTAGTTCTGGTACCTCCCATACAAAACCAATATTGGACCCATGTCTCTCTGTCTGTTGAAAGCACGATAGCGCCCAAAGTAATTGACGTAGGTGAATGAAATTTGGTGAAAGGACTTCTTTTTATCGGCGTCAGGTTGGTATTGAAAATGGGCTATGTCGGTCAAGTAGTTCTGGTACCTCCCATACAAAACCAATATTGGACCCATGCCTCTCTGTCTGTTGAAAGCACGATAGCGCCCAAAGTAATTGACGTAGGTGAATGAAATTTGGTGAAAGGACTTATTTTTATCGGCGTCAGGTTGGTATTGAAAATGCGCTATGTCGGTCAAGTAGTTCTGGTACCTCCCATACAAAACCAATATTGGACCCATATGTCTCTCTGTCTGTTGAAAGCACGATGGCGCCCAAAGTAATTGACGTAGGTGAATGAAATTTGGTGAGAGAACTTCTTTTTATCGTCGTTAGGTTGGTATTGAAAATGGGCTATGTCGGTCAAGTAGTTCTGGTACCTCCCATACAAAACCAATATTGGACCCATGCCTCTCTGTCTGTTGAAAGCACGACAGCGCCCAAAGTAATTGACGTAGGTGAATGAAATTTGGTGAGAGAACTTATTTTTATCGTCGTTAGGCTGGTATTGAAAACCTGCTATGTCGGTCAAGTAGTTCTGGTACCTCCCTCACAAAACCAATTTTGCATGACTTGTATGCAGTGGAGGGTATCAAAGCATCGGCCAGGCCGATGATAACACTTTTACTTGTTTTAAATAAAGGGTGATTTTTTAGCTGGTTTGGTTTTGGCAACACTGGTTTTGACAGCTGACGTTTGTTTAGTACCTTGCTTGCAAATTATTGAATTTTACTATCAAAATTCGTGCTCGGTTCGAAATGTTCATCGCGCGCTGCTTCCATTTTATGATCGGCATTCTCGACCTTCTGAGCAGTCTATTCGGAAGAATATTCGGGCCGGTCAATTGGCCGCCTAGATCGTGCGATTTGACACCATTAGATTATTTTTTGTGGGGGTATGCCAAGGCTAATGTGTATAGGGACAAGCCCGCTTCGATTGACGCACTGGAAGCCAACATCCATGCATTCATTCGTGAGATACCGGCCGATATGTGTGAAAGAGTATGCCAAAATTGGACTCAGCGGATGGGCTACCTGAGACGCAGCCGCGGTCAACATTTGCATGAAATTATCTTTAAACATTAAATTGCAAGGTTCAAACTATCGATTCAAATAAATATTTCATTTATTTTTTTGAATTTTTTGTGTTTTTTTTTTAAAAAAAGTTCTAAACCTCTTAAAAAATCACCCTTTAGCATAATTTCTTCTCTACTCATTTTCGTCACCAAAAACTAGGCATAAGTGAATTTTCTAAAATGTTTATAAACATTCAATAAATTTTTATAAGGTTTGGTGAATGTTTTCAAATTTGTTTATTTAACACCATATTTGTACAAATTCAAAATATGATTGGAAATTCTGTAGTTTAATAACAGTTACAGTGTTGAATAATGTTACTTTGGTATTTCAATCGAACGTAAAAATACATATTGTTTTGTTAATTGTTGGTATTTGCATGCTATATTTCGTTTTCTGTGCATATATTCTTTTATAAATTTTATAACAATGTATTTCGAAATGTGCACTGAATTTTTTTACAAACCCCTTTAAATTATTAATTAACAAAAACAAGTGCGTTCTTTGTGTTTTTGGAATACAAAAAGTGATCAAAACATTTTTTTATTGTTCCGAGTATTTCTTAGGTATAAATAAAGGGCGATGTACGAGGATTTTTATATTATGGCTTTTACCGGAAAAAGCCGAGCGCATACATAGTTAAATTTGAGAGCAATATTATGTAGTATAAAAAAACAAAAAAATATCGAACTTATTTTTCAATTTAGCATTATGCATACTTGGATATAATTACTGTACAAGTATGCATTTGCTAAAACTAAAAAATCTTTTTCACGAAAAAAAATAAAGGATTTTCTTAAACGGTGTTCAAATATTTTGTTTCGATATTTCGAAATTAAAAAAATCAACGAAAAAAATGTTCTTTCCTTAAAATATACAAAAAAAAAAACCTGAATTTACAAAATCTCTTTTAACAAAAGTGAAGAAAACGTTAATTTTTCTCTGATTGTTATTATGAGTTAGATTTCTGCAAGATATTGACAAATTATTATTTTATTGTAACGAAATTATAAAAGGAATTCCATTTGATTCCAACAAGTTCATAGACATTAAAAACTCTTAAATTCAACTGTGATGTGAACGCCGTGTAACTAAATGGCACAAAATATGACGAACACAGTCTCCCAATGGCGTCTAGATTGACATAAAGTTGTAACCTTAAATTGTATAAGTATGCGTGCGGCATTAATGGCGCTCCTTTGATTTGTACAGGCACGAACACTTATGCAATTTGAGGTTACACAGGCAGCTTGTAGGCAGATTTCCCGTTTCTGCTCTCAGTTGGCCCTCTAGTTTAGTTCCTCTATGGTCAGCACATTCGTCCCAGCAACAACTACTACTGACCTAGCTTGAGTTTATTCCTTTGAAATGTTAGGCAGATTTAAGTAAAGAAATATAAAGGCCAGTTCTTTTTAGAACAGCGAACTTAAAGGTTCTTTTATTTATATACCCGAATCTTAAGGGGAACAGCTTAGCACAAGTTAGTATATAAGATAAATTGAATAAAGTGTTTAGCCGTAAACTGAGCTCGATGCGTTTCACTTAGCAGCGGTGAATACTATTGGAAATGAAACACAATATAAACCTTTTGTTTATATAATTCAAATTAATACTTCACTACTAACAATTATGGTATCAAAGAAAGACTGCAAAAAGGAAATAATTTGTGCAGGTATATATAGGTTGGCAAATACAAATACAATAAGTTTAAATAAGGTGATACTTATATACACACTACAAGTATTTATGATACATATATATTTATATACTTAAATGTGAGTGTGCGTAATAGGGTTGTCATATACTTCAACAGCTTCCCTCAATCCTATGATGCACATGTCACTTTAATTAAAGTAACCCTAACATATTAGAAAACTTCATATGTTTGGTTTTCTGCAATTTTTTTGTCAAAATATCAGCGGGCATCTCTTCAGTTGAAACGTATTTTAAATCAATCAGCTGCTTCTGGAAAACGTCTCGAACGTAGTGAACTCTAATATCTATATGTTTGCTCCTTGCGTGGAACACCGGGTTCTTCACCAACTGATGAGAGATTGTCGCCATATAGTTCCGTCGGCTTATCTACGGCTTTTTGAAGTCCAAGTTCTAATAAGAGATTTCTGAGATGTACCACTTCCTTCGCTGCTGATAACAAGGCCATATACTCGGCCTCTGTGCTGCTTAAAGCAACCGATTGTTGTTTTCGGGACTCCCATACTACAGCTGCTCCAGCCATAAATAAAACGAAACCCGTGTATGATCGCCTGTCATCACAACTGCCAGCCCAGTCAGCGTCAGCATACCCCCGCAAAGGTTCACCCGTTTTCCTATAAACAAATTTAAAGTTTATGGTTTGGTTTAAGTACCTGAGAACTTGTTTTGCTGCCGTCATATGTTCCAGGTGGGGGTCCATGTTGAATGGTGCCAATTTGCTGGCGCTGTGTACTATATCCGGTCTTGTTGATATGCCAAGATACATCAATGATCCAATGAGCGATTGGTATAGTTTCGCATCCACTTTTGTGCAATTGGAACACCGTTGACATTTTTTTAACTTAAGTCCGGGATCAATCGGAGTGCAACATTTTCTTGTTTCCATCATTCTATATTTTTGCAAAAGTTCAATTATAAACTGCTTTTGAGAAACACTGACGGTTTTAGCTGATGCGTTTCGGTTTATTTCCATTCCGAGAAAATAATCAATTTCTCCCTTATCGACAACATCAAATTCAGCTTCGATTTGTCTCTTAATCCATATTAATGTATGACTGCTGGAGCACGCGATCAGAATATCATCAACATATACTGATAATATGTTGATTTCGCCTTCTTTGTTAAAAACATACGTACAGTTATCGCTTTGTAGGCGTATGAATCCAATTTTCGTTAAAACTTTCTGTAACTTTTCGTTCCATTCTCGTCCTGCTTGTTTAAGCCCATATATTGCTTTTTGTAGCATGCAGACTTTCTGTGGGCATCCATGGTCCACGAATCCTTCAGGTTGTTGCATAAAAATCTCTTCTCTTAGGTCGCCGTTTAGATAGGCAGTTATGACATCCATCTGATGAATGATAAGATCGTGCTCAGCTGCTATTGCAAGTATCATTCGAATGGTGGAATATCTAGCAACTGGAGAGAATGTTTGGCTGTAGTCTATTCCTAGTTTTTGGCTGCATCCTTTTGCTACGAGCCTAGATTTGTAACGCACCACATTGCCACTTCTATCCCGCTTCAGGTTGAAAACCCATTTAGATTTGATGGCACGACGATTCTGAGGCAAGTCAACCAGTTCCCATGTATTTTTGGACATTAGAGATTCATACTCAGACTGCATTGATGCTAACCATTGATCTGCATCCTTCCTATGCATAGCCTCTTGGACGGTCTCTGGATTTTTGTTGACATTCTCGTCATCATTGTTCATGAAAAAGAGATTATTTAAATATTGACGACCCGACCTGATTGTTCTGGTGATAGAACTAACATTGTTAACACTATTTTGTACTTGCCCACCGTATCCAGTATCAGCACCATCCAGATAATCTTCCCTATCATCATCAGCAGCAGGACATCCTTCTGAAGTATGAGATGTAGTAGCTTGATCAGTTATAGTAGCGGCAGAAACAATATGGCCTTCACCACTTTCATATCCACTACCAGACGGAACACATTCATTTTTGATTGAAGACACGTATTTTTCTGTTTTGTTCCCATTTGCACCGTTTTCATTGAAATCAAAAATTAAATACTCCATTTTTGCAGTTGCCTGGTCATCCCCATCTTCCTCATTAGATATGCGCACATTTTCCATAAATTTGACATCTCGACTTTTATAAATTTTTCGAGTTTTTGGCTCATAGAGACGGTACGCTTTTGACTCTCGCGAATACCCAACCATTGAGGACTCGATTCCTTTGGGCTTGAATTTGGATTTACCAGGCCGTTTATCTAACATAACCGCTTTACAGCCAAACGTTTTGAAGTAAGAAACTGATGGTTTCTTTCCATACCAAGCTTCAAAAGGAGTGACTTTATTTAATACTTTAGTTGGTGACCGGTTTCGTAAATACACTGCATTACTAACTGCCTCAGCCCAAAGTGATTCAGGTAAATTTGACCCAAGCAACAAACACCTCGCCATCTCCACCACCGTGCGATTAGCACGCTCGGCGACTCCGTTTTCTTGGGGAGTGTACTCCGCCGAAAGCTGATGTCTTATGCCACACTCCGATAAGAGTTTATTGAAATCCCCACTCAAGTATTCGCGACCATTATCGGTTCTCAACACTTTAATTTTCTTTGAAGTTTGAGTTTCAGCTTCGGCTTTAAACTTTTGGAATGCATCCAACACATCACTTTTTTTCTTTAGAAAATAGACAAAAATTTTTCGGGAGAAGTCGTCTATAAATAACGCGAAATATTTGGCACCGCCATTTGACACAATCCGCATTGGGCCACAAATATCACTGTGGACAAGTTGGAGCACACAATTACTTTGTTGTTTGGGTGATTTTTTCGGATATGGTTTTTGAGAAATTTTAGCTTTTAAACATATGTCCCATTGTATGTGGGAAAAATTCCCCAACTTCAACCCATACACCATATTGTTTTTATTTAGAAAACGCATACTTTCACCATTTATATGTCCATACCTATTATGCCACATTTTACTTTGATTTTGATTAAGGGCACTAAATAATTTTGTAGTTTTATGGAAAAATAAAAACAAGTAAAAGTGTTATCATCGGCCTGGCCGATGCTTTGATACCCTCCACTGCATACAAGTCATGCAAAATTGGTTTTGTGAGGGAGGTACCAGAACTACTTGACCGACATAGCAGGTTTTCAATACCAGCCTAACGACGATAAAAATAAGTTCTTTCACCAAATTTCATTCACCTACGTCAATTACTTTGGGCGCTGTCGTGCTTTCAACAGACAGAGAGACATATGGGTCCAATATTGGTTTTGTATGGGAGGTACCAGAACTACTTGACCGACATAGCCCATTTTCAATACCAACCTAACGACGATAAAAAGAAGTTCTCTCACCAAATTTCATTCACCTACGTCAATTACTTTGGGCGCTATCGTGCTTTCAACAGACAGAGAGGCATGGGTCCAATATTGGTTTTGTATGGGAGGTACCAGAACTACTTGACCGACATAGCCCATTTTCAATACCAACCTGACGCCGATAAAAAGAAGTCCTTTCACCAAATTTCATTCACCTACGTCAATTACTTTGGGCGCTATCGTGCTTTCAACAGACAGAGAGGCATGGGTCCAATATTGGTTTTGTATGGGAGGTACCAGAACTACTTGACCGACATAGCCCATTTTCAATACCAACCTGACGCCGATAAAAAGAAGTCTTTTCACCAAATTTCATTCACCTACGTCAATTACTTTGGGCGCTATCGTGCTTTCAACAGACAGAGAGGCATGGGTCCAATATTGGTTTTGTATGGGAGGTACCAGAACTACTTGACCGACATAGCCCATTTTCAATACCAACCTGACGCCGATAAAAAGAAGTCTTTTCACCAAATTTCATTCACCTACGTCAATTACTTTGGGCGCTATCGTGCTTTCAACAGACAGACAGACAGACAGACAGACAGACAGACAGACAGACAGACAGACAGACAGACGGACATGGCTAAATCGATTCAGAATGTGATCCTGATTCAGAATATATATACTTTATGAGGTCTCCGGTGACTCCTTCTTTGCGTTACAAATGTATTGGCAAAGTGAATATACCTTCCTCTGGAGGGTATAACAAGTCACCGTCCCTATCACCGCACATGATAAGTTCATTTTTGCTATTATATATGCTTACGGTGTTGTTCTTCATTTGCACTGTACAATTTCGCGCGGCTTTGGTCAGAGAAATAAAGTTGCATTTCAGCTCAGGTACATAGAAAACATTTTTCAATTCGATATTGCTGTATTTTGTTTCTATTCTCATGTCACCCATTCCCGTTGACCACATAAATTTTTCTCCAGCTAGTTCGATTTTCTCCTTATGTTGTTTCAAATTGGTGAACATACTACAACAGCAGCATAAGTGTGATGTGGATCCGCTATCAAATATCCAAATGTTAGTATTTAGTACTGTGCCGTTTTGATGATTTGCATTTAACATTGCAAATGTGTTTGTTGGTTTGTTGGACACTGCTGATGACGTATTTGTTTCTCTTCTAAACCGGCATACGCTTGACGTAGGTATGTCCCTTTCGTTTACTTATATAGCATTTACCTATAAATGTATTTATATTAGTATGCATTTGCGGTTTTTTAAATTTCTGCTTGTGGAGAAATGCAGTCTCATTTTCTTCCAGTTTGCATGATTCGTTTTCACGCCTTTGCCCTTCCTCTATTAATTTGGTTTTTAAATTCATTATTTCAGGCAATTTATCGCGTGATTCGATGGCAATGACAAAGCTCTCATATTCTTTTGGGAGACTGGATAATAGTATTATCGTTATCAGCTCGTCTTGTAGCTTGACGTCTATTTCGATTAACTTCTCGACGATCTCACAAAAGTTTCTCAAATGCTCTGCCATGGAGGAGTTTTCTGGCATTTTTAAGCCAAGTAATTGCTTGAAAAGGGTTACCTTTCTTGCAGGTCCGCTAGGGCGGTGGACAGACTCCAATTTTTCCCAAGCTTCTTTTGAAGACTTGCAATTTTTTACGTGAAACAGTTGTGAGGATTTCACACTTAAAATGATTGAAGCCAGAGCTTTCTCATCTTTCACGTCCCAAGCTGAAGTTTCATTTGGAACCGATGGCCGAATTTCACTGACACACTTCCATAATTCGCTGTGGATTAAAACGGATTTCATTTGAATCCTCCAACCCTGATAGTTGTCGTTGTCTAATTTCTCTATTTGATAGAGCGAAGAACCCATCTTATTTTAATTATGCAACGCAACAATTTCTAGTTTTAATTTCCGTTTAATTTAATTTCTTTTTCTCCTTCTGCCTGGGCCATTTGTTTGAAATCATGAACGAAAGACGTCTTTTCTTTTTGATGACTTTATTATAACTCAAAAATGACTTAGAACTAAACTTACTACTAAGTGCCTGTGCGACCAAACTCTTATCTCTATCTTCCCACGAAGATGGAGACAGAGCTCAGGTTTCGCTTGCGAGATTCCATTGCACGCTTGACATTTGACGATCAAATAAGCAAGTGTGCAATGGAATTCGCTTTATGTGCACTTTAAAAGTGGAGGAGATAATTTACAGTTAATACCTCCCCCGTTAAAAATTTTGGTCTCCAAAATAAAAGTTAAGTATATTTTTAATATTACTGTTTAACCCATAATCCATAAGTAATCAATTATACATTAAAGATTGAACCGGCAATGGGTGTTAATTCCATATCATTTCCGAATGTATTTTCGTTTTCATTAATTATTTCATTACATCCAGATTGAGATTTTTCAACAATAGAGATTTTTCCTAATAGAATGAGTATACAATTTAAGGATACAGAAATATAGTTTGCAGTGGTTGTTTTGTTACTGATATACTCGATTTGATCTCTATTCTTTATTGTATTTAAATGCAAATCATTTAGAGTGATATTATTTATTTGCTTTCTGAAATTAGTTTATGTAGTTGGAATTACAATACTGCTCAAAAATTGTTCAATTTTGTTTATAAATGTAGAATTATTGATTTTGATTTGGCAATTGGAAAATTTTATAAGATTGTTAGCTTTTAAAGTTAAATCTTGTTCAATACAGTTTTGTTGTAATTTGGTTGTTAAAAGGTTTCTAGTAATAATTATGTTATCGCATGCTGTTTCTATAGAACTTTCGTTATTATATTTAAATGGACATATGTTTTCATTTTCAAATATATTTCTAATACAATTATTTTCATGTGGCTTAAGATCTTTTTTAACATTACATTTTCGTCATAGGTGTAGATATTATTTTTCTGTATAATTATAACTTGGGTGTCTAAATCCAACTGTTCAAACTTTTCATTAGGAAAAGGAATTACTAAAGCTTTATGAAATTTTTCTTTTGTAAAAGTGGGCACTCCAATGGCAATTATTAAGAAATTTTCCCTAAAAAAAATTCCACTTCTAAGATATGGGAGCATTTCTACTGTTATGTTATATTTGCCTACTTCTTCTTCCGTCAGTATGTTGTGCCCTAACACGTTCAAATGACTTAACAAAATTATATCTGATAATTTTTCCAGCTGTTTATTGATTATAGTAACGTCGGCATAGCTATGCAAAATAAATTTAGAATTATCAATTTCGGATATAGTTTTATTTGTTTCTGTATTGAGTTTGATTAAGATTGTGTTATTTTTGCGTTCTTCGGTATTAACATGTTCCATAATATCGTTAAGATTTTTTACTAAATTGTTATTGATGATAACTTGTTTATTTAATTGGTCGATTGTCTGTTTCGTATTTTGTTCCAAATTGTCCAAATGTTCGTATATAGCAACAGCGTCGTCTTCGTCCATTGTACCTGCTAGTTTTTTTAAACCGTAACCTAAAATATTAACAAGTGCTCTTTTCTGCCTCACTTTAGTTGGTGGAATTAAGGATGCAAGATTTTGCTTTGCTGTTATTATTTCTCTTTGAAGCAGATTATAGCCTTCGTCAGTTAGTTTTTGCTCAAAAGTTTTAATGTTTTTCTCCACTACGTTAATTGCTTCTTCGTAACCTGTCAAGTTCACGAGGTGTAGAATCTTAATAAAGTTGTCTACAACATTAAGTTCATCCAGTTTAACAACGGTGTAGCCATACTAAATTGTATATTGAAATACAATAAGAACATCTGTAATAAGATAGGACGTATGCAATAAAAAATTTTACAAATCACGAATTTTGATATTTGTATCTACGCTTAACTTGTTTCTTATGATACTTAGTGTTTCTTTTAGTAGACCTGTCAATAATATAATTGCCCTCTCTAGTAAAGTTTTTCAGCTTTTTATATTTAGGATGGATTTTTGTTACAGTTCTGTTCTGAACAATATCCGTACATTGGTTTCCACCTTCCTGTCTATGGTCATTATTAAAACGATTTTCTTTTCTAATGGTTTGATTCTTATAGATCTCACTAATATCTTCTTTATTATAATTTTTTGTAATGAAATCAATTGGTTTTAATTTTGTACTGGAATGTATAGTTCTATTGTAGATGACCAAGATTTTATGTAATTTCTCGTCTAATTCTGATGTGTCTCCTGATGCATTAAGTATTCGTAAATGTTCGTTTAGCGTCCCATGCAATCTTTCAATGTCTGCATTACCTGTTTTTTGATTCGCTGTGGTTTTATGGAATATTATGCTATTTTCCCTAAGAAACTCATCAACTGCTGCATTTACGATACATGTATCTCCGTCTGATATAAGTTCATTCATTTTTCCCAAATATCTAATTCTTTCTTTAATTGCTATCAAAATTGATTGCCAATTGCGGTCTTGCAATTTATGAATGGTTGAGTATTTCGAAAATTTATCAATGGTTGTCAAATAAAATTTGTTTCTTTCAGGGAACCAGATATCTATGTGAACTATATCGTTGAAATGTTTTGCTGTTTTAGTTAATTCGTGTCTGAATTCTATCGGATGTCTATCGAACTTAGCGATATTGCAAACTTCGCAGTTATTTATAATCTTGTGAATGATCAGCTGTAGGTTGGGATAGAAGTAAAGTCCCTTTAATTCGTTATATACTTCGCTTATCCCTCTATGATTATTTTTTTCATGCGAGTTGATAATAATGGTGAGCATTTCGTTATAATCTGTTACATCTGTAAGTTTATTTGACGTTTTTACTAGTTTAAGTTTATTATTATTAGAAAAATATTTGACATAATTGTCCTGAAACTCTATGTAAAGTTTGTTATCTTCGCAGTATATTGCCATTGTGCCCTTGTCAATTAAAAGTCCCCTCATAATAGCTAATAAATTGCTCTTTTCGCTAACATGAATAATATTCTGTATTTTTTTATGTACAATTCTATGGACTATTTTTTCCTTATGATGATTGTACAAATAAATCTGATTTTTGTATAAATTAATAGCTTTTTCTGTAATGGGTATATGCTTTGAACTATCTTCTGGGGCACTGTGGATGGTAGCTATATTTGAGTCATTGTCTTCATTTTCCTCGTTATTATTTACTTCTAAATTTGGTAATCGAGATAGCCCATCGGCTGCATTAGTCTTACTCTTAATGTACTCAATATTGTAGTTGTACTCGTTTAGTTTTATTTTCCATCGCTGCAACTTTGAATTTGGTTCCTTCAATGAGTCTAGCCAAACCAAAGGCCTGTGGTCTGTCTTGATCACGAATTTACGACCAAATATATAGGGTCTATAATATTTAGTTGCTTCTACGATGGCGAGGAGCTCTTTTTCAATCGTTGAGTACCTACGCTCGTGTTCATTAAGAGTTCTGCTGTAATAGGAAATGACTTTGTCATTTTGCATAAGTATTCCTCCAATAGCAAAATCTGAAGCATCACTTAATAGAGTGAATTTCTTTGAAAAGTCAGGGTGAGTAAGGATGGGATCATTCATTAAGAGTTCTTTTAATCGTTTGAACGAATGAATGTATTCTTCGTCCTTAAAGTTGATCCTTGAATTCTTCTTCAAATATTTGGTCATATGATACGCAATTTTAGAATAATCTCTAATAAATTTGCGGTAATAGCCTGTGATTCCCAGGAATGATTTTATTTCTTTAACTGTCTTAGGCAGTGAAATTTTTTGTATAGCGTCAACTTTCTTTGGGTTGGGCTTTATTCCTTCGGGGGTAACAATATGCCCGAGGAACTCAGTTTCTCTCTGAAAAAATTAACACTTGTCCAGCTGAATCTTTAGATTCACTTCAAATAATTTTCTCAAAATTAAATTCAAAGAATTTCAATGTTCTTCTATTCCTGTAGAAAAAATAAGAATATCGTCGAGATAAACGATACAAGTTTTGTTAATGAAATCGGACAATACATGATTCATCATCCTCTGGAAAGTGGCGGGCGAATTCTATAAGCCAAAAGGCATCCTATTAAATTCGTAGTGCCCGGTTGCAGTTGAAAACGCAGTTTTTTCCCTATCTCTGGGGTCTACTTCTATTTGATGAAACCCCTTAGCTAAGTCTAGGGTCGTGAAGTAGTTACACCTTCCCAGTTTATCAAATAAATCGTCAATATTCGGGATTGGGAACTTATCGTCAAAGGTGATGTTATTCAGTTTCCGATAGTCTATTACTATTCGCCATTTCTGAACATTTGAATTGTCCATTTTCTTGGGAACGACCCAAATAGGCGAATTGTAAGGACTTTTCGATTCATTTATAATGCCTTGTCTGAGCATTTCATCTATTTGTTTGTCTACTTCCTCGCGGTGAATTTCGGGGTACCGGTAGAGTTTTGAGTAAATTGGAACATTATTCTGTGTAATAATTCGGTGTTTGATCTCATTAGTGAAGGTAAGGTCGTCATTTTCTTTGTAAAAAACACCTTTGTTCCTAAGGATTACCATTTTTAATTTTGTTTTCTCCTCATCGTTCAGATGATCTAAGTTTATGTGGTCTAATAAGTTATTTACGTTAATTTCGCTATTAAATATTTCTATGGGAGTTTCTTTGTGAGACCGGTAAAAATAATCTTCCTCATCAGGGCTCAGAAAGAGTTTTATAACAGCATTATCTGTTTTCATGGAACGATTTTTATAGTCAATAATAGCATTTAATTTAGACAAGATGTTGTTGCCTATCAAACCATCATATTTGTCGTTAAAGTTGTATTCCAGAAATTCTACATAGTAGTTCGGAACATTAAATTCATTGAAGATCGGAAACGAGCACTTAGTTTTAATTGAAATTTCTTTATTGCATGCTCTAATAGACATGTCTACTTCTGATTTCCATTTTGACTTACATAAGCCTGGATTAATTAAGCTAAATGCAGCACCAGTGTCGATAATGAATCGTAATGTTCTCAATGGATTATCTATCGTTATATAGGGCATGTCTCTTCCGAGGCTCCTATTTGAAAATTTTCCTAATTATTAGATACATCCATAGGCTCCAAATCACTATTTCTATTATTTCGTAAATAACCGCTTCTGCGATTGCTTTGGCTAGATTGACCACTTTGGTTTCTTTGATTATAATTATTATAACCGTTATTGCTAATTTGAGGTCTGTTTTGTTGGTTACTAAGACCTTGGAAATTCTGATTTCTATGATTGTAATTATTATAACCGTTATTGCTAGTCCTATCCAAATTAGAACGTCTAGATTGTGTTCTTTGGGTAACATTAAATTGACCGTTAGGTCCAAAATTCTGTTGGTTTATTTCCAAAATTATTTTGAAGGCGTCGCTTAAATTTCCAGGATTGCGACTAAAAATAACTGTTCTAGTTGGTTCTGGTAGGTTATTTTTGAAGGAATCAAGCGCTATACGATTATTTGAGTCAATCATGTTTTGATTGTTGCGCGGATTGCTAAGTAGATAAGCGTTATTAATTCTACTAAGATAATTGTTTATTCTATTATAATAGTCCTCTATTGTAGTAGTAACTCTACTGGTCCTAATTTGGTCAATCAAAGAATCTGTAGGTAATCTCTCGGTAAAGTTATTTTTTAAAATTTCCTTTATTTCCTCCCAAGAATTTACCCTGCCATGCCTTTGGAGCGCACACCTAGCTTTCCCAACAATTTTGTTTTTTATATATCCCGTAAGCACAGTTTTGTTAACGGCATCAAACTCATTTAGAGTAGGAATTATTGCATCTACACGTTCAATAAACTCTACTAAACAATTTTCGTCCCCATTATATTGTGGCAATTTTGAAATGAAATCTAAGACAATTCTAAGCTTTTCTGCCACTGTTAGGCCTTCCATTTTACAAATATTACACTTAGATACTTTAAAAGAATAAAATTAAATATCACTTAACCTTACTTTTGCGGGATTTTTCTGCTTTCTTTGATGTTTCTCAGATACGGTTTCGCCCCTTGGTTCTGCGGCTTGTTGTTGGTCCTCCTCTGATCTTGTTTGATCTTTCTTCACAGAATGATGTATCGTTGTCGAGCGAGTGTGTCTTGCAATAAATACGCAATTATTACCACTTTCACAGTCACGGTTTGGTATGAATATTAATTGATCTACTATTTTTTTGCAACAAGGGTGCACTTTTCGTTCACAGTTGCTAGTTAAATCGTTTGGATTTCGGAGCTCATTAAACTTCACGTGAATTCGCGTTGCTACTCTTCGTAGTTCAATGCGTTACATCGGTATGTGATGCGATTACAACTTTCACAGTCACACTTTTTTTTTTATGAAATTAATCGATCTAGCGTGGTTTGCAACAAGGGTGCACTTTTCGTTCACAGTTGCTTGATAAATCGTTTAAATTTCGGAGCTAATAAACTACACACAAATTCGCGTTGCTGCTCTTCGTAGTTCAATACATTAACGCGAAAGTAAAATGTAGTATCTTTTTCACGACTGCGCCAAAAATATAATGAACGAAAGACATCTTTTCTTTTTGATGACTTTATTATAACTCAAAAATTACTTAGAACTAAACTTACTACTAAGTGCCTGTGCGACCAAACTCTTATCTCTATCTTCCCACGAAGATGGAGACAGAGCTCAGGTTTCGCTTGCGAGATTCCATTGCACGCTTGACATTTGACGATCAAATAAGCAAGTGTGCAATGGAATTCGCTTTATGTGCACTTTAAAAGTGGAGGAGATAATTTACAGTTAATAATATAAACCTTTTGTTTATATAATTCAAATTAATACTTCACTACTAACAATTATGGTATCAAAGAAAGACTGCAAAAAGGAAATAATTTGTGCAGGTATATATAGGTTGGCAAATACAAATACAATAAGTTTAAATAAGGTGATACTTATATACACACTACAAGTATTTATGATAGATATATATTTATATACTTAAATGTGAGTGTGCGTAATAGGGTTGCCATATACTTCTGCTTGTGGAAAAATGCAGTCTCATTTTGTTCCAGTTTGCAAATACACATTATTTGGGGACGAGAAAAAAAAACAAAAAAGAAAACGCCAACAAGTGTCAAGATTACGGAATTTTTTTTTCTGCATGGCTGAATTGCATAGTACATATTGATTGCTTGGCTCGTTACGCAGTGGTATAAGGAACTGTATTTTTTTTTTTTTTTTTTTCAATGATCAGTGAGAATATTAAAATTGAGAAAAAGGAATATTTCGGAAATAACATTAAAGATCTAAAAACTGAAATGTCTAATTTTATCGGTCGCATTGAATATTTTAATATTGGCGAGGATTTCGATTCTTATATTGAGCATATGCAGCATGTGTTTAAACTCAATAAAATCGATGGAAGTGCAGATATGATATCAGTCCTAATTGGACCTCCGTCAACTTGGCAGAGCACATATGTCAAAAATCGATTTTGAATAGCCCTGAATTATGTGCTAATTATGTGCTAATTTTGTGTTAAGTTTTTGATTTTTGTGCTCCAACGGTTTCCGAGAAAATCGACCTTGAAAAGTGCTCTGCCAAGTTGACGTCAAGCCAGCAGAGCACATAGTTAAATCGGGCGAAAAATAAAAAAATGTGTATGCCATATTGATGCCTGATTTATGTGCTTTTTTTGTGTTGAAATTCCAGCTTCGTAGCTCAAGCCGTTTAGCTAGAAATCGCAATACAAATCCCTATTCTAACAAGTTCATAGAAAACTGTTAACGCAAATCCTAAAAACGGGCGAAAATCGAAAAAATAAAAAGCACAACTATATCTCTGATTTATGTGCTTATGATTTGATAAGTCATTGATTTTTGTGCTGTCCTAATTTAGCCTCTAATCCAAGTTTTAGGTTTGGCTCTGTTACTAAAACACCTTTTACAGAGTTCTGCTAAAAATTTCAGCGCCAAAAAAGAAAATCACAATGCAGAACGTCGACATTGTGGCGCCATAACAAAAACAGCACCTAAAAACAGAAATATGTCGGCATTTTAAGGCAAATTCAATCCATTAAACCAGGCGCACAGCAATTATAGTAGGTGTGGGTAGAATAATCCCTGCAAAATAAATACATTTCCTTTGCGCACAGGTAGGTAGGTTGTGTAGCATGCGTGAATCAACACATATGAACCCAGGCAAATGTTGTTATGGCTGGCTGGCTGGGTAGCCATGCATGGCGGAAAAGGAAACAAATTGTGTGAATCTGTGAGGGTGAGGATGTTTGTCGAAAATAAAGTAGCCGTAGGTTGTTAATATTATGTCCGCCTGGTGTAATAATTTTGATCGCATCTGAATGAGGATCGACATTGTGGCGCCTTAAAAAATCTGGTGCACATACATATTAAAAAAAGCGCGGTTCTCATACAGGACAGAATGCTTACCATCTGGTCTAGAGGTGGAAGGGGTGGGAAAGGAAAGGAATCCACAAAAATATAACCGTGAGGAATTTATTGTGGATGTGTGCACGTGTTTGTAATTCAAAGAAACGAATGCATTAGTGGAAACAAAAAGTAAGTGTACTGGCAACAACAGCATTTTTAACACTTTCAATTCTTAACAGGAATGCCAATTCCATGTTAAGTTTTTAAAGCGAAATATTAAAATAATTTATGGGCTCCAAGAATTGACGCACTATGGTATTTGTATTTTTTTTGCAGGGATGTATGTGTGGTGTCGTTTCAATGTAGTGGCTGACGAACGTAGGTACCAGGCAAACAGCTTAAAAACACGTATATAGAAACATCCGGGAAAGCACCGTCTCTTGATAGATTATTGGGGGTGTGAGTTCGAGATTTTGTTTAATCCTTGAAAATGAGAGAGAATGAGACGGGGCATTTAGAGCAGCAATAAGCAATACGATTCCTAGTTGTACTTGTAAGAAAAATGGATAGGTCAGTGGATAAAAAATGGTGTCTGCATGTATAGTAATTATAAGTAGCTGTATGTTCTTCTGATCGTTGCTGCTATTAGTTAGCACAAAATTCGAAGATGTCAATTGGGTGGAGTATAGGCGATATAATGTTATTCGCATGTGCCGCAAAATGGATACCGATCGACATACCTACTTTTTTTGTTTTTTAGACTAATTGGTAGAAAGGTGTCTATTCAAAAATAAAAACTCGCACAAGAGAAAATTTAACTGAATTTTGGCTTACCTACATACTTTGCATTTGAAAAGCGCTATTGAATTTTAAATCAAACGAATTAGGTAGATTCACTTATTATTTAAAATACATAATGGTAGCACGTTTAGAAAAGTTTTCGCGATTACATTCACATTCAGTAATGGGGTTATACATAGCAAAAAAAATGTAGACAGAGATGTCCTGGCAGCATGCATTAGGATGTATCATCATTTTATTAATACGTAAACATCCAAAGTTTCCGTACACTTTTTTATTATTTATTATGAAATGAGGCGAATGAAACTTATATTAATTGAAAGGTGTTGTGCCATAGATGTGCACAAACAAAAAATCTTGGGTATTATGTCGCCTATTAGCTGGTAAAATTAAGCTATGAATTCCCCATAAAAAAAAGAAAACAGATAATTGAAAAGATTTTGGTGACATACTCATAAAAGGAAATGCCGATTTTCGACCACAAGCGATACTCGAGCCAAGGGCCAAAACAAAAACAGAGGGCCAAATGGCCCGATCGGACACATTTTGGCAACGCTGGCCCATACCTACCTACAAATCTGAAATATTTATAGGTACCTTTTATCATCTGCTAACTAGGGCGCATAATATTTTTATTGCATTTGATTGGCCTTATTTGTTGTTTGGACTGTCTCATACAGCATGCTTCAACTGTCATCCATATAGGTTTCCAAATAATATTTTAGCTGTTTGTGGCGCCATGACAAAAATACCCAAATAAAATAATAAAATATGTATCGTGTAAAGCTGGAAGTGTGACGATGTTCGTTGAAAATTAAGTTACCATAGCTTGTAAATATTATGTTTGCTTGGTATAATAATTTTGATCATAGCGCCTTAAGAAAATCTGGTGCACATTCATTAAAACAAACGCGCGAATACGGATTTAGAGTTAGCTGTGGATAACGGTTGAGTACGCACCGTATTGGGGTAGATGTTTGGGGATGTGAGTACGTATCGCTTATCGATCCGTAAAAGAATAACTTAAATGACCGAGATGTTTTTTAATCCTTTGGAAAGAGAGTGAACGAAACGGAGCCATTTATATGCAATACGATCCCTGTTGTTGGAAGAAAACACGATAGGCAGGCAGTGGGTAAAAAATGGTGACTGCATGTGTACTGTGTAGTATACTAAGGTAGTTGCTCATGTGTTCTTTTGATTGTTGCTGCTATTCGTTAAGCAAAATGGGTGGAGTGTAGGCAATATAATGTGATTCGCATGGGTAATAAAATAGTCGCTAAAAAAAGATACCGAACTACATACCCTTTAGGAACTTAAAAACACACCACTTACACTTACACATTACAAAAAAAAGGAAAAAGAATACCAGATGTAACTTTCCTAAAGCAATAGATACCTATAGTACCTACCTACAAATAATTTGTTGTATCCCTACGATTTGTTCCAATAAAAATTAGATAGGTCTTTGAACATACACATAATATATTTAACCAAATACATTTCTATCTATGCATGTATAAAGCTTCCCAATTATAAGTGTACCTATATTGTACAAGCAATACCTATACAAGCAGTATATACCTATAGGTATATCTATTTGTAGGTGCGCTATCTAAAGATAGTTATTGGTACCTATCTATTGGTTTTTGGGAAAATCTCAACCGAATCAAGAGAACATCTAAGTAAATAAGGATTGGTACCTACTAAGCAAAAAAAACTAATTTTAATTAAAAAATCAAAAACCAGTAAATATTTGTATAAATTATTTCAAAAGTTTTACATTTATTAATTATTTTATGAGCTAAAGAATAACAAACACGGAGACACTTTTGTTGTTGATTTGCATAATAATGGTTTTTTGTCATATTTAAACCAGTGGTTGTTCCTAAAACAATAAGCAGAAAAATGCCCAATAACTTCAGAGTCTACTGAAGATTGTGGAGGAGGATCAAAATGTATTATACCTCTTAGGTGAAATGTTTCCGACAAAACGGACAATCTAAATTCTTTTGGAAGTCGATTCAGGGGTACTTTGTCCTTTTCATTATAAGTTGAATAAACTTCAATAAAAATATGGTTTCCAGGGACAACTAATCTTACGTTAGCAGCACCAAAGCAACCTGGAGTTGGACATTGTCTCGATACATTGAGCTGGAGAAAATTTTCGATTTCTTGACAGTCTGCTTTCATTATTAGATCGAGTGGTATGCTGAGGAGAGCATGCTGAGCTATTTTAATTTTTAAACAATTGGTCCGGCATGTAGTAGTTTCAATAAAACTGGGAACAGAATGAAACAAAAGTTTGCACATATCTGCTATTGTTGCTCTGCAATCCAAAATGTAACAATTAATATTTGGATGTCCAGTTTGTCTTGTTTGAAAATAGTTAGACAAAATTTGATATCTTTTTCGATATGTTGAAGCTTGGATATTTTTGCGGCATGTTTCGTCTATCAAAGAGATGAAGTCATTAGTTTTACAATTTGCTTTGATAGAATGGTCGAAGAAGACTGGCAAATCTATTGCAGGTGCTAATACCAACTGAAATATAGCATCAAAAGCACATGTATTAACGACATCAATACGATTTTTACCGTCTATAATGGCCCGCAGCTCCTTATTTTGCCCGCTGCTTAAGCACTGAATTTTCTTAAGCTTTTTTCGGAGACCGAATTGATTTGGGGGATAGACGGCCTGAAGATAACGTCCTTGGCTGGCTTTTTTCCTTTTTTCATGAAGCTCAGTTTTGTTCCTCCAGTTTTCCTTGGACATTGATTCAATCAGTTTTGGGGCTTCAGGATCCGTAGAACAACGAATGCAAATTCGTTTCTGTCCATGACCTTCGTCATCATCACAGAGTGGCTTAGAACACGTTAATAAAGCGTGAACACTACGATTGCATATCTGAAACACAAAGAATAATACTTTGTTATAGATGTGTATACATGATTTTATCATTTAGGTAGGTATATAGGTATATAGGTATAGTTTGCTTTTGTCTTACCGAGCATTTGCGTACACTTGGGGTATCTCCATTTGCACATGAGGGACACATATGAGTTGCTGCATCTTCTGTAACTGCATCTACTATATATTGTGGGTCATCAATTAAGTCTTCGTCGTTATCTGTACTACCGGTCTCAATTTTGTCCTGCATTTGAGCATTGAATATCTTTAGCTTTCCGTCAATATAGGCCTTATGGATGCTGACGAAAACGTCAGGACGTATCGGCAGTCGCACATTTTTCAGGAGTAGAGTTTTTATTATATTGAACTGTGTTTCAGCTGGCGCGCTTGAAGGAGGGCACCGGCCATATCCAAAAAACTCCTGGTATACACAGCTCCATAATGGCAGCAGCTTTAAGTCCTGTAGCAATTTGTCAGCAAACTTTGGCAGCCAGTATGCATTTATTTTTGTTCCCGAAGAAACTGATATATCACGCTGCACTAATGCGTCTAATTGTTGGGCCCACACAAACCACTCACTGCGTTGGGTGTAATTTTCATCTTCTGCAGTAGGGGTCAAACTTCCAATCGCGTCATCAATTTCAAAATCTTCAAAGGTGTTTGTAACAAGAATTTCTTCCATTGCTTGTTTTTGGCGATCACAGGCTGATGGTGTGTCTGCTGCAGTGGGTCCCTCATGCGAGCTCCGAGAAATTACCAGCAACGAATAAATGAGTGTTGTGGCGTCCTTTAAATTTCGGCACAAAATTAGCTTTCCTATGGATGCTTTGTAAAAGGCCGCCACCTCTGATCGTACGTCCTTTAGAAAAACAGTCCATATTTTAATAAAATGTGCAACATCAATCCGTACATAACAAGAGGGTGGTTCTTTTCCGTCCAAAAAGAAATCTGCGTATTCGTTGATTGTCCTGAAATTGGTGAACGCACGAATACACGCAGCAAGAAGCGCACGGGAAAAGTCCGTAACTATTTCCTTAGGAGAAGGCAAGCGCGAACCTTCCACCCAGTCTATCAGCCAAAAGAGTATTGATCGGGTGGTATGCGCCTCAGTTATCATTTGCCCCAAAGAGATCTGTCCAGTTGACGTTTGAGCAATTGCATGATAAAGAAATATCGGTGCACTCGACTCTCCATTGATACGTCTTATTGGTCGGATAATTGAACCAGTTGCATCAATTGCCAGGCAAAGAAACTCCTTATTTGCAATTGCTCTGTACATTGTTTTTTGATGCTTGGTAGCGTAGTGGCAAAAGAATGGTTCAGAACCGATCATCGATATTTCTTGATGCATTTTACCGCCGGGCTGGTTCAGCATTTGCAGGGCTTTAATAGGGTCTGCGTGAAGTAGAGCTCTCTTCAGCTTTTGGTGCTTGATCATCCTCAGCACTGGTGAGGAGGGAAGGTGTGCCGGTTCGGGATCTCCCTGATCCATAAGCTCTCGGGCGAGATCAGTCCTTAAGACATGAGATGAGGTCAGCTCCAATTGTTTACCAATTTCCTCACGAACAGCACCTTTTACTGGTCGCTTGCCACATTGAAATTGTTGTGCGCTGCTTAGAACTTCACACTCAATAGAGACAATACTGTTCTCGTTTGACATTCTGCACTCAATTTTGGATCCGCATTTACAGCGTCCGACAAAGTGCCCAGATGAAACATCCTGATTAATGTAGTGATATTTGAACAAAAATCCGCACTTAATTTTTGTATTATTCCAGATTTTAGCGATTATGAAATGCTCCCACTCATCTGAAATAAAATGTTGTCTTTTAACTTAAAGTAGTTGTAAATGTAATGCAATAGGTATAGGTATTAAAAAAAAAAAAACCAAGCTTCTACAATTTGCATTATGCTCGCAATCTCTTAGGTTGACTTATTTCTTAAGCCGAATACATTATTGGAGATTTTACCTATGTAAATTTCGGAGAAATCGGTGAACGAGTCATAAAATTTTTATAGTTCGAAATATGTATTGGATAAAAAGAAGGTACCAATGGCTTTTCAGAGTCATCCTAGATATAGGTATTTGACGGCCTATTGATAGATAATGGGATGCCACATTTTCTTTTAAAGAAAACTAAGTTTTAGTAATTTGGACAAAATAATAACGATATAAGAACGGATTTTAGGAATGCAGTGCGAAAAATGTATGTGGATACAATTATTATTTACATTCACTAAAGGAAAATACAAAAATCTGCATTAAGGAATGATGAATTGATTTCTGTCGTATCATTCAAATTCGCTGATTCGGTGCAAATGTTAAATATAGTAAGATTCGAAATAATGTCATATAAGGAAATTATTTGGCTAGACGGAGAAACAATGCAATAAATTATTACTAGAACAATATACGCAGGACCAGGTATATGCGTCAGACATATAAATTCTTGTAGATTTATGAGACATTTATGAGAACTAACATTGGTACCCTACGTCATATAAATTGTCTGAACATTACAATAGGAAGGGATGTAATAGATTAAATGTCTAATTAGGATATGATTATAAGTTTTCGGATATGAATACAATTTTTCTGAATCTTATCTTAATTGAGCGTGTAGGCAAGGGAATTAAAAAAAAGTTTCATAATGCATACCCCAAATCCTAACGTAAATTCAAAATATTATTCGGCGAACATTATAACGCTTATTTCAAACCAATAAAATTATATGAAGAACTAAAATAATAGTTACCTTTTTTAAATCTCATAACATTGCGAACGGTTGCTTTCCTATTGCCGCTTTTTCTTATCATAACCGATCGTTCTTCAACCAAAGCCTTTATAAAATCAACGGATGGGACTCTTATCACAAATGTAAATAGATTTTCACTATGTTCCATTGAACCATCCAAGGTAGAAATGTTTTGCAGGCTCTCCACTGAGGTGTCAGGATTTTCAGATTTAAAATTTGGACATAACTGAGTTCTTATACCATCGTGATTACATGTAACATAAGTATATAGTGCATCAACAGTTTTAACAAAATTCAATTCTTTCACTATCATAGACCAAACATTTTCACATTTGGAAACGATGGAGAAGCCATCCTCAAGCACAATTTTATCTTTAAAACGGGTCAACACATCCAAAATGTTTTGTTTGTCAACTTTTCGTGGACGTCCACGCTTATGAAGAGAAGAAGCATCCATTTGACACAGTTATTATTATCTTAATATAATAGGAATTTGATTAAACAAATTAAAGTTTTTTTTTGCTTTTGTTTAGAAAATACTAATTTACACTTTGTAGTTGCTTCCAGAAAAGCCGTTTAAAAAATGATAATATTCTAAAGGTTACATTAGGGTATATATTCAATAAATTAAAAAAGAAACAAAAAAACTCCTATACATCAACAGTGCTAAAGTATATATAAAATATATACACCGATGGCGTTCATTCATCCAATAAACTCAAAATCATAAACCTAGTACATAAGCACTTGTTCATAATGCTCTTTTCAATCCTTAAACTCGAAAATGTAGAAACAGCCAACTTTTACAATCATTTTCTTGGTAAAAAATTAAGTTGATTCCCAAACATATTCATTTTCTTCGAAATGATCATTCAGAAGCACAACCGCAATATAAATGGGAAAAAACTTGATGGCTTGACATCCCGATCAATCGGAATTTAACCCCATTCTTAAAAACTGAAAAATTGTCAATTATGATTTTATTACAGTTATAAGACCGGTATGAACGCCTTCCTTTTCTTTTGGAGGTCATTGCCTAACCCACAAACATTAGATTTTTTTCCGGAAGTGACAGCCTGCCTGTAATAAACTCATAAAGTAGTGACAAATTTTTCAGTTTTTAAGTATGGGGTTAAATTCCGATTGATCGGGATGTCAAGCCATCAAGTTTTTTCCCATTTATATTGCGGTTGTGCTTCTGAATGATCATTTCGAAGAAAATGAATATGTTTGGGAATCAACTTAATTTTTTACCAAGAAAATGATTGTAAAAGTTGGCTGTTTCTACATTTTCGAGTTTAAGGATTGAAAAGAGCATTATGAACAAGTGCTTATGTACTAGGTTTATGATTTTGAGTTTATTGGATGAATGAACGCCATCGGTGTATATATTTTATATATACTTTAGCACTGTTGATGTATAGGAGTTTTTTTGTTTCTTTTTTAATTTATTGAATATATACCCTAATGTAACCTTTAGAATATTATCATTTTTTAAACGGCTTTTCTGGAAGCAACTACAAAGTGTAAATTAGTATTTTCTAAACAAAAGCAAAAAAAAACTTTAATTTGTTTAATCAAATTCCTATTATATTAAGATAATAATAACTGTGTCAAATGGATGCTTCTTCTCTTCATAAGCGTGGACGTCCACGAAAAGTTGACAAACAAAACATTTTGGATGTGTTGACCCGTTTTAAAGATAAAATTGTGCTTGAGGATGGCTTCTCCATCGTTTCCAAATGTGAAAATGTTTGGTCTATGATAGTGAAAGAATTGAATTTTGTTAAAACTGTTGATGCACTATATACTTATGTTACATGTAATCACGATGGTATAAGAACTCAGTTATGTCCAAATTTTAAATCTGAAAATCCTGACACCTCAGTGGAGAGCCTGCAAAACATTTCTACCTTGGATGGTTCAATGGAACATAGTGAAAATCTATTTACATTTGTGATAAGAGTCCCATCCGTTGATTTTATAAAGGCTTTGGTTGAAGAACGATCGGTTATGATAAGAAAAAGCGGCAATAGGAAAGCAACCGTTCGCAATGTTATGAGATTTAAAAAAGGTAACTATTATTTTAGTTCTTCATATAATTTTATTGGTTTGAAATAAGCGTTATAATGTTCGCCGAATAATATTTTGAATTTACGTTAGGATTTGGGGTATGCATTATGAAACTTTTTTTTAATTCCCTTGCCTACACGCTCAATTAAGATAAGATTCAGAAAAATTGTATTCATATCCGAAAACTTATAATCATATCCTAATTAGACATTTAATCTATTACATCCCTTCCTATTGTAATGTTCAGACAATTTATATGACGTAGGGTACCAATGTTAGTTCTCATAAATGTCTCATAAATCTACAAGAATTTATATGTCTGACGCATATACCTGGTCCTGCGTATATTGTTCTAGTAATAATTTATTGCATTGTTTCTCCGTCTAGCCAAATAATTTCCTTATATGACATTATTTCGAATCTTACTATATTTAACATTTGCACCGAATCAGCGAATTTGAATGATACGACAGAAATCAATTCATCATTCCTTAATGCAGATTTTTGTATTTTCCTTTAGTGAATGTAAATAATAATTGTATCCACATACATTTTTCGCACTGCATTCCTAAAATCCGTTCTTATATCGTTATTATTTTGTCCAAATTACTAAAACTTAGTTTTCTTTAAAAGAAAATGTGGCATCCCATTATCTATCAATAGGCCGTCAAATACCTATATCTAGGATGACTCTGAAAAGCCATTGGTACCTTCTTTTTATCCAATACATATTTCGAACTATAAAAATTTTATGACTCGTTCACCGATTTCTCCGAAATTTACATAGGTAAAATCTCCAATAATGTATTCGGCTTAAGAAATAAGTCAACCTAAGAGATTGCGAGCATAATGCAAATTGTTGAAGCTTGGTTTTTTTTTTTTTAATACCTATACCTATTGCATTACATTTACAACTACTTTAAGTTAAAAGACAACATTTTATTTCAGATGAGTGGGAGCATTTCATAATCGCTAAAATCTGGAATAATACAAAAATTAAGTGCGGATTTTTGTTCAAATATCACTACACTAATCAGGATGTTTCATCTGGGCACTTTGTCGGACGCTGTAAATGCGGATCCAAAATTGAGTGCAGAATGTCAAACGAGAACAGTATTGTCTCTATTGAGTGTGAAGTTCTAAGCAGCGCACAACAATTTCAATGTGGCAAGCGACCAGTAAAAGGTGCTGTTCGTGAGGAAATTGGTAAACAATTGGAGCTGACCTCATCTCATGTCTTAAGGACTGATCTCGCCCGAGAGCTTATGGATCAGGGAGATCCCGAACCGGCACACCTTCCCTCCTCACCAGTGCTGAGGATGATCAAGCACCAAAAGCTGAAGAGAGCTCTACTTCACGCAGACCCTATTAAAGCCCTGCAAATGCTGAACCAGCCCGGCGGTAAAATGCATCAAGAAATATCGATGATCGGTTCTGAACCATTCTTTTGCCACTACGCTACCAAGCATCAAAAAACAATGTACAGAGCAATTGCAAATAAGGAGTTTCTTTGCCTGGCAATTGATGCAACTGGTTCAATTATCCGACCAATAAGACGTATCAATGGAGAGTCGAGTGCACCGATATTTCTTTATCATGCAATTGCTCAAACGTCAACTGGACAGATCTCTTTGGGGCAAATGATAACTGAGGCGCATACCACCCGATCAATACTCTTTTGGCTGATAGACTGGGTGGAAGGTTCGCGCTTGCCTTCTCCTAAGGAAATAGTTACGGACTTTTCCCGTGCGCTTCTTGCTGCGTGTATTCGTGCGTTCACCAATTTCAGGACAATCAACGAATACGCAGATTTCTTTTTGGACGGAAAAGAACCACCCTCTTGTTATGTACGGATTGATGTTGCACATTTTATTAAAATATGGACTGTTTTTCTAAAGGACGTACGATCAGAGGTGGCGGCCTTTTACAAAGCATCCATAGGAAAGCTAATTTTGTGCCGAAATTTAAAGGACGCCACAACACTCATTTATTCGTTGCTGGTAATTTCTCGGAGCTCGCATGAGGGACCCACTGCAGCAGACACACCATCAGCCTGTGATCGCCAAAAACAAGCAATGGAAGAAATTCTTGTTACAAACACCTTTGAAGATTTTGAAATTGATGACGCGATTGGAAGTTTGACCCCTACTGCAGAAGATGAAAATTACACCCAACGCAGTGAGTGGTTTGTGTGGGCCCAACAATTAGACGCATTAGTGCAGCGTGATATATCAGTTTCTTCGGGAACAAAAATAAATGCATACTGGCTGCCAAAGTTTGCTGACAAATTGCTACAGGACTTAAAGCTGCTGCCATTATGGAGCTGTGTATACCAGGAGTTTTTTGGATATGGCCGGTGCCCTCCTTCAAGCGCGCCAGCTGAAACACAGTTCAATATAATAAAAACTCTACTCCTGAAAAATGTGCGACTGCCGATACGTCCTGACGTTTTCGTCAGCATCCATAAGGCCTATATTGACGGAAAGCTAAAGATATTCAATGCTCAAATGCAGGACAAAATTGAGACCGGTAGTACAGATAACGACGAAGACTTAATTGATGACCCACAATATATAGTAGATGCAGTTACAGAAGATGCAGCAACTCATATGTGTCCCTCATGTGCAAATGGAGATACCCCAAGTGTACACAAATGCTCGGTAAGACAAAAGCAAACTATACCTATATACCTATATACCTACCTAAATGATAAAATCATGTATACACATCTATAACAAAGTATTATTCTTTGTGTTTCAGATATGCAATCGTAGTGTTCACGCTTTATTAACGTGTTCTAAGCCACTCTGTGATGATGACGAAGGTCATGGACAGAAACGAATTTGCATTCGTTGTTCTACGGATCCTGAAGCCCCAAAACTGATTGAATCAATGTCCAAGGAAAACTGGAGGAACAAAACTGAGCTTCATGAAAAAAGGAAAAAAGCCAGCCAAGGACGTTATCTTCAGGCCGTCTATCCCCCAAATCAATTCGGTCTCCGAAAAAAGCTTAAGAAAATTCAGTGCTTAAGCAGCGGGCAAAATAAGGAGCTGCGGGCCATTATAGACGGTAAAAATCGTATTGATGTCGTTAATACATGTGCTTTTGATGCTATATTTCAGTTGGTATTAGCACCTGCAATAGATTTGCCAGTCTTCTTCGACCATTCTATCAAAGCAAATTGTAAAACTAATGACTTCATCTCTTTGATAGACGAAACATGCCGCAAAAATATCCAAGCTTCAACATATCGAAAAAGATATCAAATTTTGTCTAACTATTTTCAAACAAGACAAACTGGACATCCAAACATTAATTGTTACATTTTGGATTGCAGAGCAACAATAGCAGATATGTGCAAACTTTTGTTTCATTCTGTTCCCAGTTTTATTGAAACTACTACATGCCGGACCAATTGTTTAAAAATTAAAATAGCTCAGCATGCTCTCCTCAGCATACCACTCGATCTAATAATGAAAGCAGACTGTCAAGAAATCGAAAATTTTCTCCAGCTCAATGTATCGAGACAATGTCCAACTCCAGGTTGCTTTGGTGCTGCTAACGTAAGATTAGTTGTCCCTGGAAACCATATTTTTATTGAAGTTTAGTCAACTTATAATGAAAAGGACAAAGTACCCCTGAATCGACTTCCAAAAGAATTTAGATTGTCCGTTTTGTCGGAAACATTTCACCTAAGAGGTATAATACATTTTGATCCTCCTCCACAATCTTCAGTAGACTCTGAAGTTATTGGGCATTTTTCTGCTTATTGTTTTAGGAACAACCACTGGTTTAAATATGACAAAAAACCATTATTATGCAAATCAACAACAAAAGTGTCTCCGTGTTTGTTATTCTTTAGCTCATAAAATAATTAATAAATGTAAAACTTTTGAAATAATTTATACAAATATTTACTGGTTTTTGATTTTTTAATTAAAATTAGTTTTTTTTGCTTAGTAGGTACCAATCCTTATTTACTTAGATGTTCTCTTGATTCGGTTGAGATTTTCCCAAAAACCAATAGATAGGTACCAATAACTATCTTTAGATAGCGCACCTACAAATAGATATACCTATAGGTATATACTGCTTGTATAGGTATTGCTTGTACAATATAGGTACACTTATAATTGGGAAGCTTTATACATGCATAGATAGAAATGTATTTGGTTAAATATATTATGTGTATGTTCAAAGACCTATCTAATTTTTATTGGAACAAATCGTAGGGATACAACAAATTATTTGTAGGTAGGTACTATAGGTATCTATTGCTTTAGGAAAGTTACATCTGGTATTCTTTTTCCTTTTTTTTGTAATGTGTAAGTGTAAGTGGTGTGTTTTTAAGTTCCTAAAGGGTATGTAGTTCGGTATCTTTTTTTAGCGACTATTTTATTACCCATGCGAATCACATTATATTGCCTACACTCCACCCATTTTGCTTAACGAATAGCAGCAACAATCAAAAGAACACATGAGCAACTACCTTAGTATACTACACAGTACACATGCAGTCACCATTTTTTACCCACTGCCTGCCTATCGTGTTTTCTTCCAACAACAGGGATCGTATTGCATATAAATGGCTCCGTTTCGTTCACTCTCTTTCCAAAGGATTAAAAAACATCTCGGTCATTTAAGTTATTCTTTTACGGATCGATAAGCGATACGTACTCACATCCCCAAACATCTACCCCAATACGGTGCGTACTCAACCGTTATCCACAGCTAACTCTAAATCCGTATTCGCGCGTTTGTTTTAATGAATGTGCACCAGATTTTCTTAAGGCGCTATGATCAAAATTATTATACCAAGCAAACATAATATTTACAAGCTATGGTAAATTAATTTTCAATGAACATCGTCACACTTCCAGCTTTACACGATTTGTTTTCCCCACCCAGGTAGCCACACATTAGCTGGGTTCATATGTATCGATTCACGCATACCAAACAGCCTACCTAGCAGTGCGCAATGGATGTTATTATTTTGGAGAATTGTTCTACCCATACCTTTTATAATTTCTGTTGGCCTGTTAATATGGATTGGGTTTGCCTTAAAATCTACATATTTTATTATTTTATTTGGGTATTTTTGTCATGGCGCCACAAACAGCTAAAATATTATTTGGAAACCTATATGGATGACAGTTGAAGCATGCTGTATGAGACAGTCCAAACAACAAATAAGGCCAATCAAATGCAATAAAAATATTATGCGCCCTAGTTAGCAGATGATAAAAGGTACCTATAAATATTTCAGATTTGTAGGTAGGTATGGGCCAGCGTTGCCAAAATGTGTCCGATCGGGCCATTTGGCCCTCTGTTTTTGTTTTGGCCCTTGGCTCGAGTATCGCTTGTGGTCGAAAATCGGCATTTCCTTTTATGAGTATGTCACCAAAATCTTTTCAATTATCTGTTTTCTTTTTTTTATGGGGAATTCATAGCTTAATTTTACCAGCTAATAGGCGACATAATACCCAAGATTTTTTGTTTGTGCACATCTATGGCACAACACCTTTCAATTAATATAAGTTTCATTCGCCTCATTTCATAATAAATAATAAAAAAGTGTACGGAAACTTTGGATGTTTACGTATTAATAAAATGATGATACATCCTAATGCATGCTGCCAGGACATCTCTGTCTACATTTTTTTTGCTATGTATAACCCCATTACTGAATGTGAATGTAATCGCGAAAACTTTTCTAAACGTGCTACCATTATGTATTTTAAATAATAAGTGAATCTACCTAATTCGTTTGATTTAAAATTCAATAGCGCTTTTCAAATGCAAAGTATGTAGGTAAGCCAAAATTCAGTTAAATTTTCTCTTGTGCGAGTTTTTATTTTTGAATAGACACCTTTCTACCAATTAGTCTAAAAAACAAAAAAAGTAGGTATGTCGATCGGTATCCATTTTGCGGCACATGCGAATAACATTATATCGCCTATACTCCACCCAATTGACATCTTCGAATTTTGTGCTAACTAATAGCAGCAACGATCAGAAGAACATACAGCTACTTATAATTACTATACATGCAGACACCATTTTTTATCCACTGACCTATCCATTTTTCTTACAAGTACAACTAGGAATCGTATTGCTTATTGCTGCTCTAAATGCCCCGTCTCATTCTCTCTCATTTTCAAGGATTAAACAAAATCTCGAACTCACACCCCCAATAATCTATCAAGAGACGGTGCTTTCCCGGATGTTTCTATATACGTGTTTTTAAGCTGTTTGCCTGGTACCTACGTTCGTCAGCCACTACATTGAAACGACACCACACATACATCCCTGCAAAAAAAATACAAATACCATAGTGCGTCAATTCTTGGAGCCCATAAATTATTTTAATATTTCGCTTTAAAAACTTAACATGGAATTGGCATTCCTGTTAAGAATTGAAAGTGTTAAAAATGCTGTTGTTGCCAGTACACTTACTTTTTGTTTCCACTAATGCATTCGTTTCAAACACAAACACGTGCACACATCCACAATAAATTCCTCACGGTTATATTTTTGTGGATTCCTTTCCTTTCCCACCCCTTCCACCTCTAGACCAGATGGTAAGCATTCTGTCCTGTATGAGAACCGCGCTTTTTTTAATATGTATGTGCACCAGATTTTTTAAGGCGCCACAATGTCGATCCTCATTCAGATGCGATCAAAATTATTACACCAGGCGGACATAATATTAACAACCTACGGCTACTTTATTTTCGACAAACATCCTCACCCTCACAGATTCACACAATTTGTTTCCTTTTCCGCCATGCATGGCTACCCAGCCAGCCAGCCATAACAACATTTGCCTGGGTTCATATGTGTTGATTCACGCATGCTACACAACCTACCTACCTGTGCGCAAAGGAAATGTATTTATTTTGCAGGGATTATTCTACCCACACCTACTATAATTGCTGTGCGCCTGGTTTAATGGATTGAATTTGCCTTAAAATGACGACATATTTCTGTTTTTAGGTGCTGTTTTTGTTATGGCGCCACAATGTCGACGTTCTGCATTGTGATTTTCTTTTTTGGCGCTGAAATTTTTAGCAGAACTCTGTAAAAGGTGTTTTAGTAACAGAGCCAAACCTAAAACTTGGATTAGAGGCTAAATTAGGACAGCACAAAAATCAATGACTTAGCAAATCATAAGCACATAAATCAGAGATATAGTTGTGCTTTTTATTTTTTCGATTTTCGCCCGTTTTTAGGATTTGCGTTAACAGTTTTCTATGAACTTGTTAGAATAGGGATTTGTATTGCGATTTCTAGCTAAACGGCTTGAGCTACGAAGCTGGAATTTCAACACAAAAAAAGCACATAAATCAGGCATCAATATGGCATACACATTTTTTTATTTTTCGCCCGATTTAACTATGTGCTCTGCTGGCTTGACGTCAACTTGGCAGAGCACTTTTCAAGGTCGATTTTCTCGGAAACCGTTGGAGCACAAAAATCAAAAACTTAACACAAAATTAGCACATAATTAGCACATAATTCAGGGCTATTCAAAATCGATTTTTGACATATGTGCTCTGCCAAGTTGACGGAGGTCCTAATTGGCGTGGGTGGAGCGGATTTATACAAAGTATCAAAAACGCTAACTTCTCCCAAGAGGCCTGAAGAGCTCAAGTTTGAAGAGTTAATTAAGCTGCTCAAAACGCATTTTTCACCTGTTGTGAGCTGGGGCCGAGCCACGGGGGCAGCTTTGGTACAGATGAGGAGGGCGCGGCATGCTCGCGGTCGCTCGGCTCAGCTCGACGGAATTGGGGTGTTCTTGCCCCTCACCATGTACGACCCAACTCAACTAACATTAATCTATGCCAATTCAAGAAAAAGGAAAAGAAAACCAAGAAGAAAGTTACTCTAAATACTGACCTCGGACGGACTAAAAGGATAACTAAATTGATCGGACAGAATAGAAGCAAAAGAAAACGTTCAAGGACCTCTGCCAATACCCTTCAAAGAGAGCGGGAAGGTCACGCGGGCCTAAACCTAACTAGGCTAACCTAAACTACACCTAATCTAACCTAAGAAGTAAACTACGACCTAAGCTATCCCTAATCTAACTTAATACCAGAGCTGTAAAAGAATGCAATACTTTAGTATTGCATTCACCGAAGTCGCAGTCATTTGATTGCTTATTGCAACATCAGTAAAAGTACTTCACAACAGTACTATTACTTCAAAATTGAAATCCCAGTATATTTTGAAGTCTTGAGTAAAGCAATCACCTGAGGCAATCAAAAGACTTAAAGTCAAAAGATTGCAATACTTTTTGATTGCTTGAATTCTTTGAAGTCATTTTGAAGTCTTTTCCATTCTTTGCATTCTTTTAGTCATTTGAATGCATTCAATGTATTGCAGTCTTTTGACTGCTTGAAGTCTTTCGATTGATTTGAAGTATTTTTTCTTTAAAAAATCCACTATTCTTTTGTATTTTTGAGACTCAATTTTCAGATGTAAAATGTAAGTTTAAAAATGTATAGGTAAGGTACACGAAACAACAAGAGAAACAATAAAAATATGCCTTTAACATTTTTCAGCTAAATATTCAATATTCAAGTAGATTTATTTTCCAACAATAAAAACATTATACATTGATGAAGAGAAATGCGAAGTAAAGGTACCACGTATGTTCAAGGTAAAGTAACGCTTTCTTTTCAGTTAGGTATAAGATAAGACGTGATAAACAACATCTGGCAGTCTAGCTCACAAAGAATTACTAGAGTACATGTTGTCAATAGCCACTGTTGGAGTTTTTGGTCACTTGTAGAGTTCAATATTTCTGCAAACTATCTGTTTGGAGAGAATAATAATTGTTATAATTCTTCTAAATAAAGTTTTTGTCGAGTCGAGACATAGTCGCGTGTGAGTTTGGTGTTTTTTTTAAGTGTTCAGAAAAGTGTTGTGAAAATGGATTTTTCGTCAGACGATAATGCAGATGATTTTTTTTAAAACTGCACACAAAACTCTAAAAGATCGTCTAGTTCTGTCAATGATCCATACGTTCGAGCAAATAAAATAAGAAGGCTTGAGAGTAGCTCACCAGTTCTGCCATCAGAAGGAAAAGTATCATCGGAGAACAGTGAAAGGAAACATGAAAATGATCAGCTTGACGTGATTGTTATTTGTGGCCAAAATTTCAAAATTATAAAAAAAGCGAGTTTTTTTTTTTTTGTAAATATAAGTGCTTAATAAAAGCAAATAAGCAAACTTTTTTGTAGATTTTAAAATTTTGATTTTAAATTTGACTTTATAGTACTTACTTAATATTCTGCAGTTTTGTAGACATTTGTATTGGTGCTAGAGCTATAAATTAATTTAGACATAAATTTAAACAGTCGTTTTTGGAAGGTTCGAATTTCTGCTTCGCAATTGGATTAGCCCCGAATACTACTGATGTGATATGAAAAATTATTAACAAAAATTTCGAAATATCACAGAATGACAATCGATTCCTAACTAACTAAACTAATTTCAATTAAAATTTTGAAATTAGTTTAGGAAGTGATTCGACATTTTCATTTACATATATAAAGACAAATATTTACACACATTTTGTTTGCATTTTCTTTGAAGCAGTTAATAAAGCAAAGAGCTCACAACTAGCTTTTCACTGCATTATCTCAAGTTTCACTGTCGATTACACAGCGGACAGTTTCGTCTCGCAACAGCAAACTACAAAGTTTTAGGCTGTGGTTCCGGTGCAAGCGAATTTAACTCGGGTGCATACATCTTACTCATAGTTTTAAAAGGTTTGTGCTTTTTTGAGTACTGAATTTTGTGTAAAATGGATTCGTGGAATATAATTTATGAAAACGAGCATCGTTATGGAAAATTAACAGAAAAGCCTACCGCAAAAATGAAAAAGTGCTAGTGATAGCTATGGTAATGAGATTTGTGCTTTAAAAAGGCATTTTTTAACAAAAATTGTTTAATTTTTTTTGACAAAACTACCGATATGATTCAACATTCCCAAGGTACGTCATCTACTTACTGCTATATAATAATTCAGTTAGTTGCCCTAAGTAAATAGTACTATTCGTACGAATACGACCAAATTCTATTCCCTTATACATTCGCTTAGTACGTCAAATTCGCTTACAACGGAACCGTAGCCCTAAACTTAATCGTTTCCTTACGTCTGTTTAAGTCTACATATTTTGGACGTAAAAATTAGATTTTAAAATAGAAGCACAAATACAAACAGAGTTTAGGTATTTAAAATTAAATGTCGAGGTATATGGCTGTAACAAATTCGATATTTTTGATTCCCTATTAGTTGAATGACACTGATTTCCAGCGGAAAAGGGATGGATTACTTGTTGAATGCAGTTTGTGTGAAACAAGACTAAAAGGTTCTGGTCAAGTAACTTCCAATTTTATTCGGCATTTAAAGGTGAAGCATCGTGAAGCTTTCGATGAGTTTCAACAAAACAAATTGACTGCTAACAAAAATACAGCAAGCTGTTCGAAAAAGGATCAGTTTCGAAAACTTGTAGCCGAAATGATTGCAGAAAATATCTTGCTATTGCTTTTGTTGAAAGTCAGTCCTTTAGAAAAGTAATCAAATTTGCCAATCCCGAATTAAAAGTGATGAGCCGACCAACCACCATAAAAGTCATAGATGAAATGTTCACATCTACTGTTGAAAAAATCAAAGGCCTTATATCCCGAAATAAATATTTTTGCACTACTGCAGATATATGGTCGACAAAGCATCGTAGCTTTTTTGGCTACACATGCCATTGGTTGGATGAGTCCTTTGAAAGAAAATCAGTCACCCTTGCATGCAAACGTTTTTCTGGATCGCATACTTATGACCGTATAAATGATATGATCTTAGAAATACATGCCAGATATGGATTAAACAGCGAAAACGTTGTAGCAACTGTGACTGATAATGGCTCAAACTTTGTGAAGGCATTTAAGGAGTTTGGCATTAAACATAAAATCTACGTTGAGGACGATGACATCACAAATTGCGATAGTGAAAATGATGATGAAACAGAGGTCTTAGAATGTCAAGACCAAACAAATATTTTCGAAGATGCCCTTCCGCAACATTTAAAGTGTGCTACTCACACTCTTAACCTCCTTGCCACAACAGACTTCTGCCGAATTATAAGGCAAAACCAACAAATATCAAATAAACATCAAAATGTAAGTTAATCATGACAAAGAATCTTGTGCATATTGTCGAGAGATCAGTTATTTTTCAAGACTTAAACCCCCGTATTAATAAACAAATGTGCACAAATAAGTAAGCTAGTAGACATCAGATAGCATACACAAATTTGACGTAACTTCTGAATAACGAGTTGATAACTTTTACGCAGCGTTTATTAATACGGCGGGAAATATTTAAAACAAACATAATATTGTCATTCTTTTTATTGTAAGATAAAATTCATCCTGAAAGCGCTAATTGTTCTTGAATTCAGCCGAACAGAATTTTTTTTGTGTATTAGAAGCCTCAATACTGATGATATTTGATGATATTTTCAATTCAATTTTATAAAAAGTTATCTGAACCTGAAGTTCAACTATTTTCTAATATGAAATGAAAAATAAACACTTTGCGACATTCGGCACAAGATACTTTCCTATAAAAGCTAATTTTATCGCTTGTTTTAATTTTTAGATAATGCAAAAATGTTCCAATTTGTGGAATAAAGTTAACAGGCCGAAAAGCTCGGAGGAAATTGTTGCAACTTTAGGCTCACAACTAAAATATCCAATTGCAACTAGGTGGAACTCGCTGTATGATTCGGTTAAGGACATCATAAAACATAAAAATAAAATTAATGATTTGTGTAAGAAATTAACAATCCCGCACTTTTTTGAACTGGATTTTGAGTACTTAGAAGAATTTGCTATCGTAATGAGGCCCATTGCGGATACAGTGGATTTTCTTCAAAAGGAAAAGGGAATGTTGTATGGGTTTTTACTGCCAACTCTGGCAACGATAAGGACACAAATTAAGAAAATCCAAATTAAAGGCTTGGTAAAAATAATACCAATGGACATGGTTGTCAAATTAGAAGAAGCTTTATTGCAAAGATTTGTCCATCACTTCAATTTGACACCGGAAGTACATGACGCCATTGTCGCATCCGTACTTTGTCCTTCCCTTAAACTTAAATGGATTTCAGCGCTCAACCCAAATTTTAGGGAAACCAAAATTTGTGAAATTAGTGCTTTAGTTAGAGCAAAAATCAACGCCGAAGATATTACACCTACAATCACTGCACCTGCTCCTGAAAATCATTACTTCGAATTTTCTTTAACAGGTAGGAATTATAAATATACCCTTAGGTTGGTTATGCAATACATGCATTTTCTCCTGCAAACTTACAGATGAAACAGAAGATGTTTTTACGAACTGTGAAAACGAGTCTTACGATTCGTGTCTCGCACAGACATCAACTTCTCTTGCGACATTAAATATGTACCCTACGATGAAAAAAACCTTCTTGAAGTACAATACGCCCCTTCCATCTTCAGCAGCAGTAGAAAGGCTTTTCTCGTATGCCGGATTGCTCAATGCTCCAAGGCGGGGAGCCCTTTCAGACTCCAATTTTGAAAAATTGTTGATTCTGAAAGTGAATACCGATTTTTAAATGACTTATGTTTTACTATCTTATCTTGTTTTTAAGTAAAGCGACTTAATTTGATAAACTTTTTTTTGTTACTTCCGATTACTCCTGTTAAAGAAATTAAAAATGCCTTGTTTTGAATAAATGTTCTATGTATCTATTATGTTCTCATTGTTTGAAAATAAATTTACTTTTTTAAATATTTAGAGATACAATTTTGACTAGTTTTTCTTAAGTATACCTATACATTTTTAAACTAACATCTTACATCTGAAAATTGAGTCTCAAAAATACAAAAGAATAGTGGATTTTTTAAAGAAAAAATACTTCAAATCAATCGAAAGACTTCAAGCAGTCAAAAGACTGCAATACATTGAATGCATTCAAATGACTAAAAGAATGCAAAGAATGGAAAAGACTTCAAAATGACTTCAAAGAATTCAAGCAATCAAAAAGTATTGCAATCTTTTGACTTCAAGTCTTTTGACTTGCCTCAGGTGATTGCTTTACTCAAGACTTCAAAATATACTGGGATTTCAATTTTGAAGTAAAAGTACTTAATTGAAGTAAAAAGATTTCAAAATTCGTCTTTTTAATCAAATGACTGCAGTACTGAAAAGCTTGCATTTTTTTACAACACTGCTTAATACTAGGCTCCACTCTTACCCTAAACGCACTGTCCTTTCCCACTGTCTCTGAAGGATAAAGGATCGCTACAAACCCAAGACATGCAGATGTTGATGGTAAGGGATGACCGACCCACCCTTTGCGCGTGAAACACGACCGAATGCTACCACTCTGGCCGATACTGCGAGTGGTAGCCCCTATGCATGCCCTCCAGTCACAACCTTGGTCGATGTCGGTGTGAAAAGTCTGTCAATAGTCACATCCTGTCGTCCGTAAAAGTTCGTAAAGTCGCGTTACGTCATTGTGTACCTAAAAAAAGGACGGCCTTCCCATTCATCCACACACCAAATTCCGAGACCTAGCCGCGCATGGGCATGGTGCAGCTCGTACCAATAAAAAGAAACAGTTCACTACAGTTATCTATAGCGCCAAATTTTATTACCTAATACTACCCTTATATTCTATTAATAATTCAAAACTCACGTTAAAGAAAAGGTAAAAAAAAAGAAAAAAAAAAAAGGAAAATTAAAAAAAAAAACTGAACCCTATAAACTAAAATGAAGGAATTCTGCACTTAACACTTTATACTAAAATTCAAAATACAAAAGTGAAAAAAAGGAAAACAATTACTCACGTTTGCTTTTGGGTCCCCCGTTGTCCTGGCGCCAGCACAATAAGAGATGCAGTCAGCGACGGAATTACCAAATATGGTCCTGTTAAACGCGCACAGAAACACAAAAATTGCTCTTTTCTTAACTTAACCCTAACCTTAATTCCAAAAATTTTAATTCAAATCGAACTCTGCGACAAAAGCAAATCTGAACTAAACTAATTTGGCACTTCACAATTCACTAATAATCCTTTTGCCTGCTTCTAGGGTGCTTTAATTAGGAGGCCCAGTGGCGGCTGCCTTTAGTTGTTGTCGTTCTTTGTCAGGTTTTTGGTGTTTGTCTTTTATGTATAGTATCGCTGTCTTATCTTTGCCGTTACTGGGTTTTGCTCTCGAGTGTCTTGGACCCAAAAATGTCTTCAAAAGGAAAATGGCGAGAAATCTGGCCGAATGCTTCTGGAGTATCTGGATGGCCATTTGTCGTGCTCGAGGCGTTTTTTTTTTTTTGTTGTTGCGGTGCTTTACCTGCCCGTTGTCTAACGGTAATAGCGCTAGAGGAGAATCGTCTCCACCGTTCAACGGGATAAGCCTGGAACCGCACAGAGCCAGGAGGCACAAAGCACTTCGCAGGGGCTGAAGGTCACCCAGTTACTGGAGTTGTTTGCCCAAACCTCTGCTATCGATATCTGACAACCAATTATCGCCTAGTCCACCCTCTGTTTGCCCTTTTAGGGATTAAATTAGTCACACTAACGCTCGAACTCCCGAAGAAATTTGCTTCTGGTGTTTTTTCTTTATGCTACTACTGTAGCCTATACTGATTCCACAAGCAAAGAAAAAAAAAATCACGAACATAAATTTTCTATTTGGGGGTATCGACCGCTCACTGTAAAAATTCGCAAATAGTGAGGGCTCGCCAGTTCTAAAATTCGTTCTTTCCCTTTTTCTTCCCCTCCCTTTGATTATTTAGTCAAAAGTTTCAACTTCTTTATTAATCTCCTTCCATTTCTGTTTTTACTTAAACTTTTCTTATAGTGTACCTACTTTTCTAAATATTCTCTCTTAAGTTTGAAAGTGTTAACTTCTACTGCTACATTGGAAGGAAAACGGTCCACGGAGGGTTTTTTTCTTTTTTTCTTTTTGTCTGTCCGGTCCTCGTTCTCTTAGTCATTCTCTCTTTAACAGATAACTCATATTCATCTTACATAATACTACATTTAATTACATCTACAAATAAACTTAGGCCCCAGTTATAGCTATCATTAAAATGCATCATTGAAAATTTTGATTTACGATTTTAAGACCATTTATCAAACAATATTGGCTTTAGTTGGTATCAAAATAATGCTAATCAATTGTGGAATTTTTTTACGAAAAAAAAAACTTAATTCTGATTAAAACTTTTCTTTAAATCCACTTTTATTATTTCACTGATTGAAATCGATTTCAATGAACAGCTGATTTTCGTTTCTCTTATTTGGAACCCATTCGTTTCACTGATGTGTTCGATTCTCTTTCTGTTCTCAGCTGTCAGTTTTGCTTTCAATGATCAACTCCAACCTCGAAACCGAATTTTTTATTGCAAATTGTTCTTTGGTTGTGCTTGTTTTGGTTATCTTTAAAATTTAATTAACATGCCATAATTCGGATTACTAAACACTTTTACTTGCTTTCCGATTTTTCGAGTTTTCTCTGTTTAATTTAACTGACTTTTCAATGATTGCTATAACTGACTTGTCAAAAAAATTAAAGCATTATTCCACTGATTTGTTCCAATGACGCATTTCAATGATAGCTATAACTGTGGCCTTAACTTGACAACTACGATAGGAGAAAGGTGCATTCAAGCACACAATCTTACAATGTCGCTCATTACATTGAACGAAATGGGAATGGAACATACCAGCAACGATAATCAACCAAGAGCATAAAAGAAAACATAATGCAAACGTTTGAAACAGAAAAAAAACTAAAGGAACACGATCAAGGTAAATATTAAATATTCGATTGCTTTTATTTACAATCTGCATATTTAACATTCATGGTTTTACAGGCACATGGGCATCTAGATATTTGGACATTACATCAGGTAAGGCCAACCATTTGGGTATTGGCGATTGTCTTTTGGATCATATGTAATTACTTATATATATTGCAGTGAAATTCTCAGGTACCAGCACTTGGACTCTATGGGAAGGGTATGGGGTATTCTCCAACAGCTGTTGCGCGAATTGCGTAATCGCTGATAACGAGTCAAGGGATTTATGAGTGCAGGCGGTTGGTATAATTTAGTTTCGGGGGCTTGTCGGCTGATTGACATGTATACACATGTTTCGCCGTAGACAGTCTTCTAACGCATTTGTTTGAATTCTTTTTTTTTTTTCAGCCATCAATACATGGCCCCGTAACAGGCTCGACATCGTTTGCTGAGTGGCCGTGAGGCAAATGACCTCGTAAAAAAAAGGGTCTGTTTTGCGTTTGATAGATTGTTTTTATAGGGTTGTCAAAGTGGTTTCACGTCGTAGATCGTGCGATTTGACACCATTAGATTATTTTTTGTGGGGGTATGCCAAGGCTAATGTGTATAGGGACAAGCCCGCTTCGATTGACGCACTGGAAGCCAACATCCATGCATTCATTCGTGAGATACCGGCCGATATGTGTGAAAGAGTATGCCAAAATTGGACTCAGCGGATGGGCTACCTGAGACGCAGCCGCGGTCAACATTTGCATGAAATTATCTTTAAACATTAAATTGCAAGGTTCAAACTATCGATTCAAATAAATATTTCATTCATTTTTTCGAATTTTTTGTGTTTTTTTTTAAAAAAAAGTTCTAAACCTCTTAAAAAATCACCCTTTAGTACGATGCATGAGAGTCCTTACGTTCGCCTCCTCACCTACGACCTAACTGATGGTGTTTTTGTATTCGGCTACCCTTCCTCCTGTCTCCTTAAGCTGAAGTAAAAGATCGCCTTTCTGGGTTCTTCTTATCCTGGATACCGCTTTACCGAACTCTTCCAGATGGGGGTTTGCCTTTACGTTGCGTAGTATATCCGCGTAAGATAGTGACCCCTTTGCCTCAATAATGATGGCGTCAGGCTTAGTTCTCTTAGGTTCTATTTTCGTCCTGGCAGAATTATTTCCTATGGTCTTCGACCAGGTCATTTGAATGTTATTGTAGAGATAAGAACTCCAAGGTTGAATTTATTTTGTGTGTATTTGAAGGTTGATGAAGGTTATATTGGGTGCGCGCATGTGTACATGAATTCAAAATAGATAAGAAATCCTAAGAAAAAAAAAAACAACATCATGGTTATGCAAACCATCATGGTCAAGGTTAAACAAGTTTTGTAGATAAGAGAATTGAAATAACATCAAGGCCATGTAGAAATAAATCCCCTCAAGGCGAAACAAGTTTTGTAGATAAGAATGGGGAAATCAAGTTTGACGTGAATGACTGCTCCAAGGTTGATTTATCTTTAGAAAGTTGCATAGTGATTAATGTTTTATGAGAGTAGAATTAAAGAGATTGATTTATGAATATAAGCGGTAAAAAAAGGGCGATTCAACTCAGTGTAAGCGAAATTGTTGCTGTTTCAAGTGATCGTTTAAAGATAAGAAAGTTTTAACCTAGCTACAGTGACCGAACCTTTAAAAAGTAAAAAAAAAGGTGATTCAACTCCGTGTAAGCGAAATTGTTGTTGTTTCAAGTGAACGTTTAAAGTAATACATTTATGTGGGCACATATGAACATACCTATATCAAGCGTTTAATAGTGAAAGTGTTGTGAACGAAAATGGAAACCTACATTAAAGAGGTGCTTGAAAAGCAGAAATCAATTTTATTTGATATGCTTATGTATAAAGAAAGTGTTAAAAACTATGAAATAAATACTGAAAATTGTGAAAAAGACTTAGACTTGTTGCAGAAAAGTTTGAGTGATACCAAGACTACAGGTACTGGTAAAAACTACCATCTTACCGCAGCAATCGGGAAATTAAAATCTTTTAAACAAATGATGTTAAAAAATGTATCTGAAAAACATCATCATGTTAATAATTCTTTGATATGGGAAGATCTGCCACCTACTGCGTTTTCACAAAGAATCAGATCAGGCGTGGTATCAAATTTAAATCATACGGACCCCAAATCATTTTTGGAGGCTTGCAGAACAGTGGTTATTGAAAAGCTTAAAGAAGTGCTGAATGAATACATCAACATCAAAACAAATGCAGTATTTTGTGCTGAGTTCCGGAAATATGAAGGTGAAGAGCAACAACAAGACATCAAATACCTCAACACCAAGAATATTATTGTAAATGCTGGTAGTGACTTAGAAGAAGTTATTATAGAAAATTTAGAAAAACCTTTGTTAGGAAAATTAGAAGAATTTCAAGAGAAAAATAGCGGATGGGCACTATTATCTATAATAAATGTTATTTTAAATATAAATAAATATTCGCCAATTGTAGGAAGTTCATATATTAAAACACCACTAACTAAATCTACCAAGAAAGCATGTGTTAATATAAAAAATACTGACAATGCATGCCTTGCATAGGCTGTAGTATCGGCTTTGTTTCCTGCAAACAAAATCGTGGATAGAGCAACAAGTTGTCCACATTATAAAAATGTATTAAATTTAGGTAGTATAACTTTTCCAATGCCTTTAAATTTAGTACCATTATTTGAAAAGAATAACAATATTTCCATAAATATTTGTACATCACATAGAGAAAAACATGATAAAAAAGCAGAAATATATCCACTTAAATTATCACAATTAACATGTAAAGAAAAAAGCATATCAATTTATTGTTGTTAGAAGAACATGCAAATGATGATTGTACAGTCTTAAAACAACATTTTATTTGGATTAAAAACCTTTCTGCACTAGTTCGAAGTACATTAACTAAAAATAAAAATAAGGTACACATCTGTAATAGATGCCTCCACTATTTTTATTCTAGTGAAAAATTAAATATTCATATAAATGATTGCACTAATCAAAATAATTGTAAAATTAAGTTACCTTTGCCAGAAAATAAAATATTGTTATTTAAAAACTTTAGAAATAAAATTATGACCCCACTTGTAATATATGCAGACTTGGAATGTATCTTAAAAGAAATTGATGATGGGAATAGGTATCAAGAACACATACCCTGCTCTATAGGGTTTTATGTTAAAAGGTCCTTCAAATCTAGTTATACAACCTACGCGGCATTTCGAGGAGAAAATTGTATAGATTGGTTTATGAATGAACTAAAAACGTTAGTTCTGCTTCTGGATTCTGACGTTTCAAACATAGTACCAATTGAGAATCTTTCCATTGAGCAACAGGAGAGTTTTAATACTGCAACCACATGTTATATATGTAATCAACAGTTTTCACCAAATGGCATCAGGGTTCGTGATCATTGCCATTTTACAGGAACTTATCGTGGTCCTGCTCACAGTATCTGCAATTTAAATTATAAAGATAATCTAACTATACCAATTATTTTTCATAACCTAAGCGGTTATGATGCTCATTTTATAATTAAAGAAATGCATAAAATTGGAGCTGGTGAAGTGAATGTGCTGCCATTAAATAAAGAAAAATATATTTCATTCACTAAATTGCTTTCTAATACAAAAATTTATTTCAGATTCATTGACTCTTTTAGGTTTTTGAGTAGTAGTTTAGATTCACTATCATCTTTATTAAATGAATTCCCAATACTTTAATCTGAATTTAGCTATTTAACGCAAGATCAGCGGAATCTATTGAAGCGTAAAGGTGTTTATCCCTATGATTATTTAAATAGTTTTGAAAAATTTTCTGAAGAGTATTTACCCGAAAAACATTTGTTTTACAATAAATTAAATAAGGAAGACATAAATAGTGAAGATTATTTACATGCTCAAAATGTATGGCATCATTTAAACCTAAGAAATTTGGGGGAATATTCCGATTTATATTTAAAAACGGATGTTCTTTTATTGGCTGATGTTTTTGAACAATTTCGTTCTAATTCCGTTAAAACACATAAATTAGATCCAGCTTATTATTATTCTCTCCCAGGTTATACTTGGGACGCAATGCTTTCCTATACAGGTGTACAACTGGAACTTCTTGATGATATAGACATGATTATGTTTTTTGAAAGAGGTATCCGTGGAGGACTAAGCCAATGTTCAAAAAAGTATGCTGAAGCCAACAATGAGTACTTAGATAGTTTTGATGTTAGTAAACCAAACACATTTTTAATGTATTAGGATATAAATAACCAATATGGTTATGCAATGAGCCAGTTATTACCAACAGGGAATTTCAAGTGGGTTGATAATATTCATGAATTCACAGTAGATACAATTTGTTCTCTCTTGGATAGTTCGCCCAAGGGCTACATTTTTGAGGTTGACTTAAGTTATCCGATAGAATTGCATGATATGCATAGCGATATGCCATTTTGTCCAGAACTTATGCACCCTCCTAAGTCTAAACGAAAAAAATTATTAGCGACTTTAACAGATAAAAACAGATATGTGATTCATTATAGAAATTTGCGTCAAGCTTTATTACATGGTCTCAAATTAAATAAAATATATATAGAGTTCTCGAATTTGATCAATCTGCATGGCTTAAGCCTTACATTGATTTAAATACGCAATTAAGAACTCTAGCTACAAACAAACTTGACATTGAACGTTATAAATTATATAATAATGCAGTTTTCGGAAAATGTTAAAAAATATAGCAATGTTAAATTAGTCTCAAAATGGGAGGGAAGGTATGGGGCCAAAGCATTGATAGCATCACCTTTTTTTAAAAACAGAACCATCTTTAATGAAAATTTGGTTGCAATTGAACTTCAAAAAGCTGAAGTTTACTTCAACAAGCCGATATATGTAGGATTATGTATTCTAGATATTGCGAAAACTTTAATATATGAGTATCACTATGATTACATGAAAATAAAATTTGGTAATAATTGTACAGCTATGTACACTGATGTAGATAGCTTAATTTATGAAATTTCTTGCAACAATATATATGATATGATTAAAAGTGATTGCATTATACGTTTTGATACCAGTGACTATCCACAAAGTAATATTTGGGGAATACCTCAAGTAAATAAAAAAGTAATAGGTTTGATGAAAGATGAAATGAATGGACATATTATATCGCATTTTGTAGGTTTAAGATCAAAAATGTATTCAATTAAGGTAGAAAATAAGGAAAAAGTAAAAAAAATCAAAGGTGTAAAGAAAAATTTTGTCAAAAAAGAAAATTTTTTTTAATGACTTTTTAGATTGTTTAGTTAATAACAATAATAAATCTGTTGAGCAAAATTTAATAAAATCACAAAAACATATAGTAAGTAGTATTGTTAAAAAAAAAATAGCGTTAAGTGCGACAGATGATAAGCGATATGCTATAGAAAATAGTTAAAATTTAATAAAATCACAAAAACATATAGTAAGTAGTATTGTTAAAAAAAAAATAGCGTTAAGTGCGACAGATGATAAGCGATATGCTATAGAAAATAGTTATTGCACATTACCATGGGGGCATTACAAAATAATCTGTGAAAAATAAAAACTTAAAAAAGTATTTGAAAGATTTATTTAATGAACCAGTCTTCAGGTTAGTACAACGACAACAGCAACAAAGTAAAAAGTACATTCCACCCAACAATATGTCTTTAAAGATAAGGTATACGGTGTACATTCTGGAGCGCAAGATAAGACACACCCTCAAAAGTTTGGTGGTATATATATATATATATATATATATATAATGTTTTTTTACACAATTCCCATGATTTTTGGGTGGGGTATAAAAACTCCTTGAAATCCATTCATAACGAGACTTCAATTCCTAATTTGATTGAAAAAAGATCATAGTTGGACGAAAACTGATTTCAAATATGGAAGCAATAATTTCCATAATAAACGCTGACCTGAAGACGATCACAGATCCCTGCTGGGAGTTTCCTGCATTGAAGCAGGAACTGGAGGATACTATAAATTAGCTGCGTGTCAAGAGGAGCTGGTTGCAGTTGAAAGCTGCAATCCATCTATTGTTGGCTCTGAACGCTAGAGCCAGGGCAGGGATTTTGTTTGTGAGAACATAAATCACATACTCCTCGGTTTATGTGAAATAAACTAAATAAAAAAACAAAAAATAAAAAAAAAATCTGTTGTTTTATTTAAAAAACATTTTTTTATTTCAGAATGATTTTGTTTTTGTTGTTGTTGTTGTTGTTGGTTTCCTCGGAAATGACTATAGGGGGAGGGTTAGACTGAAAGTGTATAGTCATCTTATTTAATTTAGTTCGATAAAACTTCCAACGCAATTTTCATAGCTGCGCTCTTGATCAATGTGTTCGTTATAATCAAACACCAGAGTAATCCAGAGCAGTGGATTTTCCGATTGTTGGAATAAGTCAAGAGCCTTCTCATCTTCCTGCATCTGCTCCTCTTCTTCTTCGGTAAATGGTTGTCCGCACCACTTTCTCATGAAATCATCAGCATGTAAAATATACAACAACATTTTTGACACTTTCCCAACTGATGTATGCTTCGTATATGGGTCACGCCTTCAAACTGTGAAACTTTAATTCAGCCAAGAAAATTTTTACTATGTGTAAAAAATTTCAATAGAAACAGAAAGCAAAATCAAAACTGGTAAAGCCGCATTCACGTTGTGGTAAAGATGTTTAATATGTGTGTAGACTATTGAATGTATATTCCCACCATAGCAAGGGTACAATAAAATATATATATGTATATATTGTGTCCAATATCTTATATGAGCGCTTTATATTTTATATTTTCCTTATCAATATCATTAAATACACACAGCTCATTAAAACTACTCGTTATTCTCAAGGGATGAAAACCATCAGTTGTCAATCCTAATATAGTTATGGAACCACCGAATACTTCAATTTTTAAATGTTCGTTTTACTGTAAATTGATACGGCACTGATGTTAGGTTCCCAGGTATTGGATCGCCTCTACACATTTTCAACAACAAACATTTACTACCATCCTTTGGCTTTAGATAAACTGATAAACTACAATCAATCACATATACTCTTACAATTTTAAAATATTTCCACGATGTATGACAAATGCAATATTTATCAATATTTACCAATGTCAGTAGTAGGGCTATGTAGGTCCTGGCACAGGAAATGAGTCATCATGCGTCGTCAGAGTCAAGGTCAAGAGCTGTGTGTGTGTCATGCGTCATCAGAGTCAAGGTCAAGGTGTGTGTGTGTGTATGAGTGTGTGTGTGCAGAGATAAGAAGAGCGTGAAAGAGAGAGAGAGAGAGAGAGAGAGAGATAATAACACCAAACAGAGTGAGAGAGATAAAAAGATGGATACAAGAACTCCAAGGTTGAATTTATTTTGTGTGTGCGCGCATGTGTATATGAGTTAAAAATAGATGAGAAATCATGTTCCTAAGAAAAAAACAACATCATGGTCAACAAGGTTAAACAAGTTTTGCAGATAAGAGAATTGAAAAAACATGTAGAAATAAATCCCCTCAGGGTGAAACAAGTTTTGTAGATAAGAATGGGGAAATCAAGTTTGACGTAAATGACTCAAGGTTGAATTTACTATAAAGTCAAGGTTAATTTATATTTAGAAAGTTGCATAGTGACTAATGTTTTATGAGAGTAGAATTAAAGAGCTTGATTTATGAATATAAGCAGTAAAAAAGGGTGATTCAACTCAGTGTAAGCGAAATTGTGGCTGTTTCAAGTGAACGTTTAAAGTAATACATTTATGTGCGCGCATATGAACATATCTATATCAAGCGTTTAATAGTGAAAGTGTTGTGAACGAAAATGGATACCTACATTGAAGAGGTGCTTGAAAGGCATCAATCAATTTTATTTGATATGCTCATGCATAAAAAAAAGTGTGGGAAACTGTGAAAAAAACATTGAAAATTGTACAAATGATCTAGACTTGTTGCAGAAATGTTTGAGTGATACTAGAACTACCGGTAAAAAGTACCATCTTACCACGGCAATCGGTAAATTAAAATCTTTTAAACAAATGATGTTAAAAAATGTATCTGAAGAACAACAGCATATTGACGATTCTTTGATATGGGAAGATCTGCCACATAGTGCGTTTTCACAAAGAATAAAATCAGGTGTGATTACAAATTTAAATCATACAGACCCCAAATCATTTTTGGAGGCTTGCAGAACAGTGGTTATTGAAAAGCTAAAAGAAGTGCTGAATGAATACATCAACATCAAAACAAATGCAGTATTTTGTGCTGAGTTCCGGAAATATGAAGGTGAAGAGCAACAACAAGACATCAAATACCTCAACACCAAAAATATTATTGTAAATGCTGGTAGTGACTTAGAAGAAGTTATAATAGAAAATTTAGAAAAACCATTGTTAAGAAAATTAGAAGAATTTCAAGAGAAAAATAGTGGATGGACACTATCATCTATAATAAATGTAATTTTAAATATAAATAAATATTCACCAATTGTAGGAAGTTCGTATATTAAAACACCACTAACTATATCTACCAAGAAAGCATGTGTTAATGTGAAAAATACTGACAATGCATGCTTTGCATGGGCTGTAGTATCGGCTTTGTTTCCTGCAAACAAAAACGTGGATAGACCAACAAGTTATCCACATTATAAAAATGTATTAAATTTAAATAGTATAACTTTTCCAATGTCTTTAAATTTAGTTCCATTATTTGAAAAAAATAACAATATTTCCATAAATATTTTCACATTACATAGAGAAAAAAATGATAAGAAAGCAGAAATATATCCACTTAAATTATCTCAATTAGCATGTAAAGAAAAAAAGCATATCAATTTATTGTTGTTAGAAGAACATGTAAATGATGATTGTACAGTCTTAAAACAACATTTTATTTGGATTAAAAACCTTTCTGCACTAGTTCGAAGTACATTAACTAAAAGCGAAAAGAAGCTTCATTTCTGTAATAGATGCCTCCACTATTTTTATTCTAGTGAAAAATTAGATATTCATATAAATGATTGCACCAATCAAAATAATTGTAAAATTAAGTTACCTACACCAGAAAATAAAATATTGTTATTTAAGAACTTTAGAAATAAAATTATGACTCCATTTGTAATATATGCAGACTTGGAATGTATCTTAAAAGAAATTGATGATAGGAATAGGTATCAAGAACACATACCCTGCTCTATAGGGTTTTATGTTAAAAGTTCCTTCAAATCTAGTTATACAACCTACATGGCATTTCGAAGGGAAAATTGTATAGATTGGTTTATGAATGAACTAAAAACGTTAGTTCTGCTTCTGGATTCTGATGTTTCAAGCATAGTACCAATTGAGAATCTTTCCATTGAGCAACAGGAGAGTTTTAATGCTGCAACCGCATGTTATATATGCAATCAACAGTTTTCACCAAATGACATCAAGGTTCGTGATCATTGCCATTTTACAGGAGCTTATCGTGGCCCTGCGCACAGTATCTGCAATTTAAATTATAAAGATAATCTAACTATACCAATTATTTTTCATAACCTAAGCGGCTATGATGCACATTTTATAATTAAAGAAATTCATTAAATTGGAGCTGGTGAAGTGAATGTGCTACCATTAAATAAAGAAAAATATATTTCATTCACAAAATTGCTTTCTAATACAAAAATTAATTTCAGATTCATTGACTCTTTTAGGTTTTTGAGTAGTAGTTTAGATTCACTATCATCTTTATTAAATGAATTCCCAATACTTGAATCTGAATTTAGCTATTTAACACAAGATCAACGGAATCTATTGAAGCGTAAAGGTGTTTATCCCTATGATTATTTAAATAGTTTTGAAAAATTTTCCGAAGAGTATTTACCCGAAAAACATTTGTTTTACAATAAATTAATTAAGGAAGACATAAATAGTGAAGATTATTTACATGCTCAAAATGTATGGAATCATTTAAGCCTAAGAAATTTGGGTGAATATTCCGATTTATATTTAAAGACAGATGTTCTTTTATTAGCTGATGTTTTTGAACAATTTCGTTCTAATTCTGTTAAAACGCATAAATTGGATCCAGATCATTATTATTCTCTACCAGGTTATACTTGGGATGCAATGCTTTTCTATACAGGGGTAAAACTAGAACTTCTTGATGATATAGACATGATAATGTTTATTGAAAGAGGTATCCGTGGTGGACTAAGCCAATGTTCAAAAAAGTATGCTGAAGCCAACAATGAGTACTTAGATAGTTTTGATGTTAGTAAACCAAGCACATTTTTAATGTATTGGGATATCAATAACCAATATGGGTATGCAATGAGCCAGTTATTACCAACAGGGAATTTCAAGTGGGTTGATAATATTCATGAATTCACAGAAGATGCAATTTGTTCTCTCTTGGATGGTTCGCCCAAGGGATACATTTTTGAGGTTGACTTAAGTTATCCGATAGAATTGCATGATATGCATAGTGATATACCATTTTGTCCAGAACTTATGCACCCTCCTAAGTCTAAACAAAAAAAATTATTAGCGACTTTAACAGATAAAAACAGATATGTGATTCATTATAGGAATTTGTGCCAAGCTTTATTACACGGCCTCAAATTAAATAAAGTACATAGAGTTCTCGAATTTGATCAATCTGCATGGCTTAAGCCATACATTGATTTAAATACACAATTAAGAACTCTAGCTACAAACAAACTTGACATTGAACGCTATAAATTATATAATAATGCGGTTTTTGGAAAATGTATGGAAAATGTTAGAAAGTATAGCAATGTTAAATTAGTCTCAAAATGGGAGGGAAGGTATGGGGCCAAAGCATTGATAGCATCACCTTTTTTTAAAAACAGAACCATCTTTAATGAAAATTTGGTAGCGATTGAACTTCAAAAAGCTGAAGTTTACTTCAACAAACCGATATATGTAGGATTATGTATTCTAGATATTGCCAAAACTTTAATATATGAGTATCACTATGATTACATGAAAATAAAATTTGGTAATAATTGCACAGCTATGTACACTGATACAGATAGCTTAATTTATGAAATTTCTTGCAACAATATATATGATATGATTTAAAAGTGATTGCATTATACGTTTTGATACCAGTGACTATCCACAAAGTAATATTTGGGGAATACCTCAAGTAAATAAAAAAGTAATAGGTTTGATGAAAGATGAAATGAATGGACATATTATATCGCATTTTGTAGGTTTAAGATCAAAAATGTATTCAATTAAGGTAGAAAATAAGGAAAAAGTAAAAAAAATCAAAGGTGTAAAGAAAAATTTTGTCAAAAAAGAAAATTTTTTTTAATGACTTTTTAGATTGTTTAGTTAATAACAATAATAAATCTGTTGAGCAAAATTTAATAAAATCACAAAAACATATAGTAAGTAGTATTGTTAAAAAAAAAAATAGCGTTAAGTGCGACAGATGATAAGCGATATGCTATAGAAAATAGTTAAAATTTAATAAAATCACAAAAAAATATAGTAAGTAGTATTGTTAAAAAAAAAATAGCGTTAAGTGCGACAGATGATAAGCGATATGCTATAGAAAATAGTTATTGCACATTACCATGGGGGCATTACAAAATAATCTGTGAAAAATAAAAACTTAAAAAAGTATTTGAAAGATTTATTTAATGAACCAGTCTTCAGGTTAGTACAACGACAACAGCAACAAAGTAAAAAGTACATTCCACCCAACAATATGTCTTTAAAGATAAGGTATACGGTGTACATTCTGGAGCGCAACGTGTTCTTTTAAGATAAGACACACCCTCAAAAGTTTGGTGGTATATATATATATATATATATATATATATATATATATAATGTTTTTTTACACAATTCCCATGATTTTTGGGTGGGGTATAAAAACTCCTTGAAATCCATTCATAACGAGACTTCAATTCCTAATTTGATTGAAAAAAGATCATAGTTGGACGAAAACTGATTTCAAATATGGAAGCAATAATTTCCATAATAAACGCTGACCTGAAGACGATCACAGATCCCTGCTGGGAGTTTCCTGCATTGAAGCAGGAACTGGAGGATACTATAAATTAGCTGCGTGTCAAGAGGAGCTGGTTGCAGTTGAAAGCTGCAATCCATCTATTGTTGGCTCTGAACGCTAGAGCCAGGGCAGGGGATTTTGTTTGTGAGAACATAAATCACATACTCCTCGGTTTATGTGAAATAAACTAAATAAAAAAACAAAAAATTAAAAAAAATATGTTGTTTTATTTAAAAAACATTTTTTTATTTCAGAATGATTTTGTTTTTGTTGTTGTTGTTGTTGTTGTTGTTGGTTTCCTCGGAAATGACTATAAGGGAGGGTTAGACTGAAAGTGTATAGTCGTCTTATTTAATTTAGTTCGATAAAACTTCTAACGCAATTTTCATAGCTGCGCTCTTGATCAATGTGTTCGTTATAATCAAACACCAGAGTCCTCCAGAGCAGTGGATTTTCGGATTGTTGGAATAAGTCAAGAGCCTTCTCATCTTCCTGCATCTGCTCCTCTTCTTCTTCGGTAAATGGTTGTCGGCACCACTTTCTCATGAAATCATCAGCATGTAAAATATACAACAACATTTTTGACACTTTCCCAACTGATGTATGCTTCGTATATGGGTCACGCCTTCAAACTGTGAAACTTTAATTCAGCCAAGAAAATTTTTACTATGTGTAAAAAATTTCAATAGAAACAGAAAACAAAATCAAAACTGGTAAAGCCGCATTCACGTTGTGGTAAAGATGTTTAATATGTGTGTAGACTATTGAATGTATATTCCCACCATAGCAAGGGTACAATAAAATATATATATGTATATATTGTGTCCAATATCTTATATGAGCGCTTTATATTTTATATTTTCCTTATCAATATCATTAAATACACACAGCTCATTAAAACTACTCGTTATTCTCAAGGGATGAAAACCATCAGTTGTCAATCCTAATATAGTTATGGAACCACCGAATACTTCAATTTTTAAATGTTCGTTTTACTGTAAATTGATACGGCACTGATGTTAGGTTCCCAGGTATTGGATCGCCTCTACACATTTTCAACAACAAACATTTACTACCATCCTCTGGCTTTGGATAAACTGATAAACTACAATCAATCACATATACTCTTACAATTTTAAAATATTTCCACGATGTATGACAAATGCAATATTTATCAATATTTACCAATGTCAGTAGTAGGGCTATGTAGGTCCTGACACAGGAAATGAGTCATCATGCGTCGTCAGAGTCAAGGTCAAGAGCTGTGTGTGTGTCATGCGTCATCAGAGTCAAGGTCAAGGTTTTTTTTTTTTTTTTTTTTTTTGCGATTGAAGGTGGAAACCTTGCATGAGGCACCAATGGTCCGACGTCCATTGGTAGTGCCGGATTCCTACCGGCTAAAACCACCTCCCTTCCCAAACCGGCCGATTTAGGTCCCCCGCGGAACCACCGTAAGGCATTACTTCGCGGGGATCGGAATAAAGACTTAGCTTTCTCTGTCATTCGCTCTGCGTTCACGCTCTAAACGCCTAAGGTCGCAGAGTATTCGAACCGCTATGTCACTTACAATGATCCAGTTTTCCTTATTCTGAAGCATGTGGTGTACGATATTATCGGGAGTTGGCCACTCCCCAAATTTGTCCCGTAACGTAATTCTCTCGGTTACGTATCGTGGGCAATGAAAAAATACATGTTCCGCATTTTCGGAAACGGTTTCGCAATGTGGACAGTTTGGGATGGTTTCATGTCCTCGTTTTAAGAGATATTCTCTGTAACATCCATGACCCGTCAAGAACTGAGTCAGATAGAAGTTTGTTTCGCCGTGAGCACGGTTAATCCATGCATCGATGACTGGTATGAGACGATGTGTCCATCTTCCCTTTAACGATTCGTTCCACTGCTGTTGCCAAACAGCGATGCTACGATTTCTTTCGGATTTTCTCTTTTCGTCGCCTACTCGGCCATTTCGGACTCGCTCGGTTCTTAGAGCTATCATTTCTTCAGCGAGCAAATCGATAGGTAGCATTGAAGAAACTACGAGTATAGCATCGTTGGAAACTGTTCGAAATGTACAAGCGACTCTTAATGCGCTTAATCGGTGGACAGATTTAATTCCCCTCACATAAGACTTAACTTTCGCTGCGCAGGACCATATTTCCACTGCGTACATAAGTATCGAACTCGCAGTTTTTGCAAGGAGTAGTCTCTTACTCTGTCTCGGACCTCCGATATTACTCATCAGCCTTGAAAGTGCACTAACAGTTTTCGACGACCTTTTGCATATATGCTCTAGGTGGTATTTGAAGGTTAGACGTGAGTCAATAATCACTCCAAGGTACTTAATACATGGTTGAGAGACCACTACATGCCCTCCCACTCTGAACGATATCGTTTCTCGTACTTTCCTACTCGTAATAAGCACTGCTTCCGTCTTATGATCTGCAAGTTGCAAACCGGCTATAGCTAACCAACTACGTACAGTTGCAACTGTCTCGTTACAGTGCAGTTCGATATCTTCTATCGTTTTTGCCACAACCACCACAGCGATATCGTCTGCAAAGCCGATAATTGAAGCTTCTCGTGGAATCGGTAGACGCAGAATTTCGTCATACATAACATTCCATAACAGCGGTCCTAGGACTGAGCCTTGAGGCACGCCGCCAGTTACTTCGTATTCTTTTATTCCCTCATCAGAATCATAGAGAAGGACTCTATTTGTAAGGTAGCTCGATATAATTTTACGCAGATATTCTGGTATTTCAATCCGGTAAAGACAGCTCATGATGCGTTCCCAATTCGCCGAATTAAACGCGTTTTTTACGTCCAAGGTTATAACGGCGCAGTATTTTTTGGTGCCTCCTTTCCAACGTTTGCCCTCTATAGCGGCTTGGGCTCTCGTTATTACCGCGCTGATTGCGTCTACGGTAGATTTTGACTTACGAAAGCCGTACTGGTGTTCCGATAGGCCTCCTGATATTTCAATTGCAGGCTGTAGCCTGTTGTAAATTATACGCTCGAGGATTTTACCAACCGTGTCTAATAGACAAATAGGACGATAAGATGATGGTTCATTTGGATTTCCTTTTCCCTTCGGCAGTAGGACAAGTCTTTGGCGCTTCCAAGATTGAGGAAAAACGCCCTCCTGAACACACGCATTAAACATCTCGGCAAATAAATCCGGTCGCGTATAAATTGCGATTTTAAGGGCTCTATTTGGAATACCATCCAGCCCAGGAGCCTTTCTATCGTGTACCTTCTTACAGGCTTCGAATACTTCTTCGCGTGTTATGATGGGTATAGGCGCGATCTCGTGGAAGCTTAGACTACCCATCTCCCTGCTCTCCTGATGAGGAAATAGAGTCTCAACTATTCGTCGTAACAATACTGGGCACGTCGGCGATTGCGTGCGGGGACCTTTTAGCCTCATCGATACGATTTTGTAAGCTTTGCCCCAGACATCATTATTAAGTTCTTCACAGAGAGTCCTAAAACAAAGACGCTTGCTGTTCTTAATCGCTTTTTTAAAACGAGTTCTCGCCTCTTGATGTGCATTGCGTGCGAGTTGCGCTTGTTGGTCATCGCCGTATCGAGTCCGCGAACGCTGGTAAATTCTTCTTGTTCGGAGGCACGCCGATCTAAGTTCCGCTATCTCGGCGGTCCACCAATATACCGGAGGTCGGTGCTTTCCTGTGGCCAATCTGGACATTGATGTATTACACGCGTTGACTAGCAGCCGTGATACCTGCGTTACAAATTCCCCTGCACTTCTAGCTTCAATTATCGCTTCACTAACGATGAAACTTAACAGATCTTCATCAAGCGTATTGGCATTCCATTTAGATCGCTTCAGTGTTGCCCTGCTAGTGTGGGTTGCTGGCTCAGTGCTCGCGCTAAATAAAATAGCATTGTGGTCACTATGCGTGTAATGGTCGCTCACGCGCCAGTTAGCATCTCGTAGCAGGTTACTGCTGGCAAAGGTGATGTCAATAATAGATCCCGATCTTGCTGTACTAAAGGTGTTCGTACTTCCGCTGTTAGCTAAAACAATATCTAGGCAGGAGAAAGCTTCAAGTAGAACGGTTCCTCTGCGATTTGTGTATGAGCTTCCCCATTCCGAGGCCCATGCATTAAAATCGCCTGCGATTATCACAGGGCTCTTACCGGAAGCATCGGCAACTATTCTATCTAAAACCATCTCAAAAATTTCGATAGTAGCGCTAGGTGGAATATAGCAGCTATATATGTAGATACCGTTTATCTTAGCCCTTATAAAGAAGTCCTCGGGGACCTCGGGGTATTCCTGAATGGAGGCGTTTCCACAAACCCAAATTGCAGATGTTTTTGTCGTGTCGGTTACCCAACTATTTCCAGATAGGTTCCTATATGGCTCGCAGAGAATCGCTACATCAATCTTCCGTTCACGAACAGTTTGCTGTAGGAGGTCTTGGGCCGCTTCACAGTGATTAAGATTGAGTTGCATTACTTTCATATTTTTTTCGAAGTACTTTCTACCGCTTTTTTGTATTCGGGACATCTTTTACTACCGGTTATATGTAAATAATCGATATTGTTTGCTACGCAGAGCAAACATTTTGGCCGGGCTTTACAGACCTTCAATTTGTGGCCTTTTTTTCCGCATCTGATGCACAGATCCGTTCGGTCGTTAGCGCTTTTGCACACTCTCGCGTAGTGTCCGAACTCAAGGCATTTAAAGCATCGCTTAAGCTCAGTCTTTTCTCGTATTCGGCAGTAAACCCAACCGATCCGCACTTTCCCAACTCTCAGCAGTCTGTTCGCTATTTCTGTTGGTACTTTTATGGTGGCTGTTTGCGTTCCACCATAGGCTCTCCTCACGTTTTTGATCATCGTGACTTTGAATTCCAAATTCAGTTGATCTGTTAAGGCGGAACAGATCTCCTCCTTCGACGTCGCTTCGTCTATATCCTTGCATTCTATCAAGACCTCCTGTGTAAGGGACCAGACGTCAAGGTCAAGGTGTGTGTGTGTGTATGTGTGTGTGTGTGTGCAGAGATAAGAAGAGCGTGAAAGAGAGAGAGAGAGAGAGATAATAACACCAAACAGAGTGAGAGAGATAAAAAGATGGATACAAGAACTCCAAGGTTGAATTTATTTTGTGTGTGCGCGCATGTGTATATGAGTTAAAAATAGATGAGAAATCATGTTCCTAAGAAAAAAACAACATCATGGTCAACAAGGTTAAACAAGTTTTGCAGATAAGAGAATTGAAAAAACATGTAGAAATAAATCCCCTCAGGGTGAAACAAGTTTTGTAGATAAGAATGGGGAAATCAAGTTTGACGTAAATGACTCAAGGTTGAATTTACTATAAAGTCAAGGTTAATTTATATTTAGAAAGTTGCATAGTGACTAATGTTTTATGAGAGTAGAATTAAAGAGCTTGATTTATGAATATAAGCAGTAAAAAAGGGTGATTCAACTCAGTGTAAGCGAAATTGTGGCTGTTTCAAGTGAACGTTTAAAGTAATACATTTATGAACATATCTATATCAAGCGTTTAATAGTGAAAGTGTTGTGAACGAAAATGGATACCTACATTGAAGAGGTGCTTGAAAGGCATCAATCAATTTTATTTGATATGCTCATGCATAAAAAAAAGTGTGGGAAACTGTGAAAAAAACATTGAAAATTGTACAAATGATCTAGACTTGTTGCAGAAATGTTTGAGTGATACTAGAACTACCGGTAAAAAGTACCATCTTACCACGGCAATCGGTAAATTAAAATCTTTTAAACAAATGATGTTAAAAAATGTATCTGAAGAACAACAGCATATTGACGATTCTTTGATATGGGAAGATCTGCCACATAGTGCGTTTTCACAAAGAATAAAATCAGGTGTGATTACAAATTTAAATCATACAGACCCCAAATCATTTTTGGAGGCTTGCAGAACAGTGGTTATTGAAAAGCTAAAAGAAGTGCTGAATGAATACATCAACATCAAAACAAATGCAGTATTTTGTGCTGAGTTCCGGAAATATGAAGGTGAAGAGCAACAACAAGACATCAAATACCTCAACACCAAAAATATTATTGTAAATGCTGGTAGTGACTTAGAAGAAGTTATAATAGAAAATTTAGAAAAACCATTGTTAAGAAAATTAGAAGAATTTCAAGAGAAAAATAGTGGATGGACACTATCATCTATAATAAATGTAATTTTAAATATAAATAAATATTCACCAATTGTAGGAAGTTCGTATATTAAAACACCACTAACTATATCTACCAAGAAAGCATGTGTTAATGTGAAAAATACTGACAATGCATGCTTTGCATGGGCTGTAGTATCGGCTTTGTTTCCTGCAAACAAAAACGTGGATAGACCAACAAGTTATCCACATTATAAAAATGTATTAAATTTAAATAGTATAACTTTTCCAATGTCTTTAAATTTAGTTCCATTATTTGAAAAAAATAACAATATTTCCATAAATATTTTCATATTACATAGAGAAAAAAATGATAAGAAAGCAGAAATATATCCACTTTAATTATCTCAATTAGCATGTAAAGAAAAAAAGCATATCAATTTATTGTTGTTAGAAGAACATGTAAATGATGATTGTACAGTCTTAAAACAACATTTTATTTGGATTAAAAACCTTTCTGCACTAGTTCGAAGTACATTAACTAAAAGCGAAAAGAAGCTTCATTTCTGTAATAGATGCCTCCACTATTTTTATTCTAGTGAAAAATTAGATATTCATATAAATGATTGCACCAATCAAAATAATTGTAAAATTAAGTTGCCTACACCAGAAAATAAAATATTGTTATTTAAGAACTTTAGAAATAAAATTATGACTCCATTTGTAATATATGCAGACTTGGAATGTATCTTAAAAGAAATTGATGATAGGAATAGGTATCAAGAACACATACCCTGCTCTATAGGGTTTTATGTTAAAAGTTCCTTCAAATCTAGTTATACAACCTACATGGCATTTCGAGGGGAAAATTGTATAGATTGGTTTATGAATGAACTAAAAACGTTAGTTCTGCTTCTGGATTCTGATGTTTCAAGCATAGTACCAATTGAGAATCTTTCCATTGAGCAACAGGAGAGTTTTAATGCTGCAACCGCATGTTATATATGCAATCAACAGTTTTCACCAAATGACATCAAGGTTCGTGATCATTGCCATTTTACAGGAGCTTATCGTGGCCCTGCGCACAGTATCTGCAATTTAAATTATAAAGATAATCTAACTATACCAATTATTTTTCATAACCTAAGCGGCTATGATGCACATTTTATAATTAAAGAAATTCATTAAATTGGAGCTGGTGAAGTGAATGTGCTACCATTAAATAAAGAAAAATATATTTCATTCACAAAATTGCTTTCTAATACAAAAATTAATTTCAGATTCATTGACTCTTTTAGGTTTTTGAGTAGTAGTTTAGATTCACTATCATCTTTATTAAATGAATTCCCAATACTTGAATCTGAATTTAGCTATTTAACACAAGATCAACGGAATCTATTGAAGCGTAAAGGTGTTTATCCCTATGATTATTTAAATAGTTTTGAAAAATTTTCCGAAGAGTATTTACCCGAAAAACATTTGTTTTACAATAAATTAAATAAGGAAGACATAAATAGTGAAGATTATTTACATGCTCAAAATGTATGGAATCATTTAAGCCTAAGAAATTTGGGTGAATATTCCGATTTATATTTAAAGACAGATGTTCTTTTATTAGCTGATGTTTTTGAACAATTTCGTTCTAATTCTGTTAAAACGCATAAATTGGATCCAGATCATTATTATTCTCTACCAGGTTATACTTGGGATGCAATGCTTTTCTATACAGGGGTAAAACTAGAACTTCTTGATGATATAGACATGATAATGTTTATTGAAAGAGGTATCCGTGGTGGACTAAGCCAATGTTCAAAAAAGTATGCTGAAGCCAACAATGAGTACTTAGATAGTTTTGATGTTAGTAAACCAAGCACATTTTTAATGTATTGGGATATCAATAACCAATATGGGTATGCAATGAGCCAGTTATTACCAACAGGGAATTTCAAGTGGGTTGATAATATTCATGAATTCACAGTAGATGCAATTTGTTCTCTCTTGGATGGTTCGCCCAAGGGATACATTTTTGAGGTTGACTTAAGTTATCCGATAGAATTGCATGATATGCATAGTGATATACCATTTTGTCCAGAACTTATGCACCCTCCTAAGTCTAAACAAAAAAAATTATTAGCGACTTTAACAGATAAAAACAGATATGTGATTCATTATAGGAATTTGTGCCAAGCTTTATTACACGGCCTCAAATTAAATAAAGTACATAGAGTTCTCGAATTTGATCAATCTGCATGGCTTAAGCCATACATTGATTTAAATACACAATTAAGAACTCTAGCTACAAACAAACTTGACATTGAACGCTATAAATTATATAATAATGCGGTTTTTGGAAAATGTATGGAAAATGTTAGAAAGTATAGCAATGTTAAATTAGTCTCAAAATGGGAGGGAAGGTATGGGGCCAAAGCATTGATAGCATCACCTTTTTTTAAAAACAGAACCATCTTTAATGAAAATTTGGTAGCGATTGAACTTCAAAAAGCTGAAGTTTACTTCAACAAACCGATATATGTAGGATTATGTATTCTAGATATTGCCAAAACTTTAATATATGAGTATCACTATGATTACATGAAAATAAAATTTGGTAATAATTGCACAGCTATGTACACTGATACAGATAGCTTAATTTATGAAATTTCTTGCAACAATATATATGATATGATTTAAAAGTGATTGCATTATACGTTTTGATACCAGTGACTATCCACAAAGTAATATTTGGGGAATACCTCAAGTAAATAAAAAAGTAATAGGTTTGATGAAAGATGAAATGAATGGACATATTATATCGCATTTTGTAGGTTTAAGATCAAAAATGTATTCAATTAAGGTAGAAAATAAGGAAAAAGTAAAAAAAATCAAAGGTGTAAAGAAAAATTTTGTCAAAAAAGAAAATTTTTTTTAATGACTTTTTAGATTGTTTAGTTAATAACAATAATAAATCTGTTGAGCAAAATTTAATAAAATCACAAAAACATATAGTAAGTAGTATTGTTAAAAAAAAAAATAGCGTTAAGTGCGACAGATGATAAGCGATATGCTATAGAAAATAGTTAAAATTTAATAAAATCACAAAAAAATATAGTAAGTAGTATTGTTAAAAAAAAAATAGCGTTAAGTGCGACAGATGATAAGCGATATGCTATAGAAAATAGTTATTGCACATTACCATGGGGGCATTACAAAATAATCTGTGAAAAATAAAAACTTAAAAAAGTATTTGAAAGATTTATTTAATGAACCAGTCTTCAGGTTAGTACAACGACAACAGCAACAAAGTAAAAAGTACATTCCACCCAACAATATGTCTTTAAAGATAAGGTATACGGTGTACATTCTGGAGCGCAACGTGTTCTTTTAAGATAAGACACACCCTCAAAAGTTTGGTGGTATATATATATATATATATAATTTTCGTTAAAGGAATTTGTATTTAATAAAAAAAATAAAACACTTTCCTTTTACTTTTTATAATATTTTTATTCTCTTATTCTAAAGAAAAGCTTCAGATCCCTTACCGTTGGTCGGGGGAAATCTTAGGCTATACGTTGTGACAGAATTCTTAGAACTGAACTTAATGAGATCAAATGATCCCTTTTTATACTATTCGTATGACTATGGATGATGCAATGATACTTGTGTTCGGATTCATATGCTGAAGGCTAAAGTGTTACTTTGTTTATGTTTGTGATTCTTTTATGCTGAAGGCTAAAGTGTTACTTTGTTTATGTTTGTGATTCTTTTATGCTGAAGGCTAAAAGTTCTGGTAATCATTTTATGTCATTTTAATGTCCGCATCATTGTATCTATGTTGTTTATTTCATTTTTCATTATGGTATTTTAATGTCCGCATCATTGTATCTGTGTTGTTTATTTCATTTTTCATTATGGTATTTCACAATCGCATCATTGTATTAAATGTATTTTCTTATTGACTTTTGTTAATTGAATTTGAATTCGAGCGTTTCTTCACAAGTTTGCTCTGACATAACACCTCCCCCTTTAGAGTCTTCTAATGGTCGGAAAGTGACCGTTGGAAGATTTACATTATTTATAATCTTCTCATTTTTATTTCTTATTTTTATGTAAATATAAATGATTACAATGATTACTATGGTTACAAAGATAAAGTATATCGTTAAATTTGACTTTTTATGTTTATATTTGAGTTCTTGAATTTCTTTTAAATTGTTAATACTTTGATAATGTATTTCTTGGAAAGTTAAATCATCTATTTTAGTATAATTAATATCTAAAATGGTATTTGGAATTAATGGTTCATGTTTATAGTTTTTCCTTTCATACTCTCTATTATTTATTTTAATTTTACAATTTTCAAATTTGATGAGATAGTTGCCTTTTATTACAATCTTTTGATTGTTACAGTTTTGAATTATTTCCTGTAATTTTATATTAATTAATACAAGATTATTATTTCCTATTTCTAATACAGCTTCATTAAAATTTGTTTCAAGTTTACAGTTCATTGATTCTTTAAGTATATTTTCAATACAATCATCATTTATTTTACTTAAATTTGTTACGTATTTTGTGTTTTCATAAACAATTTGGTCTTTGGTTAAATACTGGTTTGTATTTATTTTTAATTGTGAATTATTTTCTTTATTTGGAATGGGTTGAACGTAAATATTTTTATATAACTCAGTTGTAAATTTGGGAATTTTAATGATGAAGATGATATTACTTTTATATAGAGCTAAACTGAGGTTCAATTCTTTTAAGTTATTTATATTAATTCCGTATTTATTTATTTCTTCTGTAGTTAAAATATCTCTACTTAGTACTCCTAACCTTGACGTCATTATTATTTCTTTTATTTTTCCTATATCCTCATGTAAATAGTCGAGGTTTTCTCTCAACTTTATTTCATACTGTATTTTAGCTATATCTTTTTCGTAATTATAACTGTCTATAAATGTGTTAATTCTCTTTATTATGTTCTTGGTTTCATTATTCAATGTTTCAGTTAATATTTTTATTTGTTTGTTAAATTTATCGTTAATTATTATTTGATTATTTAAATTTGAAATTTCGTTATTGCTGTTCGTTTCAATTATTTTTAAACGTTCTTCAATAGCTTCACGATCATTGTCGTCCATAGTACCATATAAAATTTTCATACCTGTGCTTATAATATTAAACAATCCTCGTTTCTGCCTATTTTGTTTAGGATGGGGTAAAAGAACTTCAAATTCTTTACGTATTTTTGACATTTTCCTAGTTATACTATCATTTTCTTCGGGCATTTCTTTAACATTTCTTTCCATAATTTCTATATTATTTTCATACTCGGTCAAGTTTATTATGTGGATAATTGTATCATAACTTTTTATTAATGGGTATTCTTTTAGTTGGATTAAAGTAAAACCATTTCCTTTATTTAAATCAATGACTTCTAGCTCTGCTTGTACTTGCCTGAGGGTTGTCATAATCATCAAAATTATAATTATTTTCTGGATTGTCACCATATGTTGCGTTGTTTGATGCGATATCTCTGCTGCTACTGGTGGTTGTTGTTGTAAGTGTGCTGCTACTGCGGGCTCCATCTTAATTTGGTGAATTGTCCTCTGTTGGTTGAAATTTTGTTGTCTCAGCTCGGCACGTTGCGAATCTCGTCCAATTCGTTTATTGTTGCTTCTCATTTATTAATACGTTGGGGCTTTCGAAATATTTGCCACTTTTCGTTGGGTTCCACGTATTTATGAACCTTTGTTTAATTGAAATGTTCGTATATTTTTGATTAAACTTTCACATCTGTTTTCACTTGAAATTATTTTTCCTCTATGGAATTCGTAATATAAGTCATATTCGTTGACTGGATTACTAAATAATTTCGTAATACAATTTTTCCGATATTCGTTCGAAAAAAATTTTATATTTTTTTTTTTCTGAGTTCTTAAGTGTAAAATCGATATTCGTTCGATTTAATTTTTGTCACGGATTTGTTAAGTGTAAAATCGATATTCGTTCGATTTTATTTTTCACTTTTCAATGTTTTACTTGTGTACTAGTTATACCGATATTCATTCGATTCACTGGTTTCACAAAAATTTTTGATCGCGAGAAAATTTAATTTTTCGGTTCGATCACTGGATTACCATATCTCTTGTCTGATTGATAATCCTACCGACTGCGCCATTTTCGTTAAAGGAATTTGTATTTAATAAAAAAAATAAAACACTTTCCTTTTACTTTTTATAATATTTTTATTCTCTTATTCTAAAGAAAAGCTTCAGATCCCTTACCGTTGGTCGGGGGAAATCTTAGGCTATACGTCGTGACAGAATTCTTAGAACTGAACTTAATGAGATCAAATGATCCCTTTTTATACTATTCGTATGACTATGGATGATGCAATGATACTTGTGTTCGGATTCATATGCTGAAGGCTAAAGTGTTACTTTGTTTATGTTTGTGATTCTTTTATGCTGAAGGCTAAAGTGTTACTTTGTTTATGTTTGTGATTCTTTTATGCTGAAGGCTAAAAGTTCTGGTAATCATTTTATGTCATTTTAATGTCCGCATCATTGTATCTATGTTGTTTATTTCATTTTTCATTATGGTATTTTAATGTCCGCATCATTGTATCTGTGTTGTTTATTTCATTTTTCATTATGGTATTTCACAATCGCATCATTGTATTAAATGTATTTTCTTATTGACTTTTGTTAATTGAATTTGAATTCGAGCGTTTCTTCACAAGTTTGCTCTGACATAACATATATATATATATATAATGTTTTTTTACACAATTCCCATGATTTTTGGGTGGGGTATAAAAACTCCTTGAAATCCATTCATAACGAGACTTCAATTCCTAATTTGATTGAAAAAAGATCATAGTTGGACGAAAACTGATTTCAAATATGGAAGCAATAGTTTCCATAATAAACGCTGACCTGAAGACGATCACAGATCCCTGCTGGGAGTTTCCTGCATTGAAGCAGGAACTGGAGGATACTATAAATTAGCTGCGTGTCAAGAGGAGCTGGTTGCAGTTGAAAGCTGCAATCCATCTATTGTTGGCTCTGAACGCTAGAGCCAGGGCAGGGGATTTTGTTTGTGAGAACATAAATCACATACTCCTCGGTTTATGTGAAATAAACTAAATAAAAAAACAAAAAATTAAAAAAAATATGTTGTTTTATTTAAAAAAACATTTTTTTATTTCAGAATGATTTTGTTTTTGTTGTTGCTGTTGTTGTTGGTTTCCTCGGAAATGACTATAGGGGAGGGTTAGACTGAAAGTGTATAGTCGTCTTATTTAATTTAGTTCGATAAAACTTCTAACGCAATTTTCATAGCTGCGCTCTTGATCAATGTGTTCGTTATAATCAAACACCAGAGTCCTCCAGAGCAGTGGATTTTCGGATTGTTGGAATAAGTCAAGAGCCTTCTCATCTTCCTGCATCTGCTCCTCTTCTTCTTCGGTAAATGGTTGTCGGCACCACTTTCTCATGAAATCATCAGCATGTAAAATATACAACAACATTTTTGACACTTTCCCAACTGATGTATGCTTCGTATATGGGTCACGCCTTCAAACTGTGAAACTTTAATTCAGCCAAGAAAATTTTTACTATGTGTAAAAAATTTCAATAGAAACAGAAAACAAAATCAAAACTGGTAAAGCCGCATTCACGTTGTGGTAAAGATGTTTAATATGTGTGTAGACTATTGAATGTATATTCCCACCATAGCAAGGGTACAATAAAATATATATATGTATATATTGTGTCCAATATCTTATATGAGCGCTTTATATTTTATATTTTCCTTATCAATATCATTAAATACACACAGCTCATTAAAACTACTCGTTATTCTCAAGGGATGAAAACCATCAGTTGTCAATCCTAATATAGTTATGGAACCACCGAATACTTCAATTTTTAAATGTTCGTTTTACTGTAAATTGATACGGCACTGATGTTAGGTTCCCAGGTATTGGATCGCCTCTACACATTTTCAACAACAAACATTTACTACCATCCTCTGGCTTTAGATAAACTGATAAACTACAATCAATCACATATACTCTTACAATTTTAAAATATTTCCACGATGTATGACAAATGCAATATTTATCAATATTTACCAATGTCAGTAGTAGGGCTATGTAGGTCCTGGCACAGGAAATGAGTCATCATGCGTCGTCAGAGTCAAGGTCAAGAGCTGTGTGTGTGTCATGCGTCATCAGAGTCAAGGTCAAGGTGTGTGTGTGTATGTGTGTGTGTGTGTGCAGAGATAAGAAGAGCGTGAAAGAGAGAGAGAGAGAGAGAGAGAGAGAGATAATAACACCAAACAGAGTGAGAGAGATAAAAAGATGGATACAAGAACTCCAAGGTTGAATTTATTTTGTGTGTGCGCGCATGTGTATATGAGTTAAAAATAGATGAGAAATCATGTTCCTAAGAAAAAAACAACATCATGGTCAACAAGGTTAAACAAGTTTTGCAGATAAGAGAATTGAAAAAACATGTAGAAATAAATCCCCTCAGGGTGAAACAAGTTTTGTAGATAAGAATGGGGAAATCAAGTTTGACGTAAATGACTCAAGGTTGAATTTACTATAAAGTCAAGGTTAATTTATATTTAGAAAGTTGCATAGTGACTAATGTTTTATGAGAGTAGAATTAAAGAGCTTGATTTATGAATATAAGCAGTAAAAAAGGGTGATTCAACTCAGTGTAAGCGAAATTGTGGCTGTTTCAAGTGAACGTTTAAAGTAATACATTTATGTGCGCGCATATGAACATATCTATATCAAGCGTTTAATAGTGAAAGTGTTGTGAACGAAAATGGATACCTACATTGAAGAGGTGCTTGAAAGGCATCAATCAATTTTATTTGATATGCTCATGCATAAAAAAAAGTGTGGGAAACTGTGAAAAAAACATTGAAAATTGTACAAATGATCTAGACTTGTTGCAGAAATGTTTGAGTGATACTAGAACTACCGGTAAAAAGTACCATCTTACCACGGCAATCGGTAAATTAAAATCTTTTAAACAAATGATGTTAAAAAATGTATCTGAAGAACAACAGCATATTGACGATTCTTTGATATGGGAAGATCTGCCACATAGTGCGTTTTCACAAAGAATAAAATCAGGTGTGATTACAAATTTAAATCATACAGACCCCAAATCATTTTTGGAGGCTTGCAGAACAGTGGTTATTGAAAAGCTAAAAGAAGTGCTGAATGAATACATCAACATCAAAACAAATGCAGTATTTTGTGCTGAGTTCCGGAAATATGAAGGTGAAGAGCAACAACAAGACATCAAATACCTCAACACCAAAAATATTATTGTAAATGCTGGTAGTGACTTAGAAGAAGTTATAATAGAAAATTTAGAAAAACCATTGTTAAGAAAATTAGAAGAATTTCAAGAGAAAAATAGTGGATGGACACTATCATCTATAATAAATGTAATTTTAAATATAAATAAATATTCACCAATTGTAGGAAGTTCGTATATTAAAACACCACTAACTATATCTACCAAGAAAGCATGTGTTAATGTGAAAAATACTGACAATGCATGCTTTGCATGGGCTGTAGTATCGGCTTTGTTTCCTGCAAACAAAAACGTGGATAGACCAACAAGTTATCCACATTATAAAAATGTATTAAATTTAAATAGTATAACTTTTCCAATGTCTTTAAATTTAGTTCCATTATTTGAAAAAAATAACAATATTTCCATAAATATTTTCACATTACATAGAGAAAAAAATGATAAGAAAGCAGAAATATATCCACTTAAATTATCTCAATTAGCATGTAAAGAAAAAAAGCATATCAATTTATTGTTGTTAGAAGAACATGTAAATGATGATTGTACAGTCTTAAAACAACATTTTATTTGGATTAAAAACCTTTCTGCACTAGTTCGAAGTACATTAACTAAAAGCGAAAAGAAGCTTCATTTCTGTAATAGATGCCTCCACTATTTTTATTCTAGTGAAAAATTAGATATTCATATAAATGATTGCACCAATCAAAATAATTGTAAAATTAAGTTACCTACACCAGAAAATAAAATATTGTTATTTAAGAACTTTAGAAATAAAATTATGACTCCATTTGTAATATATGCAGACTTGGAATGTATCTTAAAAGAAATTGATGATAGGAATAGGTATCAAGAACACATACCCTGCTCTATAGGGTTTTATGTTAAAAGTTCCTTCAAATCTAGTTATACAACCTACATGGCATTTCGAGGGGAAAATTGTATAGATTGGTTTATGAATGAACTAAAAACGTTAGTTCTGCTTCTGGATTCTGATGTTTCAAGCATAGTACCAATTGAGAATCTTTCCATTGAGCAACAGGAGAGTTTTAATGCTGCAACCGCATGTTATATATGCAATCAACAGTTTTCACCAAATGACATCAAGGTTCGTGATCATTGCCATTTTACAGGAGCTTATCGTGGCCCTGCGCACAGTATCTGCAATTTAAATTATAAAGATAATTTAACTATACCAATTATTTTTCATAACCTAAGCGGCTATGATGCACATTTTATAATTAAAGAAATTCATAAAATTGGAGCTGGTGAAGTGAATGTGCTGCCATTAAATAAAGAAAAATATATTTCATTCACTAAATTGCTTTCTAATACAAAAATTTATTTCAGATTCATTGACTCTTTTAGGTTTTTGAGTAGTAGTTTAGATTCACTATCATCTTTATTAAATGAATTCCCAATACTTGAATCTGAATTTAGCTATTTAACGCAAGATCAGCGGAATCTATTGAAGCGTAAAGGTGTTTATCCCTATGATTATTTAAATAGTTTTGAAAAATTTTCTGAAGAGTATTTACCCGAAAAACATTTGTTTTACAATAAATTAAATAAGGAAGACATAAATAGTGAAGATTATTTACATGCTCAAAATGTATGGCATCATTTAAACCTAAGAAATTTGGGGGAATATTCCGATTTATATTTAAAAACGGATGTTCTTTTATTGGCTGATGTTTTTGAACAATTTCGTTCTAATTCCGTTAAAACACATAAATTAGATCCAGCTTATTATTATTCTCTCCCAGGTTATACTTGGGACGCAATGCTTTTCTATACAGGTGTACAACTGGAACTTCTTGATGATATAGACATGATTATGTTTTTTGAAAGAGGTATCCGTGGAGGACTAAGCCAATGTTCAAAAAAGTATGCTGAAGCCAACAATGAGTACTTAGATAGTTTTGATGTTAGTAAACCAAACACATTTTTAATGTATTAGGATATAAATAACCAATATGGTTATGCAATGAGCCAGTTATTACCAACAGGGAATTTCAAGTGGGTTGATAATATTCATGAATTCACAGTAGATACAATTTGTTCTCTCTTGGATAGTTCGCCCAAGGGCTACATTTTTGAGGTTGACTTAAGTTATCCGATAGAATTGCATGATATGCATAGCGATATGCCATTTTGTCCAGAACTTATGCACCCTCCTAAGTCTAAACGAAAAAAATTATTAGCGACTTTAACAGATAAAAACAGATATGTGATTCATTATAGAAATTTGTGCCAAGCTTTATTACACGGCCTCAAATTAAATAAAGTACATAGAGTTCTCGAATTTGATCAATCTGCATGGCTTAAGCCATACATTGATTTAAATACACAATTAAGAACTCTAGCTACAAACAAACTTGACATTGAACGCTATAAATTATATAATAATGCAGTTTTTGGAAAATGTATGGAAAATGTTAGAAAGTATAGCAATGTTAAATTAGTCTCAAAATGGGAGGGAAGGTATGGGGCCAAAGCATTGATAGCATCACCTTTTTTTAAAAACAGAACCATCTTTAATGAAAATTTGGTAGCGATTGAACTTCAAAAAGCTGAAGTTTACTTCAACAAACCGATATATGTAGGATTATGTATTCTAGATATTGCCAAAACTTTAATATATGAGTATCACTATGATTACATGAAAATAAAATTTGGTAATAATTGCACAGCTATGTACACTGATACAGATAGCTTAATTTATGAAATTTCTTGCAACAATATACGACCCACACGCAAAATAGTTGGTCCACCCACTTTTGCACTTGGAAGCTTCTATGTTATTAGTTTGTCATATATACGCATTTATTTTTTTACAAAAACAACAAAAAACATATCATAGACAATATGCTTTTGTAATTGAATTAATGACAAAAATAAGCAAAATTACAACGAGTACCGTTAAAACTGTATGCTTTCTCATTTGTTAATGAGTGCAAAATAGTTGGTCTACGTCATTTGTGATGCAAAAGAGTTGGTCTACTCCACATAATCGTATGATTAAGTTAACCGTTAGCAAAAATTAAGCAAAAACAAACGTACTCTTGCTTTGTCAGCTTATTAGTGTAAGTACTTGTGCAATTAGTTCTAATTCAGTTGTTGGTTGATCATGGCGCGTGGTGTTCCCCTATCTAAAGATCTCAGAGAATCGATTGTAAAAGCATTTGAAAATGTTTTTTCAAGCTACAAAATAATCTCCCTCGTTCATCGGTACAAAATATCATTTCGCTCTTCAATAAGATGGGTAACATTAAAACCCGGAAGAAAACTGGGCGGCCGCCAATAGCAACAGCCCGCGATTGTAGGGTATTAAAAAAAATAATTAAGGAAAATCGTCGTCAAACTGCTGCTGGGGTAACTGTAGAGTGGAAAAGCCGCATCAAAAAAGAAATGTCTGTCGACACTTGTAAACGCAACATGAACAAAATGGGTTATAAATTTTACAAGGTTTTGTTAATTTTGTATTGTGGTTTTTTTCAACCCATTCTAATAGGCCAAAGAAAAGCCCCTTCTTACACCAAGGCAAAAGAAAAGGCGACTTGAATGGGCTAAAGAGCACAAGGATTGGACCTTACAGCATTGGCGGGAAGTAATTTGGAGCGATGAATCAAGATTTGAGGTTTGTGTTGGCGATGAGCAAAAGCGTGTACTTCGCACCTCCAAAGAAGCGTTCCATAAAGACTGTCTGAAACGAACAATCAAGTTTCCAGCATCACAAATGATATGGGGGTGCATGTCTGGGCGTGGTGTTGGTAGTTTATGTTTTGTTGACGGCCTTGTAAATTCAGTAAAGTATCGCGACATCTTGCAAGAGCATCTGCTTCCATCAATAACACAGCTTCAGTCAACCGAGGGGGCTTACGTATTTCAGCAAGACGGTGCATCTTGTCATACGGCAAAGTCAACTCTAGCCTGGTTATCTACTGAAGCCATTCCATTAATGGAATGGCCATCCAGTAGCCCTGATCTTTCGCCCATCGAAACTCTATGGCACAAAATAAAGCAAAAGTTAAGACAGCAACCAGCAAGGACTCGCAAAGATCTACGACAAACAATTAATGATATTTGGCAATCGTTTACAACCGATGATTGCCAAAAACTCGTGGATACAATGCCACAGCGAATTCAAGCAGTCATATCCAAGAAAGGTGATGTGACGCAGTGGTAAAAAGTAATTTTTAAATCTTAGACCAACTATTTTGCGCTCAAACGAAAGATGACCAAATATTTTATTCAGTAATAACTTCAAATGCTTACAACTTGTTCATTAAACTTTCTTTTTAATTGTAGCAGAAATATAAATACATATTTATTTTCATTAACAAAACTTTTTATTTGAAGAAACAAAACAAGTTTGAATTTCTCAACAGAATTTATTCGTAATCAAATAGCATAGACCAACTATTTTGCGTTTGGGCTCGTATATGATATGATTTAAAAGTGATTGCAATATACGTTTTGATACCAGTGATTATCCACAAAGTAATATTTGGGGAATACCTCAAGTAAATAAAAAAGTAATAGGTTTGATGAAAGATGAGATGAATGGACATATTATATCACATTTTGTAGGTTTAAGATCAAAAATGTATTCAATTAAGGTGGAAAATAAGGAAAAAGTAAAAAAAATCAAAGGTGTAAAGAAAAATGTTGTCAAAAAAGAAATTTTTTTTAATGACTTTTTAGATTGTTTAGTTAATAACAATAATAAATCTGTTGAACAAAATTTAATAAAATCGCAAAAACATATAGTAAGTAGTATTGTTCAAAAAATAGCGTTAAGTGCAACAGATGATAAGCGATATGCTATAGAAAATAGTTATTGTACATTACCATGGGGACATTACAAAATATGCTGTGAAAAATAAAAAACTTAAAAAGTACATGAAAGATTTATTTAATGAACCAGCTTTCCGGTTAGTACAACAACATTCCACGCAACAATATGTCTTTAAAGATATGGTATACTGTGTACATTCTGAAGCACCCTCTAAAGTTTGGTGATGTTAAGTGTGGCGGACGATAAGCGATGTGCTATAGAAAATAGTTATTGTACATTACCATGGGGACATTACAAAATATGCTGTGAAAAATAAAAAACTTAAAAAGTACATGAAAGATTTATTTAATGAACCAGCTTTCCGGTTAGTACAACAACATTCCACGCAACAATATGTCTTTATAGATATGGTATACTGTGTACATTCTGAAGCACCCTCAAAAGTTTGGTGATGTTAAGTGTGGCGGACGATAAGCGATGTGCTATAGAAAATAGTTATTGTACATTACCATGGAGACATTACAAAATATGCTGTGAAAAATAAAAAACTTAAAAAGTACTTGAAAGATTTATTTAATGAACCAGGTTTCCGGTTAGTACAGCGATAACGGCAACAAAGTAAAAAACCACATTCCACCCAACAATATGTCTTTAAAGATATGGTATACTGCGTACATTCTGGAGCACCCTCAAAAGCTGGTGATGTTAAGTGTGGTGGACGATAAGTGATGTGCTATAGAAAATAGTTATTGTACATTACCATGGGGGCATTACAAAATATGCTGTGAAAAATAAAAAACTTAAAAAGTACTTGAAAGATTTATTTAATGAATCAGTTTTCAGATTAGTACAACAACAACAACAACATTCTACCCAACAATATGTCTTTAAAGATAAGGTATACGGCGTACAGTCTGGGGCACCCTCAAAAGTTTGGCAATATTTTTTTTGCGCAATTCTCATGATTTTGTTCGGGTATAAAACTCCATGAAATCCATACATAATGAGACTTCAATTCCTAATTTGATTGCGTAAAGAGCATAGTTATTTCAAATATGGACGCACTAATTTCGCTTATAAGCGCCGACCTGAAGACGATCACGGGTGCATGCTGGGAGTTTCCTAAGCTGAAAAAGGAGCTGGAGAGCGCTATGGAGGAGACCCAACGAACGATGAGCTGGCTGCAGCTGAAAGCTGCAATTCATTTACTGGCGGCATATAATGCGAGAGCCAGGGCAGGGGCTTTCCTAGACAGCGACATAAGTCCTGTCTTATTATGTATACTTGCACTAAAATAAATAAATAACTATTACGTATAATAGAAAAATAACACTGTGTATCGTTTTATGAACTTTTCTTATTTTGAATATTTCAGCTGTTTTTGTAGGTAATCATCAAATTTTGGAAGACCTTGTTGAAGAATTCTTTACCATCGTCGGTTTGCAAATTTTTAGGTGCTCGATTTGAATTGGTAAAAATTGTTCTCATAGCTTGTGTTGTAGCTGATGCAGCCTTATGTTTCAAAGGAGTCAGGGCAGTGGCTTTCCTAGACAGCGACATAAGTCCTGTCTTATTATGTATACTTGTACTAAAATAAATAAATAAATAACTATTATGTATAATGGAAAAATAACACTGTGTATCGTTTTATGAACTTTTCTTATTTTGAATATTTCAGTTGTTTTTGTAGGTATTCATCAAATTTTGGAAGACCTTGTTGAAGAATTCTTTACCATCGTCGGTTTGTAAATTTTTAGGTGCTCGATTTGAATTGGTAAAAATTGCTCTCATAGCTTGTGTTGTAGCTGATGCAGCCTTATGTTTCAAAGGAGCCAGGGCAGGGGCTTTTCTAGACAGCGACATAAGTCCTGTCTTATTATGTATACTTGTACTAAAATAAATAAATAAATAACTATTATGTATAATAGAAAAATAACACTGTTTATCGTTTTATGAACTTTTCTTATTTTGAATATTTCAGCTGTTTTTGTAGGTATTCATCAAATTTTGGAAGACCTTGTTGAAGAATTCTTTACCATCGTCGGTTTGTAAATTTTTAGGTGCTCGATTTGAATTGGTAAAAATTGCTCTCATAGCTTGTGTTGTAGCTGATGCAGCCTTATGTTTCAAAGGAGCCAGGGCAGGGGCTTTCCTAGACAGCGACATAAGTCCTGTCTTATTATGTATACTTGAGCTAAAATAAATAAATAAATAACTATTACGTATAATGGAAAAATAACACTGTGTATCGTTTTATGAACTTTTCTTATTTTGAATATTTCAGTTGTTTTTGTAGGTATTCATCAAATTTTGGAAGACCTTGTTGAAGAATTCTTTACCATCGTCGGTGTGCAAAATTTTTAGGTGCTCGATTTGAATTGGTAAAAATTGTTCTCATAGCTTGTGTTGTAGCTGATGCAGCCTTATGTTTCAAAGGAACGATCCAAGCATACTTTGAAAAAGTATCAATTACGGTTAGTAAATAGTTGAACCTCTCATGTGTGTAGGCTATTGAATGTATATTCCCACCATAGCAAGGGTACAATAAAATATATAAATTATACGGCACTAATGTTAGGTTCAAAAGTAATGGACCGCCTCTACGCATTTTCAACAACAAACATTTACTACCATCCTCTGGCTTTAGATAAACTGATAAACTACAATCGATCACATCTACTCTTACAATTTTAAAATATTTCCACGGCATATGACAAATGCAATATTTACCAATATTTACCAATATCAGTGTCATAATAAAAAGTACTTAACAGCAATTCCCAAAATAAAATTGTAAACAACTGAACCACAATTGGAACATCAAAACCGCAATCGCAGCCCTATGATGTAGATGGCCCGCACAACAGCGCTGTTGCGATGTGCTGCTGCGATATGGTCATAAAAATGTATTAAATTTAAATAGTATAACTTTTCCAATGTCTTTAAATTTAGTTCCATTATTTGAAAAAAATAACAATATTTCCATAAATATTTTCACATTACATAGAGAAAAAAATGATAAGAAAGCAGAAATATATCCACTTAAATTATCTCAATTAGCATGTAAAGAAAAAAAGCATATCAATTTATTGTTGTTAGAAGAACATGTAAATGATGATTGTACAGTCTTAAAACAACATTTTATTTGGATTAAAAACCTTTCTGCACTAGTTCGAAGTACATTAACTAAAAGCGAAAAGAAGCTTCATTTCTGTAATAGATGCCTCCACTATTTTTATTCTAGTGAAAAATTAGATATTCATATAAATGATTGCACCAATCAAAATAATTGTAAAATTAAGTTACCTACACCAGAAAATAAAATATTGTTATTTAAGAACTTTAGAAATAAAATTATGACTCCATTTGTAATATATGCAGACTTGGAATGTATCTTAAAAGAAATTGATGATAGGAATAGGTATCAAGAACACATACCCTGCTCTATAGGGTTTTATGTTAAAAGTTCCTTCAAATCTAGTTATACAACCTACATGGCATTTCGAGGGGAAAATTGTATAGATTGGTTTATGAATGAACTAAAAACGTTAGTTCTGCTTCTGGATTCTGATGTTTCAAGCATAGTACCAATTGAGAATCTTTCCATTGAGCAACAGGAGAGTTTTAATGCTGCAACCGCATGTTATATATGCAATCAACAGTTTTCACCAAATGACATCAAGGTTCGTGATCATTGCCATTTTACAGGAGCTTATCGTGGCCCTGCGCACAGTATCTGCAATTTAAATTATAAAGATAATCTAACTATACCAATTATTTTTCATAACCTAAGCGGCTATGATGCACATTTTATAATTAAAGAAATTCATTAAATTGGAGCTGGTGAAGTGAATGTGCTACCATTAAATAAAGAAAAATATATTTCATTCACTAAATTGCTTTCTAATACAAAAATTAATTTCAGATTCATTGACTCTTTTAGGTTTTTGAGTAGTAGTTTAGATTCACTATCATCTTTATTAAATGAATTCCCAATACTTGATTCTGAATTTAGCTATTTAACACAAGATCAACGGAATCTATTGAAGCGTAAAGGTGTTTATCCCTATGATTATTTAAATAGTTTTGAAAAATTTTCCGAAGAGTATTTACCCGAAAAACATTTGTTTTACAATAAATTAAATAAGGAAGACATAAATAGTGAAGATTATTTACATGCTCAAAATGTATGGAATCATTTAAGCCTAAGAAATTTGGGTGAATATTCCGATTTATATTTAAAGACAGATGTTCTTTTATTAGCTGATGTTTTTGAACAATTTCGTTCTAATTCTGTTAAAACGCATAAATTGGATCCAGCTCATTATTATTCTCTACCAGGTTATACTTGGGATGCAATGCTTTTCTATACAGGGGTAAAACTAGAACTTCTTGATGATATAGACATGATAATGTTTATTGAAAGAGGTATCCGTGGTGGACTAAGCCAATGTTCAAAAAAGTATGCTGAAGCCAACAATGAATACTTAGATAGTTTTGATGTTAGTAAACCAAGCACAGTTTTAATGTATTGGGATATCAATAACCAATATGGGTATGCAATGAGCCAGTTATTACCAACAGGGAATTTCAAGTGGGTTGATAATATTCATGAATTCACAGTAGATGCAATTTGTTCTCTCTTGGATGGTTCGCCCAAGGGATACATTTTTGAGGTTGACTTAAGTTATCCGATAGAATTGCATGATATGCATAGTGATATACCATTTTGTCCAGAACTTATGCACCCTCCTAAGTCTAAACAAAAAAAATTATTAGCGACTTTAACAGATAAAAACAGATATGTGATTCATTATAGAAATTTGTGCCAAGCTTTATTACACGGCCTCAAATTAAATAAAGTACATAGAGTTCTCGAATTTGATCAATCTGCATGGCTTAAGCCATACATTGATTTAAATACACAATTAAGAACTCTAGCTACAAACAAACTTGACATTGAACGCTATAAATTATATAATAATGCAGTTTTTGGAAAATGTATGGAAAATGTTAGAAAGTATAGCAATGTTAAATTAGTCTCAAAATGGGAGGGAAGGTATGGGGCCAAAGCATTGATAGCATCACCTTTTTTTAAAAACAGAACCATCTTTAATGAAAATTTGATAGCGATTGAACTTCAAAAAGCTGAAGTTTACTTCAACAAACCGATATATGTAGGATTATGTATTCTAGATATTGCCAAGACTTTAATATATGAGTATCACTATGATTACATGAAAATAAAATTTGGTAATAATTGCACAGCTATGTACACTGATACAGATAGCTTAATTTATGAAATTTCTTGCAACAATATATATGATATGATTAAAAGTGATTGCAATATACGTTTTGATACCAGTGATTATCCACAAAGTAATATTTGGGGAATACCTCAAGTAAATACAAAAGTAATAGGTTTGATGAAAGATGAGATGAATGGACATATTATATCACCTTTTGTAGGTTTAAGATCAAAAATGTTTTCAATTGAGGTGGAAAATAAGGAAAAAGTAAAAAAAATCAAAGGTGTAAAGAAAAATGTTGTCAAAAAAGAAATTTTTTTTAATGACTTTTTAGATTGTTTAGTTAATAACAATAATAAATCTGTTGAACAAAATTTAATAAAATCGCAAAAACATATAGTAAGTAGTATTGTTCAAAAAATAGCGTTAAGTGCAACAGATGATAAGCGATATGCTATAGAAAATAGTTATTGTACATTACCATGGGGACATTACAAAATATGCTGTGAAAAATAAAAAACTTAAAAAGTACATGAAAGATTTATTTAATGAACCAGCTTTCCGGTTAGTACAACAACATTCCACGCAACAATATGTCTTTAAAGATATGGTATACTGTGTACATTCTGAAGCACCCTCAAAAGTTTGGTGATGTTAAGTGTGGCGGACGATAAGCGATGTGCTATAGAAAATAGTTATTGTACATTACCATGGGGACATTACAAAATATGCTGTGAAAAATAAAAAACTTAAAAAGTACATGAAAGATTTATTTAATGAACCAGCTTTCCGGTTAGTACAACAACATTCCACGCAACAATATGTCTTTAAAGATATGGTATACTGTGTACATTCTGAAGCACCCTCAAAAGTTTGGTGATGTTAAGTGTGGCGGACGATAAGCGATGTGCTATAGAAAATAGTTATTGTACATTACCATGGAGACATTACAAAATATGCTGTGAAAAATAAAAAACTTAAAAAGTACTTGAAAGATTAATTTAATGAACCAGGTTTCCGGTTAGTACAGCGATAACGGCAACAAAGTAAAAAACCACATTCCACCCAACAATATGTCTTTAAAGATATGGTATACTGCGTACATTCTGGAGCACCCTCAAAAGTTTGGTGATGTTAAGTGTGGTGGACGATAAGTGATGTGCTATAGAAAATAGTTATTGTACATTACCATGGGGGCATTACAAAATATGCTGTGAAAAATAAAAAACTTAAAAAGTACTTGAAAGATTTATTTAATGAACCAGGTTTCCGGTTAGTACAGCGATAACGGCAACAAAGTAAAAAACCACATTCCACCCAACAATATGTCTTTAAAGATAAGGTATACGGCGTACAGTCTGGGGCACCCTCAAAAGTTTGGCAATATTTTTTTTGCGCAATTCTCATGATTTTGTTCGGGTATAAAACTCCATGAAATCCATACATAATGAGACTTCAATTCCTAATTTGATTGCGTAAAGAGCATAGTTATTTCAAATATGGACGCACTAATTTCGCTTATAAGCGCCGACCTGAAGACGATCACGGGTACATGCTGGGATTTTCCTAAGCTGAAAAAGGAGCTGGAGAGCGCTATGGAGGAGACACAACGAACGATGAGCTGGCTGCAGCTGAAAGCTGCAATTCATTTACTGGCGGCATATAATGCGAGAGCCAGGGCAGGGGCTTTCCTAGACAGCGACATAAGTCCTGTCTTATTATGTATACTTGCACTAAAATAAATAAATAAATAACTATTACGTATAATAGAAAAATAACACTGTGTATCGTTTTATGAACTTTTCTTATTTTGAATATTTCAGCTGTTTTTGTAGGTAATCATCAAATTTTGGAAGACCTTGTTGAAGAATTCTTTACCATCGTCGGTTTGCAAATTTTTAGGTGCTCGATTTGAATTGGTAAAAATTGTTCTCATAGCTTGTGTTGTAGCTGATGCAGCCTTATGTTTCAAAGGAGTCAGGGCAGTGGCTTTCCTAGACAGCGACATAAGTCCTGTCTTATTATGTATACTTGTACTAAAATAAATAAATAAATAACTATTATGTATAATGGAAAAATAACACTGTGTATCGTTTTATGAACTTTTCTTATTTTGAATATTTCAGTTGTTTTTGTAGGTATTCATCAAATTTTGGAAGACCTTGTTGAAGAATTCTTTACCATCGTCGGTTTGTAAATTTTTAGGTGCTCGATTTGAATTGGTAAAAATTGCTCTCATAGCTTGTGTTGTAGCTGATGCAGCCTTATGTTTCAAAGGAGCCAGGGCAGGGGCTTTCCTAGACAGCGACATAAGTCCTGTCTTATTATGTATACTTGTACTAAAATAAATAAATAAATAACTATTATGTATAATAGAAAAATAACACTGTGTATCGTTTTATGAACTTTTCTTATTTTGAATATTTCAGCTGTTTTTGTAGGTATTCATCAAATTTTGGAAGACCTTGTTGAAGAATTCTTTACCATCGTCGGTTTGCAAAATTTTTAGGTGCTCGATTTGAATTGGTAAAAATTGTTCTCATAGCTTGTGTTGTAGCTGATGCAGCCTTATGTTTCAAAGGAACGATCCAAGCATACTTTGAAAAAGTATCAATTACGGTTAGTAAATAGTTGAACCTCTCATGTGTGTAGGCTATTGAATGTATATTCCCACCATAGCAAGGGTACAATAAAATATATAAATTATACGGCACTAATGTTAGGTTCCCAAGTAATGGACCGCCTCTACGCATTTTCAACAACAAACATTTACTACCATCCTCTGGCTTTAGATAAACTGATAAACTACAATCGATCACATCTACTCTTACAATTTTAAAATATTTCCACGGCATATGACAAATGCAATATTTACCAATATTTACCAATATCAGTGTCATAATAAAAAGTACTTAACAGCAATTCCCAAAATAAAATTGTAAACAACAGCGCTGTTACGATGTGCTGCTGCGATATGGTCATATCGCAGCAGCCAACAGCGCTGTTGTGCGGGCCATCTACATCATAGGGCTGCGATTGCGGTTTTGATGTTCCAATTGTGGTTCAGTTGTTTACAATTTTATTTTGGGAATTGCTGTTAAGTACTTTTTATTATGACACTGATATTGGTAAATATTGGTAAATATTGCATTTGTCATATGCCGTGGAAATATTTTAAAATTGTAAGAGTAGATGTGATCGATTGTAGTTTATCAGTTTATCTAAAGCCAGAGGATGGTAGTAAATGTTTGTTGTTGAAAATGCGTAGAGGCGGTCCATTACTTGGGAACCTAACATTAGTGCCGTATAATTTATATATTTTATTGTACCCTTGCTATGGTGGGAATATACATTCAATAGCCTACACACATGAGAGGTTCAACTATTTACTAACCGTAATTGATACTTTTTCAAAGTATGCTTGGATCGTTCCTTTGAAACATAAGGCTGCATCAGCTACAACACAAGCTATGAGAACAATTTTTACCAATTCAAATCGAGCACCTACAAATTTTGCAAACCGACGATGGTAAAGAATTCTTCAACAAGGTCTTCCAAAATTTGATGAATACCTACAAAAACAACTGAAATATTCAAAATAAGAAAAGTTCATAAAACGATACACAGTGTTATTTTTCCATTATACGTAATAGTTATTTATTTATTTATTTTAGCTCAAGTATACATAATAAGACAGGACTTATGTCGCTGTCTAGGAAAGCCCCTGCCCTGGCTCCTTTGAAACATAAGGCTGCATCAGCTACAACACAAGCTATGAGAGCAATTTTTACCAATTCAAATCGAGCACCTAAAAATTTACAAACCGACGATGGTAAAGAATTCTTCAACAAGGTCTTCCAAAATTTGATGAATACCTACAAAAACAGCTGAAATATTCAAAATAAGAAAAGTTCATAAAACGATACACAGTGCTATTTTTCTATTATACATAATAGTTATTTATTTATTTATTTTAGTACAAGTATACATAATAAGACAGGACTTATGTCGCTGTTGTTGTATTTCTAATAAAATAATATAATGAAAGACAAGCTGTGTACTTATAATTGTGTATTCATTCTCCAAGCGTGAGATTACAACTGACTTAATTAGAAAGGCAATCAAAGAGTGAGACCAGCAGACATGTTTAGTTATATTGTTACGGATGTAGCAAGTAAATAAAAAAAAAATTTTGTTATCGTACACTTCCACTACAGCGCAACATGAACCACAGGTATGCATTGCGATTCTGTGGGAATCGCAACATCCGCGAAAAACACATAAAAATACATTTGTAATACAACACCTAGCATAAGCAAAATCTGTGGAAATGTTAATACCCACGTAAGCATAATTACGTTATAAGTAGAAGCTAAGCTGAAAAAAGCGGCGAGTTATCTTTTACCCGTAACCCTTTGAAGACAATAAAATTTATTCGCAAAGTAATCGTGTTTTTCTTTTCATTTGATAAAGGTTTTCTTTTGTTTCAATTTAATCCGAATTAATAAAGATCGACAACGGTAAAACTGGTGCTGAAATTCCCTAGCAAACAAACCAGCCCGCGTCGAATTAATCGGTAATAATTTTTTTATACAAAGTTGTGCTGCAAGGCATAACAAAAAATTGGTGGCAGCGGTGGGATACCGAGATATCCTATAAAAAATAAAAGAAATCAAATACGTAGTAAAAGAATAAAACCAGTTGTGTTAAAGAAACAATACACTCTAAAGTGACTCACTTCAAATAGTGTAAAGTGCTTACAAGAAACTTTAATATTACATCTACAAGAACATTGTGAAGCTGTGCCTGCGTAAAAGAAGCTGTGAAGCTGTGTCTGCATAAAGGAAGCTGTGAAGCGTGCTCTGGTCGTGAATATACTATGGATAATTTCATTGTAATATTGTTAATGTAAGTGCTGTAAATAGTGATTAATGTTTCTGTAATTAGCGTAACAGTTAAGCAATTCTTTTTAAAAAAAAAAAAAAAAAGATAAGAGAATATTTTGATGTGCTCAAATATACAAAACGGGTTAAAATAATAAAAAAAAAAAAAAAAAGAAGCTCCAGCATCTCCTAGTAGATGTTTAAAATCAAATTCCCTTCAGGAATAATAAAAACAAAAAGTGTTAGCTGGATAGAAAATAACGAGGGAAAGTATAAAATTTTGTTAAGTAATTGGGTCACCAGGAAGGCTTTTATGTCTGCTAGTGGTAGTGATAGCGAGATAAGTTGTGACGAAGATTTAGCAAGTCAGGTCAAGAGTGAACATCTGGAAAATAGTTTAGAGAATCTAGAAATGGCAGAAGTTCCAATGAGCGTGTTGACTTCGTTCGTCCCTACTTTTAATAGTAATAGCGAGGAAGTCTTTAGTTTCATCGACGCTTGCAATGACGCAATGGAATTGGCAACTGCATCCCAAAAACCTGTTCTTTTTAAGTTCATTAAGACTAAAATTCGTGGCAATGCCACAACCGTTCTTATGAATAAAGAAATAAAAGATTGGGAAACATTGAAAGCAGAACTTAGTGGTATCTTTAGGGAACCACATAGTAGTCTCCAGTTACATAGAGAACTAATTAGCATTAATCAAGGCAGAAATGAATCTGTCGCGTTATATACACAAAAGGTCGAGACCCTGGAGAGGCGGTTAATGCAGAGTAAACTTCATGGTGTGAAGGAAGAGGATCAGAAAGGTCCAATAGAATACATTAAAAGTGAAAGTCTTACAGTGTTTATTAATGGGCTATCGGAAAAGTTATCAACTTATGTGGTAACTCAAAAGCCAAAGGACTTAGCTGAGGCAAGTCGGTATGCTAAAGAAGAAGAGCAGCGTCTGAATTTATTTAAGACAAACACTAATAGGGACTATTCAAATAGGAACTTAGCGAGAGTAAATTTTACTGAGACAAAGTGTTTTAATTGCGGAAAAATGGGGCATATTGCAAGGAATTGCCGCCAGCCAAAAAGGGGAAAAGGACGCCAGGATTCTCAAGGAACAGGTCCAAGTACTAGTTCAAATAAAAGAGAATTTAAGAGTGAGGCAAACGTTCGAATTGTTAGGGACTTCGCAATATTTAACCAAGTTGGAAATTTAGAGAGTCCACATGTTAATGTCGTTATCAATGATGAAGTAAAAAGATTTATCATTGATACAGGGGCAGAAGTTTCAATGGTATGTGCAAAATGTGTCTATGAGCGTGAGGTTGATACTACTAAAATAATTAAGTTCAAAGGATTGGGTGGTAAGCCTCAGGAGACAATGGGGGAAGTTGTTAAAGAAATTCAGTTATTTCCAAATAATAAGGGTAAATTAAGGACTAGTAAAATCTCGATGCAAGTTATAGAAAACGATTTACTTGGAAAATATGATGGGTTATTGGGTAGCCACTTTCTTAAGGAAGGAGGTTACTCTATACAGTACAAAGAAGGTATTATTACGAGTAGAAATGAAGAAATAGCATTGAAATACTTAAGTGAGGAGAAATTCTTAAAGGCAAGAAATGAAACCTTCAGGGTTGTAAAACTAGAAAGGGGTACTAGTCTCAAGAAAGAGGTACTTATCCCAAGACAGGAGTTAATGCAAGGAGTTATTGTATCAGAATGCATAACAAGTAATAATAATGGTGAATGCTTTGCTACAATATTAAACACTACAGAGGATAACTTGGATATCAGCAATATAAGAATTACAGGTAAAAATCTTGATGATTATGAAATAGTGTCTCAAAGCACAGAAAGATCATCAGAAGTAACCGGAAATGTTCGTACCGAGCATATGAACAAAGAAGAAATGGAAAGTCTTTTGGCCATAGTCAAAGAGTATAGTGATGTGTTTAGCATTAAAGACGAAAAGCTTTCGCATACAAATGTGACAAAGCATCAGATAAGAACAATTGGCGGATCCTCGCCGGTGTTTACCAAAACGTACCGATATCCAAAGGTACACGAAGAGGAAGTCCGTAGTCAGGTCGACAAGTTAAAGAAAGATGGAATAATAAGGGACAGTAGTTCACCGTGGAGCTCTCCTCTTTGGATAGTTCCGAAGAAAGCAGACGCAAGTGGTATGAAAAAATGGAGAATGGTCATAGATTATCGCAAGCTGAATGAGTTGACGATTGCCGATAACTATCCGCTCCCAAATATCAACGAGATACTTGATCAACTAGGGAAGGCGAGATATTTTACAACGCTCGACCTTACCTCAGGGTTTCACCAAATTCCGGTTGACGATAACGATATAGAAAAGACTGCATTCAGCACCCCATACGGGCACTTTGAATACACACGAATGCCGTTTGGACTGAAAAACGCTCCGGCATGTTTTCAGCGGTTGATGAACACCGTGCTGGCCGGGTTGCAAGGCATTAAATGCTTTGTTTACCTCGACGATGTGGTTGTGTATGGACAAAGTCTAGAAGAACATAACGATAAATTGAAAGAAGTACTTCAACAAATAAGGGTAGCTAATTTGAAACTACAACCGGACAAGTGCGAATCCCTTCGCAAGGAAGTCCAGTATTTGGGTCATGTAATAACTGACCAGGGGGTAAAGCCTGACCCCAACAAAATAGAAAGCATAATTAAAATGCAACCACCACACAATCAAAAGGGTATCAAATCATTTTTAGGTATGGTAGGATACTATCGAAAGTTTGTGGAGAATTTTAGTAAAATAGCAGAACCTCTAAATAAACTCTTAAAGAATGACATAGAATTTAACTGGGGCAAAGAGCAACAGGAATCATTTGAAAAACTTAAAGATTCGATTACCAAATTCCCAGTACTACAGTATCCAGACTATAATAGAATGTTTATAATCACAACGGATGCTTCAAACAAAGGGATAGGGGCTGTCCTCAGCCAAGAAAACGGTGGCAAAGATCTACCCATTCAGTATGTTAGTAGAACGCTGAACAAAGCAGAACAAAACTACAGCACTACTGAAAAAGAGTGCTTAGCAATACTTTGGGCTACAAAACAGTTCAGGCCGTACATATACGGTAGAAAATTTATTGTACAAACGGACCATAGGCCATTGACCTGGCTCTTTAATGTCAAAGATCCCGGTTCGCGTTTGGTAAGATGGAGACTCAAGTTGGAAGAGTTCGACTATGAGATTCGTTATAAAAAGGGATGTGAAAATGTTGTCGCAGATGAATTGTCTCAAAACGTCAGAATGATGCAACCAGGTACAGGGAATAACAACAATTCGGAAGCAGAGAACTTCGAAGACGTAGATCAAATAATAGATGAAATGCTACGCGACATTACTCAGGAAAACTCATTTGTCTCAAGTGAAGAAAATGAATTAGATGAGGAACTAGAACCTAAAGATGAGAATAGTAACAGAAACAATGCATGTAGGGAAATCACTGATTTAGAACAGAGGCAACGCATAAAAAGGGAAAACCATGATGGGTTATTAGGAGGTCATACAGGACAGAAAGCAACTTATGCGAAACTCAGAGTAAAATACTTTTGGAAAGGTATGCAAAAAGATGTCGAAGAATACATCAGAAACTGTGAACACTGTCAAACGGAAAAAGTAATTAGACAACCAAGAAGGAATCCTATGAAAATAGTTAGTTCGGCAGAGCGAGCTCTTGAGAAAATATCAATGGATTTGATTGGCCCTCTTAAGCAAACAAAAGATGGATATAAATTTGGATTGACAATACAAGATGACTTGTCCAAATTTATAAAATTTATACCATTAAAAGACAAAGCTATGGAAACAGTTGCAAGATCAATTGTAAATGAATGGATTTTGAACTTTGGATTACCAAAGATAATTCTTACTGATAACGGTATGGAATTTTGTAATGCGTTATTCGAGGAATTTTGTAAGATATTTGAAATGCGCCATATAACAACAAGCATATCTCATCCTCAGGCAAACGGTGGAGTTGAGAGAGCACATTGTCGTTTGTTAGAATATTTAAAGGCAACAGGGAAAGAATTAAATAGTATGATAGATTGGCACCAGCAAATGCCATATGCTAGCTTTTGCTACAACACAGCAGTTCATAGCACGACGGGATATACTCCATTCGAACTGGTGTTCGGAAACCCACCGAACAAACCTAGTGAAGTGGATGATTATAATGAGAAAAGCGTATACGACTATTTAGACGAGTTAAAAGCGAAACTCTTAAATATCTCGATAACAGCTAGGAACAAAACGTTACGGGCAAGGCAGAAAGCAAAAGTACGATATGATAAAAAGATAGGAAAGCCCGTTGAATATAAAATAGGACAACAAGTTTTAGTTAAAAATCTGGTAAAGGGAAAGTTAGAAAGCAAGTTTAAAGGTCCACATAGAATAGCAGAGGTGCATAACGACTATGTAATAATTAAGTTAGGGAACAAAACACAAAAACATAATAAAGCAAATATTCGGCCCTATTTCACAGATTCTCAACCTTCTATGAGTCGTTCGGAGGAAATGTAGAGATAAGAGCCCTCAAGGAAAATAACGGAATTTACTTCAACCACAAAGGATATAGTCGAGAGATAGGTAGTAAACTAACTCTAGTGAGCAAAATAAATATAGGAGACACAGAAAACCATTTGGATAATATTAAAAATATAATAAACGCCATAAATAATGCTTGCTTAACTAACCTGAATAACTGTAAAGAATATCAAGAAAGAACAACTAATAATCTTGCCAAATTAGACCATAAGATTCAAGTAATTTATAACATAATAGGTAGAAGAAGTAGGAGTCGTAAAGGATTAGTAGACATAGTTGGTAAAGGTTTTAAGACGCTATTCGGTACTATGGATAGTGACGATGCTGATTATTACTCAAATACCATAAACGTAATTAAAAATAATGAGAATAGGATAAAGGATGGAATGGAGGAAAATATAAAACTAATGACTAGATTAAGTAAGGAAGTAATAGATGTTGCATTATTACAGAATACTACCGGAAATAAAATTAATGATATTATATCATCTCTAAATACAATTAAAGATGAAGAGAAAGAAATTCAAGGAAAACATTTGATAAATAACTACTTTAATGAAATAAAAATAAGAGTTAATTTCAAAATTACCCAGTTGGAGATCGAAATCGAACAAATCATAGACAGTCTTTTATTCATTCAGACTGGTATAATACACCCGAGAATTATTGAACCAAATGATTTATTAAAAGAATTGGAACAGATTAAATCAGAAAATTCTCTTATTTTTGAACCATCCATTGAAAATTATGCTAATGTAATTAAGGAAATAAATGTAAAAGCTTTTTCAAAGAATAAAGATGTAATAGTATTGTTACAAATACCCTTAGTAACACATGAAGAATATGACATGTATGAAATTATTGTATTACCAAAAATAATCGAAAATGGTCTTGTTATAATCGAAGTAGCTAATAAGTTTCTAATGATAAGTAAAGACAAAGAATTTTATACACTTAAGGATAATTTAGATGACTGTAAAGAAATAAATGGATTTTACATATGTAAAACTCAAATCTTAAAAAGTACATTAGATTATAACAATTGTGAAATAAATGTGTTTATGAGAAATAAAGCACATAATTGTATTCTTAAAACAATAAATTCTAAAATAGAAATGTTCTATAAAATCAAGGAAAATATTTTTATATTTATTGTAACAGAGGAAACCAAATTCAATTGTACATGTAATAAAGAAAAAGAAGACCGCGTATTAAGGAATTTGGGAATATTAGTTTTAAGTAAAAATTGTAAATTTGAAACAATAGAGACAATAATAAAAACAGATAAAGAGTTAGAAGCCATAACATTGAAAGATAAATACACGTTTAACGATTTAGAAGAATGTTGCTTGAATGTAAAATTGGAAAATGTAAACATTGATACGAAACCAATACAAAAATTAAATATTAAGAACGTAGATGAACTTCATGAATTAGCAGTAAGCATTCAGAATCATAAACATTTTTGGGAACGCATCCTTGAACCAATCCCGAAACAAAGCAGAAGTATTGTCGCAGGACTTACAGGTGCCATCATCCTAGCAATTTTTGGAATCACTGTCTACAAGTGTAACTGCAACTCCGGTGGTCGAACAACGCTGTCTATATTTAATAGATGCTTCAACAAAAAGGAAAAACATGAAAAATCGATGCCACGATTAAAGAGATCATCATCACCCATATCGAGTACCGTATCATTGGACCGTATCGAGCCCAGTTTAAGGGTAAGGTACCCCTAAACGTGTTTTAAGGAAGGAGGTGTTACGGATGTAGCAAGTAAATAAAAAAAAAAATTTTGTTATCGTACACTTCCACTACAGCGCAACATGAACCACAGGTATGCATTGCGATTCTGTGGGAATCGCAACATCCGCGAAAAACACATAAAAATACATTTGTAATACAACACCTAGCATAAGCAAAATCTGTGGAAATGTTAATACCCACGTAAGCATAATTACGTTATAAGTAGAAGCTAAGCTGAAAAAATCGGCGAGTTATCTTTTACCCGTAACCCTTTGAAGACAATAAAATTTATTCGCAAAGTAATCGTGTTTTTCTTTTCATTTGATAAAGGTTTTCTTTTGTTTCAATTTAATCCGAATTAATAAAGATCGACAACGGTAAAACTGGTGCTGAAATTCCCTAGCAAACAAACCAGCCCGCGTCGAATTAATCGGTAATAATTTTTTTATACAAAGTTGTGCTGCAAGGCATAACAATATACCATTCTTATGCTTGTATCAGGTAGGTGTGAGTGCAAGTGTAATAGTGATCTCAGTTATACATCATCTCTCTTCTCAAATTATGTGTCAGAAAGGAATTTATTAAATTTAATTATCCGTTGTAATCTTCGTAAAATAACTATGTACTTATAATATCACTACACAATTCATTATTCAATTCAAATTCAATTCAACATTTTAGTGATATTATAAGATAATACTGAAATTTTAAACTCAACCTTATTAAGGACGATAGAAACAAGGTTTTTTACTTAAACGACCGTATTTGGTAATATAGTGATCAGCGGCTGGACGATGCAATAAATCTTGATCGATACTGTTGTTATGATCTTTGCTTAACGTAGGTGAATCACACCGAGAATGCTGCGTAGATATAGTATCTTTTAAGGTATCATTGATGTTTTCAGACGCATGTGGATGGTTCTGCTCTATTGCTTCTGTTTCGGGCACCTCGAATTGTGGTGAATGGTGTGACCTACGCAAATGAGATGTGTTACGACGTATGATTCGATAGTTTTCATTTTGAAGGAGATACGACCGAGGCAACTCCTGTTTTGACACAATTCTAGCTGGTTCCCACTTCCCATTACGTCTGTAAACTATATTTTCACCCTCTTCTAGTTCTAATTCCCGCCGCGGGCGTGCAGGATTGTTATTTTCACATGTCTTCCTCTGACGTTCCTTTAATATACAGTAAAGATCTTTCGGAATTCTTGGAATTAACTCTGGTGAATACCCTATACCGGGAATCGGTGTTGCTCTGTACTCTAAAAGAGCGGAATTCAAACAGCCATCTTCCCTCTCAATTTTCCTTAGCATTGATTTTGCTATATGAACTGCCTTTTCTGCTTGGCCGTTTGATCTCGGATACCGAGGACTACTGTAAACAAAATCAAAATTTGACTTTTCTGCAAATTTACGAAGTTCATAGGAGTTGAAAGGTTGGTTGTCAGCCATGACTTTCTGAGGTATGCCATGGACAGAAAATATTTGTTCTAAAGCTTTTTTTACTGTTAGTGCGGTCTTATTATGTATGTGACAGAGCTCAATCCATTTTGAAAAGTAATCTATAGCTACTAAATATGACCTTCCTCCATAATCAAGGCAATCCACCTATATTTTTTGAAACGGGGTTTCAGGTGGAGGATGCATAATCAGTGAATGCTTTTTATTTTCAGGCCTATACTTTTCACATTTTGGACATCTCTGAACCATATTCTCAATGTCCCTAGCCATATACGGCCAATAAAGTGTGCCTTTAGCTCTGCTTAAGGTTTTGGTTATCCCCATATGTGATTTATGAAGAAGCTCTAACATTTCCCCAATTAAGGTGCTAGGAACGATAACACGATTATCAAAAAATACAAGATCATTATCTACATATATTCTGTCTTTAAATTGCCAGTAAAACTTGATACTATCAGGCAACTGTTGTTTGCTCATTGGCCACCCACTATTATACAAATTTGTAAGGTATTGAAGAACTTGATCAGTTTTTGTTTCTTCTACAAATAGCTTCCTTTTAGGGTCACTCATGTCAATACTATGCACCAAATCCTTTAATGTATGTTCCATTTTAACTTCTGGATCATGCATTAAATTTCTCGAAAGCAAATCAGCTACATATAATAGCTTACCGGGAACATATTGGATCTGGAGATCGTACTTCGAAAGTTTAATTTTCATCCGTTGTAGACGAGACGAGTGAATTTGACCCACGTCTTTTGCTAAAATTGACAATAGAGGCTTATGATCCGAATGTATTGTAAAGCGATGTCCATAGACATAATGATTAAATTTCTCACAAGCATAAACCACTGCCAATAACTCCTTCTCAATTTGTGCATATCTGGTTTCGGTATCTGTAAGGCTTTTAGATGCATATGCCACCGGTTTATTATCTTGTAGCAAACAGCATCCAAGACCATACTGAGAAGCGTCAGTCTGAAGAATTATATTTTTAGTGGGATCAAAGGTATGAAGAATCGAATGTTTTGCTAGGACCTCTTTTATTTTATTGAGAATCTCGGTGTGAGTAGATGTCCACCGAAAATCGTTATTTTTCTTAAGTAATTCTCGGAGTGGAGCATTGATTTCAGAAAAATTCGGTATAAATGCACGGAGATAATTAAACATACCCATTATCCGTTCTAACTGTTTCCTATCCTGTGGGCTTTTAATATTCAATATAGCTTCAACCCTACTCGGGTCAGGACTAATGGTATCACCAGTGAAAATATGGCCCAAATACCTAACTCTTTTAACACAGAACTGCACTTTTGCTTTATTAAATTTGACATTGATCTCACGTGCCTTATCAATTACTCTTTTAAGGTTGTCATCGTGTTCTTTTTTGTTTTTCCCTCCTATTATCAGATCGTCTATGTACACAAAAACCCCAGGCAAACTACCGAAATATTTCATATTTAATTGTTGGAACTTTTCAGCTGCTGGTTTTAGACCGAAAGGTAACACATTGTAAACGTAAGTACCGAACATAGTGGTAAAAACTGTCAACTGTTTAGCTGAAGCACACAATCCGAGCTGCCAAAATCCCTCCTTCAGATCAAGTACTGTAAATAATGAGAATTCCCTCATCGCCTCAGAGAAATCATCTAGTGTTGGAATTATACAATGCTCATCTTTTAGATGTTTATTTAGTGCATTGGGATCGAGGTATAACCTCAATGAACCATTTGACTTTTCAACCACTACTAATTGATGTGACCACGATGTGGGCCCTTCCCACTTACTTATAATTCCTCGTCGCTCCATGTCTGTAAGAGCTTCCTTGACCCTATCTCTGATACCGATCGGTATCCTACGTGGAGGCTTACTAACAGGTATAGTGTTTGGTTTCAGTTCTAGTGTACATTTATCTGGAAACCGACCATCCCCAGAAAACACATCACTGTTTTCAGTCAATAATTGAGCACAAGTAACTATTTCGGATTTACCCTCAACTACAATGTAGTCTACATTTCTAATGCACTCTTTATGCCGTGTGCATAAACGCACAGAACCCACAGTTGCAATAGGAGAACCCCCATATGCTTCTAACCTAGCAGTACATGGTTTAATTTTGTTTTCACAACCGATTGTCCGCACAGCCTCAAGTGTGATTATATTCACGTCAGCACCACTATCAAGCTTGAACTCAATTTGCTTGTTCTCAAGAGTTATAGTTTCAAACCAACTACCATTACTACTAAGACTACTTTGCCGAAATTGATTTATCGCACCAACATAAGCCACTGACTCACCACTTTCGCTATCGCTACCGTAGGTAGACTCATTTATATGAATACTGTTAATTCGTGTCGCGTTACAGACCGATGCAAAGTGATTGAGCTTTCCGCAAGCCAAACACCTTCTTCCAAATGCGGGACATTTCCCTGGCTGATGATTTCTATTGCACTTGTTGCACACCTTGCCTTTATATCTCACAGAAAATTGTCCCTGTTCCACACTAGGCTGCTGGTCTCTTTTCTTTGTTACAAATGATCTGGAATGAGAATTTACAACAGAATTAGAAACTTGATTAGAATTATGAGAATTTTTTGAATTTGTGTAGATTTCTTCTTTTCTGGAATGAATAGCAGCAATTGATCCTCTTTCTGTTTGCATTTGTTGCGCCTGCATACTCGCTTGCTCAGCTACTCGGCAGAGTTCTTTTGCTTTAGCTAAATCGAGACCATCAGTTTTCAGTAACTGAAGTCGTAAATTCTGCTCAGTAATACCCATCACAATTCGATCTCTTATCATGGATTCCTTTTGGTCTAAGAATTCGCAATTTTCCGCTAGTTTGACGACATCAGACAAAAAATGTTCAAACGGTTCTGCTTCTTTCTGGTTGCGGGAAAAAAATAGATACCGCTCATAGACAACGTTACTTCTTGGCACACAGTACGATTGAAACGCCTGGATCACTGTTTCTATCTTTTCTTTGTTTTCAGCTTCCAGAGGTAGAGTTTGATAAATTTCAATCGCCTGTTCTCCAGCGCATGAGAGAAACCTTGCGGTCTGTATTTTCTCCGACTCAGAATTTGTTTTTGTTGCAATTGAGTATATTTTCCACATGTTGGCGAATTTCCGCCAATTTTCCTTGACATTGCCATCCAATTGTAATGGACCAGGCCTTTGAAAATCACCGCTCGCAGCCATTACAAATTTTTTTTTAATTATTTTTTTTTTTTTTATATTTTATTCGGATACCGACTGCGCCATGTTGTATTTCTAATAAAATAATATAATGAAAGACAAGCTGTGTACTTATAATTGTGTATTCATTCTCCAAGCGTGAGATTACAACTGACTTAATTAGAAAGACAATCAAAGAGTGAGACCAGCAGACATGTTTAGTTATATACCATTCTTATGCTTGTATCAGGTAGGTGTGAGTGCAAGTGTAATAGTGATCTCAGTTATACATCAGCTTACCAATTCAAATCGAGCACCTAAAAATTTACAAACCGACGATGGTAAAGAATTCTTCAACAAGGTCTTCCAAAATTTGATGAATACCTACAAAAACAACTGAAATATTCAAAATAAGAAAAGTTCATAAAACGATACACAGTGTTATTTTTCCATTATACATAATAGTTATTTATTTATTTATTTTAGTACAAGTATACATAATAAGACAGGACTTATGTCGCTGTCTAGGAAAGCCCCTGCCCTGGCTCTCGCATTATATTACCTACAAAAACAGCTGAAATATTCAAAATAAGAAAAGTTCATAAAACGATACACAGTGTTATTTTTCTATTATACGTAATAGTTATTTATTTATTTTAGTGCAAGTATACATAATAAGACAGGACTTATGTCGCTGTCTAGGAAAGCCCCTGCCCTGGCTCTCGCATTATATTACCTACAAAAACAGCTGAAATATTCAAAATAAGAAAAGTTCATAAAACGATACACAGTGTTATTTTTCTATTATACGTAATAGTTATTTATTTATTTATTTTAGTGCAAGTATACATAATAAGACAGGACTTATGTCGCTGTCTAGGAAAGCCCCTGCCCTGGCTCTCGCATTATATGCCGCCAGTAAATGAATTGCAGCTTTCAGCTGCAGCCAGCTCATCGTTCGTTGTGTCTCCTCCATAGCGCTCTCCAGCTCCTTTTTCAGCTTAGGAAAATCCCAGCATGTACCCGTGATCGTCTTCAGGTCGGCGCTTATAAGCGAAATTAGTGCGTCCATATTTGAAATAACTATGCTCTTTACGCAATCAAATTAGGAATTGAAGTCTCATTATGTATGGATTTCATGGAGTTTTATACCCGAACAAAATCATGAGAATTGCGCAAAAAAAAAATTGCCAAACTTTTGAGGGTGCCCCAGACTGTACGCCGTATACCTTATCTTTAAAGACATATTGTTGGGTAGAATGTTGTTGTTGTTGTTGTACTAATCTGAAAACTGATTCATTAAATAAATCTTTCAAGTACTTTTTAAGTTTTTTATTTTTCACAGCATATTTTGTAATGTCCCCATGGTAATGTACAATAACTATTTTCTATAGCACATCGCTTATCGTCCGCCACACTTAACATCACCAAACTTTTGAGGGTGCTTCAGAATGTACACAGTATACCATATCTTTAAAGACATATTGTTGCGTGGAATGTTGTTGTACTAACCGGAAAGCTGGTTCATTAAATAAATCTTTCATGTACTTTTTAAGTTTTTTATTTTTCACAGCATATTTTGTAATGTCCCCATGGTAATGTACAATAATTATTTTCTATACCATATCGCTTATCATCTGTTGCACTTAACGCTATTTTTTGAACAATACTACTTACTATATGTTTTTGCGATTTTATTAAATTTTGTTCAACAGATTTATTATTGTTATTAACTAAACAATCTAAAAAGTCATTAAAAAAAATTTCTTTTTTGACAAAATTTTTCTTTACACCTTTGATTTTTTTTACTTTTTCCTTATTTTCCACCTTAATTGAAAACATTTTTGATCTTAAACCTACAAAATGTGATATAATATGTCCATTCATCTCATCTTTCATCAAACCTATTACTTTTTTATTTACTTGAGGTATTCCCCAAATATTACTTTGTGGATAATCACTGGTATCAAAACGTATATTGCAATCACTTTTAATCATATCATATATATTGTTGCAAGAAATTTCATAAATTAAGCTATCTGTATCAGTGTACATAGCTGTGCAATTATTACCAAATTTTATTTTCATGTAATCATAGTGATACTCATATATTAAAGTTTTGGCAATATCTAGAATACATAATCCTACATATATCGGTTTGTTGAAGTAAACTTCAGCTTTTTGAAGTTCAATCGCTACCAAATTTTCATTAAAGATGGTTCTGTTTTTAAAAAAAGGTGATGCTATCAATGCTTTGGCCCCATACCTTCCCTCCCATTTTGAGACTAATTTAACATTGCTATACTTTCTAACATTTTCCATACATTTTCCAAAAACCGCATTATTATATAATTTATAGCGTTCAATGTCAAGTTTGTTTGTAGCTAGAGTTCTTAATTGTGTATTTAAATCAATGTATGGCTTAAGCCATGCAGATTGATCAAATTCGAGAACTCTATGTACTTTATTTAATTTGAGGCCGTGTAATAAAGCTTGGCACAAATTCCTATAATGAATCACATATCTGTTTTTATCTGTTAAAGTCGCTAATAATTTTTTTTGTTTAGACTTAGGACGGTGCATAAGTTCTGGACAAAATGGTATATCACTATGCATATCATGCAATTCTATCGGATAACTTAAGTCAACCTCAAAAATGTATCCCTTGGGCGAACCATCCAAGAGAGAACAAATTGCATCTACTGTGAATTCATGAATATTATCAACCCACTTGAAATTCCCTGTTGGTAATAACTGGCTCATTGCATACCCATATTGGTTATTGATATCCCAATACATTAAAAATGTGCTTGGTTTACTAACATCAAAACTATCTAAGTACTCATTGTTGGCTTCAGCATACTTTTTTGAACATTGGCTTAGTCCACCACGGATACCTCTTTCAATAAACATTATCATGTCTATATCATCAAGAAGTTCTAGTTTTACCCCTGTATAGAAAAGCATTGCATCCCAAGTATAACCTGGTAGAGAATAATAATGAGCTGGATCCAATTTATGCGTTTTAACAGAATTAGAACGAAATTGTTCAAAAACATCAGCTAATAAAAGAACATCTGTCTTTAAATATAAATCGGAATATTCACCAAAATTTCTTAGGCTTAAATGATTCCATACATTTTGAGCATGTAAATAATCTTCACTATTTATGTCTTCGTTATTTAATTTATTGTAAAACAAATGTTTTTCGGGTAAATACTCTTCGGAAAATTTTTCAAAACTATTTAAATAATCATAGGGATAAACACCTTTACGCTTCAATAGATTCCGTTGATCTTGTGTTAAATAGCTAAATTCAGATTCAAGTATTGGGAATTCATTTAATAAAGATGATAGTGAATCTAAACTACTACTCAAAAACCTAAAAGAGTCAATGAATCTGAAATAAATTTTTGTATTAGAAAGCAATTTAGTGAATGAAATATATTTTTCTTTATTTAATGGCAGCACATTCACTTCACCAGCTCCAATTTTATGAATTTCTTTAATTATAAAATGTGCATCATAGCCGCTTAGGTTATGAAAAATAATTGGTATAGTTAAATTATCTTTATAATTTAAATTGCAGATACTGTGCGCAGGGCCACGATAAGCTCCTGTAAAATGGCAATGATCACGAACCTTGATGTCATTTGGTGAAAACTGTTGATTGCATATATAACATGCGGTTGCAGCATTAAAACTCTCCTGTTGCTCAATGGAAAGATTCTCAATTGGTACTATGCTTGAAACATCAGAATCCAGAAGCAGAACTAACGTTTTTAGTTCATTCATAAACCAATCTATACAATTTTCCCTTCGAAATGCCATGTAGGTTGTATAACTAGATTTGAAGGAACTTTTAACATAAAACCCTATAGAGCAGGGTATGTGTTCTTGATACCTATTCCTATCATCAATTTCTTTTAAGATACATTCCAAGTCTGCATATATTACAAATGGAGTCATAATTTTATTTCTAAAGTTCTTAAATAACAATATTTTATTTTCTGGTGTAGGTAACTTAATTTTACAATTATTTTGATTGGTGCAATCATTTATATGAATATCTAATTTTTCACTAGAATAAAAATAGTGGAGGCATCTATTACAGAAATGAAGCTTCTTTTCGCTTTTAGTTAATGTACTTCGAACTAGTGCAGAAAGGTTTTTAATCCAAATAAAATGTTGTTTTAAGACTGTACAATCATCATTTACATGTTCTTCTAACAACAATAAATTGATATGCTTTTTTTCTTTACATGCTAATTGAGATAATTTAAGTGGATATATTTCTGCTTTCTTATCATTTTTTTCTCTATGTAATGTGAAAATATTTATGGAAATATTGTTATTTTTTTCAAATAATGGAACTAAATTTAAAGACATTGGAAAAGTTATACTATTTAAATTTAATACATTTTTATAATGTGGATAACTTGTTGGTCTATCCACGTTTTTGTTTGCAGGAAACAAAGCCGATACTACAGCCCATGCAAAGCATGCATTGTCAGTATTTTTCACATTAACACATGCTTTCTTGGTAGATATAGTTAGTGGTGTTTTAATATACGAACTTCCTACAATTGGTGAATATTTATTTATATTTAAAATTACATTTATTATAGATGATAGTGTCCATCCACTATTTTTCTCTTGAAATTCTTCTAATTTTCTTAACAATGGTTTTTCTAAATTTTCTATTATAACTTCTTCTAAGTCACTACCAGCATTTACAATAATATTTTTGGTGTTGAGGTATTTGATGTCTTGTTGTTGCTCTTCACCTTCATATTTCCGGAACTCAGCACAAAATACTGCATTTGTTTTGATGTTGATGTATTCATTCAGCACTTCTTTTAGCTTTTCAATAACCACTGTTCTGCAAGCCTCCAAAAATGATTTGGGGTCTGTATGATTTAAATTTGTAATCACACCTGATTTTATTCTTTGTGAAAACGCACTATGTGGCAGATCTTCCCATATCAAAGAATCGTCAATATGCTGTTGTTCTTCAGATACATTTTTTAACATCATTTGTTTAAAAGATTTTAATTTACCGATTGCCGTGGTAAGATGGTACTTTTTACCGGTAGTTCTAGTATCACTCAAACATTTCTGCAACAAGTCTAGATCATTTGTACAATTTTCAATGTTTTTTTCACAGTTTCCCACACTTTTTTTTATGCATGAGCATATCAAATAAAATTGATTGATGCCTTTCAAGCACCTCTTCAATGTAGGTATCCATTTTCGTTCACAACACTTTCACTATTAAACGCTTGATATAGATATGTTCATATGCGCGCACATAAATGTATTACTTTAAACGTTCACTTGAAACAGCCACAATTTCGCTTACACTGAGTTGAATCACCCTTTTTTACTGCTTATATTCATAAATCAAGCTCTTTAATTCTACTCTCATAAAACATTAGTCACTATGCAACTTTCTAAATATAAATTAACCTTGACTTTATAGTAAATTCAACCTTGAGTCATTTACGTCAAACTTGATTTCCCCATTCTTATCTACAAAACTTGTTTCACCCTGAGGGGATTTATTTCTACATGTTTTTTCAATTCTCTTATCTGCAAAACTTGTTTAACCTTGTTGACCATGATGTTGTTTTTTTCTTAGGAACATGATTTCTCATCTATTTTTGACTCATATACACATGCGCGCACACACAAAATAAATTCAACCTTGGAGTTCTTGTATCCATCTTTTTATCTCTCTCACTCTGTTTGGTGTTATTATCTCTCTCTCTCTCTCTCTCTTTCACGCTCTTCTTATCTCTGCACACACACACACACACACCTTGACCTTGACTCTGATGACGCATGACACACACACAGCTCTTGACCTTGACTCTGACGACGCATGATGACTCATTTCCTGTGCCAGGACCTACATAGCCCTACTACTAATGTCAGTGTCATGATAAAAAAAGTACTTAACCACAATTCCCAAAATAAAATTGTAAACAACTAAACCACAATTGGAACATCAAAACCACAATCGCAGCCCTGCGATGTGGCTGGTCCGCACAACAGCGCTGTTGCAACAGCGCTGTTGTAAATATTGCATTCATACATCATGGAAATATTTTAAAATTGTAAGAGTAGATGTGATTGATTGTAGTTTATCAGTTTATCTAAAGCCAGAGGATGGTAGTAAATGTTTGTTGTTGAAAATGTGTAGAGGCGATCCAGTACCTGGGAACCTAACATCAGTGCCGTATCAATTTACAGTAAAACGAACATTTAAAAATTGAAGTATTCGGTGGTTCCATAACTATATTAGGAGTGACAACTGATGGTTTTCATCCCTTGAGAATAACGAGTAGTTTTAATGAGCTGTGTGTATTTAATGATATTGATAAGGAAAATATAAAATATAAAGCGCTCATATAAGATGGTGGACACAATATATATATATATATATTTTATTGTACCCTTGCTATGGTGGGAATATACATTCAATAGTCTACACACATATTAACCATCTTTACCACAACGTGAATGCGGCTTTACCAGTTTTGATTTTGTTTTCTGTTTCTATTGAAATTTTTTACACATAGTAAAAATTTTCTTGGTTGAATTAAAGTTTCACAGTTTGAAGGCGTGACCCATATACGAAGCATACATCAGTTGGGAAAGTGTCAAAAATGTTGTTGTATATTTTACATGCTGATGATTTCATGAGAAAGTGGTGCCGACAACCATTTACCGAAGAAGAAGAGGAGCAGATGCAGGAAGATGAGAATGCTCTTGACTTATTCCAACAATAGGAAAATCCACTGCTCTGGAGGACTCTGGTGTTTGATTATAACGAACACATTGATCAAGAGCGCAGCTATTGCGTAGGAAGTTTTATCGAACTAAATTAAATAAGACGACTATACACTTTCAGTCTAACCCTCCCCTATAGTCATTTCCGAGGAAACCAACAACAACAACAAAAACAAAAACAAAATCATTCTGAAATAAAAAAATGTTTTTTAAATAAAACAACATATTTTTTTAAATTTTTAGTTTTTTTATTTAGTTTATTTCACATAAACCGAGGAGTATGTGATTTATGTTCTCACAAACAACAAACAAAATCCAATGCCCTGGCTCTAGCGTTCAGAGCCAACAATAGATTGTAATCTTGCTATGGTGGGAATATGCATTCAATAGTCTACACACATATTAACCATCTTTACCACAACGTGAATGCGGCTTTACCAGTTTTGATTTTGTTTTCTGTTTCTATTGAAATTTTTTACACATAGTAAAAATTTTCTTGGTTGAATTAAAGTTTCACAGTTTGAAGGCGTGACCCATATACGAAGCATACATCAGTTGGGAAAGTGTCAAAAATGTTGTTGTATATTTTACATGCTGATGATTTCATGAGAAAGTGGTGCCGACAACCATTTACCGAAGAAGAAGAGGAGCAGATGCAGGAAGATGAGAAGGCTCTTGACTTATTCCAACAATCTGAAAATCCACTGCTCTGGATTACTCTGGTGTTTGATTATAACGAACACATTGATCAAGAGCGCAGCTATGAAAATTGCGTTGGAAGTTTTATCGAACTAAATTAAATAAGATGACTATACACTTTCAGTCTAACCCTCCCCCTATAGTCATTTCCGAGGAAACCAACAACAACAACAACAAAATCATTCTGAAATAAAAAAATGTTTTTTAAATAAAACAACAGATTTTTTTTTTATTTTTTGTTTTTTTATTTAGTTTATTTCACATAAACCGAGGAGTATGTGATTTATGTTCTCACAAACAAAATCCCTGCCCTGGCTCTAGCGTTCAGAGCCAACAATAGATGGATTGCAGCTTTCAACTGCAACCAGCTCCTCTTGACACGCAGCTAATTTATAGTATCCTCCAGTTCCTGCTTCAATGCAGGAAACTCCCAGCAGGGATCTGTGATCGTCTTCAGGTCAGCGTTTATTATGGAAATTATTGCTTCCATATTTGAAATCAGTTTTCGTCCAACTATGATCTTTTCTCAATCAAATTAGGAATTGAAGTCTCGTTATGAATGGATTTCAAGGAGTTTTTATACCCCACCCAAAAATCATGGGAATTGTGTAAAAAAACATTATATATATATATATATATATATATATATATATATATATATATATATATATATACCACCAAACTTTTGAGGGTGTGTCTTATCTTAAAAGAACACGTTGCGCTCCATATTGTTGTGTGGAATGTACTTTTTACTTTGTTGCTGTTGTCGTTGTACTAACCTGAAGACTGGTTCATTAAATAAATCTTTCAAATACTTTTTTAAGTTTTTATTTTTCACAGCATATTTTGTAATGTCCCCATGGTAATGTACAATAATTATTTTCTATAGCATATCGCTTATCATCTGTTGCACTTAACGCTATTTTTTGAACAATACTACTTACTATATGTTTTTGCGATTTTATTAAATTTTGTTCAACAGATTTATTATTGTTATTAACTAAACAATCTAAAAAGTCATTAAAAAAAATTTCTTTTTTGACAAAATTTTTCTTTACACCTTTGATTTTTTTTACTTTTTCCTTATTTTCCACCTTAATTGAAAACATTTTTGATCTTAAACCTACAAAATGTGATATAATATGTCCATTCATCTCATCTTTCATCAAACCTATTACTTTTTTATTTACTTGAGGTATTCCCCAAATATTACTTTGTGGATAATCACTGGTATCAAAACGTATATTGCAATCACTTTTAATCATATCATATATATTGTTGCAAGAAATTTCATAAATTATGCTATCTGTATCAGTGTACATAGCTGTGCAATTATTACCAAATTTTATTTTCATGTAATCATAGTGATACTCATATATTAAAGTTTTGGCAATATCTAGAATACATAATCCTACATATATCGGTTTGTTGAAGTAAACTTCAGCTTTTTGAAGTTCAATCGCTACCAAATTTTCATTAAAGATGGTTCTGTTTTTAAAAAAAGGTGATGCTATCAATGCTTTGGCCCCATACCTTCCCTCCCATTTTGAGACTAATTTAACATTGCTATACTTTCTAACATTTTCCATACATTTTCCAAAAACCGCATTATTATATAATTTATAGCGTTCAATGTCAAGTTTGTTTGTAGCTAGAGTTCTTAATTGTGTATTTAAATCAATGTATGGCTTAAGCCATGCAGATTGATCAAATTCGAGAACTCTACGTACTTTATTTAATTTGAGGCCGTGTAATAAAGCTTGGCACAAATTTTTATAATGAATCACATATCTGTTTTTATCTGTTAAAGTCGCTAATAATTTTTTTCGTTTAGACTTAGGAGGGTGCATAAGTTCTGGACAAAATGGCATATCGCTGTGCATATCATGCAATTCTATCGGATAACTTAAGTCAACCTCAAAAATGTAGCCCTTGGGCGAACTATCCAAGAGAGAACAAATTGTATCTACTGTGAATTCATGAATATTATCAACCCACTTGAAATTCCCTGTTGGTAATAACTGGCTCATTGCATAACCATATTGGTTATTTATATCCTAATACATTAAAAATGTGTTTGGTTTACTAACATCAAAACTATCTAAGTACTCATTGTTGGCTTCAGCATACTTTTTTTAACATTGGCTTAGTCCTCCACGGATACCTCTTTCAATAAACATAATCATGTCTATATCATCAAGAAGTTCCAGTTGTACACCTGTATAGAAAAGCATTGCGTCCCAAGTATAACCTGGGAGAGAATAATAATAAGCTGGATCTAATTTATGTGTTTTAACGGAATTAGAACGAAATTGTTCAAAAACATCAGCTAATAAAAGAACATCCGTATTTAAATATAAATCGGAATATTCCCCCAAATTTCTTAGGTTTAAATGATGCCATACATTTTGAGCATGTAAATAATCTTCACTATTTATGTCTTCCTTATTTAATTTATTGTAAAACAAATGTTTTTCGGGTAAATACTCTTCAGAAAATTTTTCAAAACTATTTAAATAATCATAGGGATAAACACCTTTACGCTTCAATAGATTCCGCTGATCTTGCGTTAAATAGCTAACTTCAGATTCAAGTATTGGGAATTCATTTAATAAAGATGATAGTGAATCTAAACTACTACTCAAAAACCTAAAAGAGTCAATGAATCTGAAATAAATTTTTGTATTAGAAAGCAATTTGGTGAATGAAATATATTTTTCTTTATTTAATGGCAGCACATTCACTTCACCAGCTCCAATTTTATGCATTTCTTTAATTATAAAATGAGCATCATAACCGCTTAGGTTATGAAAAATAATTGGTATAGTTAGATTATTTTTATAATTTAAATTGCAGATACTGTGAGCAGGACCACGATAAGTTCCTGTAAAATGGCAATGATCACGAACCCTGATGCCATTTGGTGAAAACTGTTGATTACATTATATAACATGTGGTTGCAGTATTAAAACTCTCCTGTTGCTCAATGGAAAGATTCTCAATTGGTACTATGTTTGAAACGTCAGAATCCAGAAGCAGAACTAACGTTTTTAGTTCATTCATAAACCAATCTATACAATTTTCTCCTCGAAATGCCGCGTAGGTTGTATAACTAGATTTGAAGGACCTTTTAACATAAAACCCTATAGAGCAGGGTATGTGTTCTTGATACCTATTCCCATCATCAATTTCTTTTAAGATACATTCCAAGTCTGCATATAATACAAGTGGGGTCATAATTTTATTTCTAAAGTTTTTAAATAACAATATTTTATTTTCTGGCAAAGGTAACTTAATTTTACAATTATTTTGATTAGTGCAATCATTTATATGAATATTTAATTTTTCACTAGAATAAAAATAGTGGAGGCATCTATTACAGATGTGTACCTTATTTTTATTTTTAGTTAATGTACTTCGAACTAGTGCAGAAAGGTTTTTAATCCAAATAAAATGTTGTTTTAAGACTGTACAATCATCATTTCCATGTTCTTCTAACAACAATAAATTGATATGCTTTTTTCTTTACATGTTAATTGTGATAATTTAAGTGGATATATTTCTGCTTTTTTATCATGTTTTTCTCTATGTAATGTACAAATATTTATGGAAATATTGTTATTCTTTTCAAATAATGGTACTAAATTTAAAGGCATTGGAAAAGTTATACTACCTAAATTTAATACATTTTTATAATGTGGACAACTTGTTGCTCTATCCACGATTTTGTTTGCAGGAAACAAAGCCGATACTACAGCCTATGCAAGGCATGCATTGTCAGTATTTTTTATATTAACACATGCTTTCTTGGTAGATTTAGTTAGTGGTGTTTTAATATATGAACTTCCTACAATTGGCGAATATTTATTTATATTTAAAATAACATTTATTATAGATAATAGTGCCCATCCGCTATTTTTCTCTTGAAATTCTTCTAATTTTCCTAACAAAGGTTTTTCTAAATTTTCTATAATAACTTCTTCTAAGTCACTACCAGCATTTACAATAATATTCTTGGTGTTGAGGTATTTGATGTCTTGTTGTTGCTCTTCACCTTCATATTTCCGGAACTCAGCACAAAATACTGCATTTGTTTTGATGTTGATGTATTCATTCAGCACTTCTTTAAGCTTTTCAATAACCACTGTTCTGCAAGCCTCCAAAAATGATTTGGGGTCCGTATGATTTAAATTTGATACCACGCCTGATCTGATTCTTTGTGAAAACGCAGTAGGTGGCAGATCTTCCCATATCAAAGAATTATTAACATGATGATGTTTTTCAGATACATTTTTTAACATCATTTGTTTAAAAGATTTTAATTTCCCGATTGCTGCGGTAAGATGGTACTTTTTACCAGTACCTGTAGTCTTGGTATCACTCAAACTTTTCTGCAACAAGTCTAAGTCTTTTTCACAATTTTCAGTATTTATTTCATAGTTTTTAACACTTTCTTTATGCATAAGCATATCAAATAAAATTGATTTCTGCTTTTCAAGCACCTCTTTAATGTAGGTTTCCATTTTCGTTCACAACACTTTCACTATTAAACGCTTGATATAGGTATGTTCATATGTGCCCACATAAATGTATTACTTTAAACGTTCACTTGAAACAACAACAATTTCGCTTACACGGAGTTGAATCACCTTTTTTTTACTTTTTAAAGGTTCGGTCACTGTAGCTAGGTTAAAACTTTCTTATCTTTAAACGATCACTTGAAACAGCAACAATTTCGCTTACACTGAGTTGAATCGCCCTTTTTTTACCGCTTATATTCATAAATCAATCTCTTTAATTCTACTCTCATAAAACATTAATCACTATGCAACTTTCTAAAGATAAATCAACCTTGGAGCAGTCATTCACGTCGAACTTGATTTCCCCATTCTTATCTACAAACCTTGTTTCGCCTTGAGGGGATTTATTTCTACATGGACTTGATGTTTTTTCAATTCTCTTATCTACAAAACTTGTTTAACCTTGAAGTTAAATCCTTTTTACTCGAAGGATACAAAAAAAATCGAACGCCAACTTTTCGTTGGCCTAACTTGTTCGTATTTTGAATAAAACAATTATTATCACCACGTTATAATTATATATTTCTTTCTCCACAACTACCACTTCCCGATCTCAATTCCAACTTAGAACTAACCTGACAGTTCTAGATACTTAAAAACTAAACTCGGCTTAGCCTTGGTTCCCACGAACACGTCCGCGCGTGCAGGAAATGCAATCGCTGAGAGTTTCTCTTGTTACCGTTGGCCAGGTACTGCAGACTGCGGCGCTTGCACTTTTTTATCAGCAGGCGAATAGCCGAACGTGTTAACTGCCGCCCCTTTAAATATCTGCGTCCCGCAGATCTACTGCTGAGCATGTGGAACAGCTTAAATTACTGGCAGGTCGTTGAACTTCCGCTGAGCGTTGGGCTGGGCGAGGAATGCGTCTTCTACGAAAAGACAGGCGAAGTTCCGGGATGTTGACCCTTCCGTAGATCTTCTTCCATAATAGGCAGATGGCGATAACTATGATTATAGCGATAAGAATTTCTGTAATGATAGAGGAGTTAAAGTTTTCTTTTAGGGTATTGATATGTTCGATGTTCTGGACACTGATGTCGTGCACAAATTCCAAATTAGGTTTGGTCCTTTTGCTGGTTACGTTGGCCAGGACAGCAGGAAGTGCTTGTAGACTTGTGGTAGATCCACCAAAGTATTCCTGGTCCTTGATGGTGACCGTGTCGTTGTCCAGTTGGATGAGATAAGTACCTTCTAGAGGAATAGAAGAATTTTTATTTAAGATTGAACCATTGAAATTTGTCACGAAGATCGTATTTTCCCCAATAAACTCTATGACCTCCTCATTAGTGCTCTTGAAGTCGCAAGCTGCGATACCACCCTTAAGGATCCTGGGTAGGCATGTGTCTTCCGCTAACTTTTTTAAAACGTTGGCCTCGCATACTGATGTGTTCCCTATATGAAAGCAGTCACCTTTAAGTCCGTAAGTCAAGTCGTGATTAACTAGTAGTTTCGTATAGTCAAGGTCAAGTTGCCTTCCATCCTTGATTGCAGCACGAGCGTTTATTACATGGAAAATGTTGGTCCCAACCTTAGGGATAGCTAGGACGTACAGCAGGAGGGTTCCATTGCTGTATACAGAGGGTCGTCCATACTCCACTGCCTCCACGAAGTTTTGGTAAGGTAGGGTTTCCAGCTCATTTATGATAGTGTTAACTTCTTCAGCGTCTAATATGTTACTATTGACTATTCCAGTCTTGGCCATTTGGCAGGCTCTTATTATCTCGTTCACCCCTTCCTTTAGTATGAGTACTTTGTTAAGTAAGTCGTGCTTCAATCGTCCTGCTTCTCCCTCCTGTACCGCGTTATTATAGCCATCAATCATTTTGTTAACTTTGTTCATCACCTCGTGCGTCGCCTCGAAAAGTTTTTCGTTGATTCTGTATTGGTCGTTATTGTTCTCTATTATGTCTGTTTGCGTCTGTAAAAGTTTTCCCCAGTCAGTTGCGTCAGGAGAACCCGCCAGCCATTTCCAGGCACTCCCTATCCAGTCGATAGATCGAGTCCGTCTCGTCTTTGGTTCGCCTAATTCCTTTAGTCGATCCTTTACCTGATTCAGATGGTAGGTTAAGACCAGTTGCATTTCCTGGTCTGCTACATGTTTTGCGGCCAGTTGTTCGGTTCGTTCGATGAGCGCGTTGTACTTGTTTAAGTCAATGACATGGATTAGCTTGAAGTTACCATTTATCACCCATGCGTTGCCCTCCTTGATGGTAACGATTGGTGATGTGTACTCAAAAATGTGCAGAGCCTGCACAGGAACCAAGAACGCTAAACTGCAATACAATTTCAATATAATTTTTATTAGTTTCGTTACTTCCTTAATTAACTAAACACCAAGTTGGACTTGGTTGGCTTGGAAATTTCTTACTTCTATCGGGGACTTTTTAATAAGTCTCTTTTCTTTTCTTTTTGTTTTTTGTTTTTCAATTGAACTTTTACTTTCTTAAGATTAATAGTTGTTTTTTTCTTAATGGACTAATTTAAGTAGGTTAGGGAGCCATCCCCCTTCTTTTTCTTTTTTTTCCTTTTTTTGTTTTTCTTTTTTTATTTCCTATTCAGGTTTTTTAGGTGAGCTTTGTGAATTCGTCTGCCACTAGCTGTTATTATCGTTACCCGGTTGTCCTTTGCGACAACTTCTTTTTTGTATAGGGGCTTGTTTTTACCCTTTATGCTTTTCACTGCGGCATACACTACCTCACCCTCGCAATACCGTCTGGGCGCATTCCTTTTTAAATTTAGCCTTACATTCCTAGCCTCCATATTCCTTTTAATAATACCCCTCAGGTCCCTATTGATTTTAGAACGAATGTTCAGAAGGTTCTGGTAATTAACCCTCTGGGACCGGTTAAAGAAAACATCGGTAGGTTTCCGTTTGATTACCGAATGTATTGTGTTGTTATAACGGTCTACCGCTACATCGACGAGTTCCTTAACACCGAGATCCGGGTTTTCAACCCTAAGGCATCGGTAAATTTCCAATATTGTGGAATGGACCCTTTCTATTTGTCCATTCACCTCACTTCGGTAGGAGGGGGTCAGATAGAGTTTGACGCCTAAGGTTTTTATAAAATTCAGTACTATCGGGCTAAGAAAACCTCTTTCGTTATCTGTTACCAGGACTCGAGGCACGGTGAAATAGTGTAATATTTTGATTAGCTTTCATCGAATGTATATGGAAGATTTTTCTTTAATATGGAAAAATTTTGAAAATTTAGAAAATTTATCGACTACGGTTAAGAATTTTTTATTCTGAATTTCCATGATATCCATGTGAAGGATCTCACATGGATATTTCGGGGACGGTGTTGATTGGAATTCAGGAGTCAGTGGATGTCTGTCGTATTTATTTGACCCACAAATTTCGCACGAGGCAGCGAATTTTCTAACCTGAGACATCATTTGTGGAAAGTAATATTTTTCGAGGATTTGTTCCCTGTTCTCCCTGGGAGCACGATGGGCTCTCCTATGTTCTTTTTCTATTATAATGAGTCTGCGCTCCGCGTTGGCGACATCCTCAACTATTCTTTGGGTGACTCTAATCTTGTAATTATCGAAGTTTTCCAGGTAAACCCTTTGAAGCAGACCAAGGTACCTCTCCGGAATCTTTATTCCGTTTACCACCCTTGGGTTAAGATTTTCCCTCAAGATCTCTACGAGGTTGTCGCGATGTAACTTGTTTACTGAAATGTAATGGCGATGATAACCAGAGTGTGGCTCTTCGTGAGAGCGCAGATCGATACCAACCTTAAAAATCAATTGATTTCTGAAAACATTGATCGGGGCCTCTACATGCGGTATAAGATCTGAGTTGTCTTGGTCGGCACTGTGTACCGTACAGGATTCGGTATCACTACCAGAAAGCTCACAAAGTCCTTCTTCAGCTGTGCCCGTCTGGGAGTCCCTGACTTCTTCAGCCGTATCCGTCTGGGAGTCCCTGACTTCTTCAGCCGTATCCGTCTGGGAACCCTCAGTTGCGGTATCTGTGACCTCCCCTGTACGTGAGTTGGATTGTGCCTCGCTAGCCGTTTCGGTGCTGGTATCTGATAAATGATTGACTTCTACCCCTAATCGTGAAAGAGCATCAGCCACAAAGTTTGATTTACCAGGAGTGTAAATCAACTCGTAGTTGTACTCTTCGATCCTTGCCTTCCAACGCTTTAGCTTGGCGTTGTGATTTCTGTTGCTCAACGCAAACGTCAGAGGCTGGTGATCAGTAAAAATGTTGATCCTCTTCGCTCCATAGAGATAATTCCTCAAATTATCAAGAGCCCAGACTATGGCGAGCATCTCCTTTTCATTGGTGGCGTAATTCTCCTCCGTTCTATTCAAGGAGCGGGAGATGTATGCCACAGGTCTTTCTTTACCATGCTCACCCTGAGATAGGACAGCGCCAATGGCGTAGTCGGATGCGTCAGTTGTCAAATTGAAGCCCTTCTCGAAGTCCGGAAATGCCAGGACATCAGCAGACGTAAGTAGCTCCTTCAAAGTTTCGAATGATTTCATTGCGTCGTTGTCGAGAGAAATCGCAACATTTCTTGATTGATTGGCTCTAACGTGCGAAAGGTCCCCGCGCGTTAGGTTGGTTAGGGGCTTTGCTATTTTAGCATAGTCCCGAATAAACTTCCTATAGTAGGACGTTAATCCGAGGAAACTTTTCAGCTCTTTCAGATTCCTTGGAGGAAGGATCCCCTCTATGGCCTTAACCTTTTTTCGATCCGGGAGTATGCCCTCGGGAGTAACCAGATATCCAAGAAATTCCACGCTGGTGGTTAAAAAGTGGGTATTTTCTAAATTTATTTTTAGTCCGGCTTCATTTAATTTGGAGAAGACTGTCTCGATGTCCCTCAAATGATCTTCCTCAGATTTGCTAAAGATGATTATATCATCGATATAAACATAGCATATCTTGCCAATTAGCTCCTTCAGCACATCATCAATCATCCTTTGGAAGATGGCTGGGGCATTTTTGAGGCCGAACGGAAGTCTAAGATATTCGTATTTGCCGTTCATAGTCGAGAAGGCTGTCTTCGGGATATCTTTTTGCGTCTCCTAGACTGGCAAGTGTGCTATTGATATCAGGGATAGGATACGTGTCTGGGATCGTTACAGCGTTCAAGCGCTTATAGTCGATCACCATTCTATATTGTTTTTCGCCATTGGGTTTCGGCTTTTTAGGAACAATCCATATGGGAGAATTATATGGGCTATTCGAAGGACGGATAACGTTTTCGGACAGAAGTTCCTTGACCTGTCGCTCAACCTCCCCCCTCATACACGCAGGGTAAGGGTAGCTTTTAGCATATATTGGTTCGCCCGTGTTTGTGCGGATTGCGGCTCTTACATTGGTTTTTATTTTTTCGTTACCTACAGGACCGAAGAGGCTGTGAAACTTTTCGCAAATGGTTTCCAGTTTAGATCTAGCGGGCATTGAAATGCCTTCACTTAAGGTCAACATTTGATTAATTGCATTTGAAGTGCGATTTTTTAATATAATTACCTTATTGGATTCTATGGTAAGTTTGTTGGTTTCCCTATCGATGACAGCTTTTAATTGTTTGAGCGTGTCGTCGCCAATTATGCCGTCGAATGATGTTAAATTTGGGAGAACAAAGAACGTAATATTTAACTCACAACCTAAATAATGAAAGAATTTCCCACAAATTTTGCCTTTGATGAGAATTTTCCCAGCGGGGCTATTTACATAGAAGGGTTTTTGTACAGGGTCAGGGCGTGGAGCCAAATTAGGTCTAATAAAGTTCTTATTAGCCCCGGTGTCCACTAAGAAATTTAGGACGACCCCGTCCCGCGTAACATACCCTATGTATGGTACGCTGGAAACGAGGCCCCTGCCATAAAATTTTCAGGCGATGATTCCTCACAAGGACGATCAACGGAATCCACTTCTTCTAGATTTTCGGAACCGACTGATTCCATATGATACAATCGCTGTTGTTTACGTGGGTTGTAATTGTCGGACCTCGGTTCCCGTTTGAACTTGTTGTTGGGCCGGTTCATATAATTTACATTCCTGGTTTGTACGGAGTTGTCCACCTCCATTTTAATATGTGGTTTTGGGGCTGTCGGCCGTTGGGGTGTATAATGCTGTTGGAATCCCGAGTTCCAATGGGGTTGTGACCTTTGGGCAAAGTTATTATTTACAACTGGTGGCCTATCAAAGCTTCGGGAGGGTCCAGCGTTATCCCTAAAATTCTGGTTGATGGGTGATGTTATCAAGTTAGGTGCTCTTACATGCACCGAGTTGCTCCTAAAATTCAAATTTTGCATCTCCAAGCAAGCTGAATATGCTTCGGGTAAGGTTCTCGGCCTTTGGATGATCAAAAGTCTTGAGAGGTCACCACTAAGGCCTCGAATGAACACATCTAGTGCCCGATTTCGGTAGGTCTCTACCAAAGCGTTCATGGTTTCAGTTGAGTAAACCTCAGCCCTGATTTTACTGATAATCAGGGAAACTGATGGTTTACTGTCGCGTAGAAGTCGTCAACCCTTGAATTGCCTTGTGTTAATTGGTTGAGCTGATGCTCAAGGGTTCGCATGTCCCTTTTATCAGCGTAGTGAAGTGAGAGAACCCTCTTCATCTCTATCCAGTCATTGTCGAACACGTTGTAGGAGACCAAGGCAGAGTCTGCCTTGCCTCTGACTTTCTGGCGAATATGCTGTAGTATTGCCCTGTAGATGGGCTTACTACGAACTATCTCATAGTCTTTTAATAAAGTCTCGACGCTGTGGACCCAGGACACGTACTGCACAGGATTTCCATCGAAGGTTTGAAGTTCTTTGACGGAATCGGGAAGTTTTGAAATGTCCTTCAGGTCCTGTTCACAAGTCGGCCCTTTTAGTGGCTCTGGTTGTTCCGCCTGTGGGGCGGGAATGCCTGCCAAGCCTAATTGTTCCAAGGCTAGGATTCTATCTGAAATTGTACCTAGCTGGTTGTTCACGGAATTGACTACTTCCTGTGAACTGGATTGTTCAATCCTACCCATTCGGTTCTCCAGCCCCCTAAGCTGTTCGAGGACAGAATTAACCGCACCCGTGAGATAGTGTAATCGCTAATGTAATTATTTTCTAGATATATTGAATGAATGCGCGCCTAATGGCAGAATCGAATTCGGATTTAATTTCTTATGATATTTCTCAATTATACATGTATATTGTTAAATATAGATTCTTCTTAATTTGTATTCTTTTCACAAATGTAAATGCTCTTCCTTCATTAATTAATTTGATTGGTTAATTTTGATTTGCTTTGATGTAATAATAATTTAATTATTTCCCCTGGATGCCTGCTAAGCGCTCTCCATTAAACTTTCGGGGTAGTTACTGTCCTAACGGAAGGTTCGTATGTATCCTTTTTAGTCGTGGATGCAGTTATGTTTGCAGCGACCTACTAAGGTACGAAGGTCTTCACACGGATAATTTAATTTTCAGTAAACCGGCCACTTTTTTCGTGAGAGTTGGCCCCTAGGCATAAGCGATACAAAAAAAAATGTTTTTTCGATCAAATAATTTTCTGCATAGGCAAAGAGTAATTCTCTTTTTCAGTTACACGTAAATTTCTTAATCTAAATCTTACTACAATCCTATTGGTGACATTCTTCGTATATATTAATGTGCTCCTTTGAGTCCCTCCTAGTAATCTGCTGCTGTCTTCCTTCTATTCCTTTATGTATTTGTATGTATTTCCTTGATGCTGCACTCTTTAACTTGGAAGCGTTCCTTCAATTTCTTTCAATAATTAATTTCACTCTTGTCTGTTCACTTGTATTCATCTGTATTGAATTCTAAGCAGGGTTTAACTTTTACTTTATTTCTTTCAGGCACATAAGATTTCCCTTTCGACACTAGTTACACCATTTCACTTTTCATGCGGTTTCATTTATAGCATTTTCCTTTAACACTGACTTCACTTTTTCCTTTTAAGTTTCAGTTACGCACTTATGCACTATTTATTCTTGCTTTCGTTGGACACTGACTTTTTTTATCCTTTCGTCAGGTCCCTGCTCGGGCGCCAGTTAAATCCTTTTTACTCGAAGGATACAAAAAAAATCGAACGCCAACTTTTCGTTGGCCTAACTTGTTCGTATTTTGAATAAAACAATTATTATCACCACGTTATAATTATATATTTCTTTCTCCACGACTACCACTTCCCGATCTCAATTCCAACTTAGAACTAACCTGACAATTCTAGATACTTAAAAACTAAACTCGGCTTGGCCTTGGTTCCCACGAACACGTCCGCGCGTGCAGGAAATGCAATCGCTGAGAGTTTCTCTTGTTACCGTTGCCAGGTACTGCAGACTGCGGCGCTTGCACTTTTTTATCAGCAGGCGAATAGCCGAACGTGTTAACTTTGACCATGATGTTTTGCATAACCATGATGTTGTTTTTTTTTTTTTCCTTAGGATTTCTTATCTATTTTGAATTCATATACACATGCGCGCACCCAATATAACCTTCATCAACCTTCAAATACACACAAAATAAATTCAACCTTGGAGTTCTTATATCTACAAAAACATTCAAATGACCTTGAAGTTTTTATCTCTCTTACTCTGTTTTTAGTTATTATCTCTCTCTCTTTCACTCTTCTTATCTCTGTACACACACACACACCTTGACCTTGAATTTTTATCTCTGATGACGCATGACACACACACACACACCTTGACCTTGACTCTGATGATGCATGATGACTCATTTTGTGAGCCAGGATCCCCATAGCCCTACTACTGCTGCACAGTTATCACAGAAAGTTATGCAGTGATGGGACGGACATCACATAGGCATATTCCTATGCGAACCTGACTATACATTAGAATATCACAGACAAGGGTGGATAATAGCTGATCATTGTAAATAAACTATTCCTCCTAAATAAATATACAAACCATGTAAATAAATAAACTATGTGAATAAATAAATAATTAACATAAAAGACATAACATCAGGTAACTATCACAGATGGAATTGGAAGCAACGGCCGGCGCGAGTGCGTCAAGATTTGCCCTGTTCTTTTCCTTACGTGTGCAAGTCCTTGGCGTGATAAACACCCGCCCTCTCACCATTTATATTGCCTACCTCATATAGGGAGTTGCCTATGGTCTTCAATATGATACCTTTCATGAATTTTGGTCCTAGCTTAGCATTGTAATTGTCAATTTGGCTGCTTTGTTTAAAATTTCGTCTATATACTATTTGTCCTACTCCATATTGCACATCTCTACTTCTAGTATTATACATTTTTGTTGCCTTCTCGTGGGACAGCCCTAAGTTATCAAAAACTTTTCTTCGGATTAACTCTATATTGTCATTTTTCGTAATTTCTTCGGCGTTCATATCTTTGATCGTGGCCAGTTTTCGCAATACTTCGTAAGTACTGCCGTGGTGTACCATGTGGTTTCCATACACTGCGTAGTAGGATTCAAACATGGTCGCATCGTGAACCACACCCCTCAAGGAAAACGCTGCATCGCTAACATGTCGGTCCCAGTGTTTTTGATCGTCTTTTAGGTAGGACCTAATCTTCACTAGGACCGACCTGTAAACTCTTTCAGACGCATTTGCCTGGGGAGAGTAGAACGCGGTGCGAACATGTCTGACCCCATACTTTTGTAGAAAGCTAGCAAACAGTTCTGTAACGAACTGTTTGCCATTGTCCGAGTGGATGAATTCCGGTACGCCGAAGACATGGAATATGTTTTCTTCTAAGTATTTCACTACCTCGGCTGCCGTTGCTTTCCTAATCGGTCTTAAAAATACGAATTTGCTAAAATGGTCTAAAGCTATAAAAATATGTGTTCGGGCGTTGAACAGTGAAAATTTTTATTTAGTTACTGTTTGCGATACTGTTTCGCACAAGAAAAAAATCAAAAACGCTTTAAAATTCCGCAATTAAAGTAAGAAACAACCGCTTCAAACGTTATAAAAGATTGTAAATTGAGAGGACAAGGCTCTTTTTATATGAACTTATTTACAATATTTGACAGTTGTTGCCATTTGACTTTTCAGCATAATTTCCCTTTTGGGGAAATTTCAATGTGGGTGGGTGCGTTTAGTACACCTGCACCTTTGTTGACTGGTATAATCGTCAACATTCTTCCCCAACGATGAACAAAGTTCTTAGCCTTCTGCTATGCGGCTCTTCTTGTTTCTGCTTTCTCTTGTCATCATGCCTTTTTGATTTTTTTTTTTGTTGGCGTCCATCGATGATGTGTATGTATGTGAGTATTGCGTGAATGGAGGTTCTCGATGGCGGTGGTGCTTTGAGAGTGGGATTCAGTGAGTGAGAATTGAATTGTGTTGAATGAATGCGTAAGAGCGAGTGAGTGGACTGTATTAAAATGTGTGTGCGGGTGTTTGCATTGTAATAGGTTGAGAAATATTTGTGAGTGATTTCAGATTTTGATTTGAGTATGTAGAATTGTTTTGTATGATGACAGTGGGGCATAAAAGTTTTCTTCTGGCGATAAAAATAATTTTTAAGATGTTCATAATTTTTATATATTTTTATTATTTAAATTTTATTGTGTGTTTGTGGATTCGTGTGTTTGTGTATTTGTGCTGTTGGGAGAAGCAATTAGATACTTTATTTAATATTATTTTTGTAATAATTTTGATGAATGTTTTGAATGTTTATCTGTGTAGAATGTGTTGTATTAGTTTAATTAATCGGTTTGCTCTTGGATCGTATTTTTTTGAAGTATGTGGTTCGTTGATTGGTAATGGACAAAGTTTAGTAATAGGTCGTTTAAAAATTCCCTGTTGCGTTTTTATTTTTACGACGCGTGATAAGCTGTCTGTTCCTTTGTAGGTTTCAGTGATGCGGCCTAGACTCCATTTTGCAAGGGGAAGTCGTTCGTCTTTTACAAGAACAAGGTCTCCCATTTTGAGCTCCGTCTGTACCTTAAGCCATTTCGGGCGTTGCTGCAGGCGAGTTAAATATTCTGCTTGCCATTGCTTCCAGAAAGTTTGTAGATGCGCTTGCACTGCCTTCCATCTGTCGATATGTCCTTGTTTGCCTATGGACATATCTGGCTCTGGTACGGTGAATAGCGTTTCTCCTATGAGGAAGTGTGCTGGTGTTAGCGGGTGGAAGTCGTCAGGGATTTCGGTTAAAGGACACAGATGCGTCGAATTTAAACACGCTTCGATCTGCGTCAAAAGCGTGGCGAGTTCCTCAAAGATGAATGTGGTGTTTTACGCTCTTCACCCCTGCTTCCCATAATCCGATAAAGTGGGTAGAAGCAGGGGGAATGAAATTCCACTTAGTTCCTTCTTTTGCTATTATGTCTGCAATTTCCTTCCAGTCGTGAGTCGCACTTTTCATAAGGCGACGCAGTTCTGCATCGGCTCCCACGCTAGAAACGCTTGTGTTGTTAGGTCACTTACCGCTTCTAAGTGGATAGCTTTGGTGGCCAAACAAATAAAAACAGCGATGTAGCCTTTGTGACATTTGGACCCACGCCCCTTCCAGGCTCGAACATTGATTGGTCCTGTGTAATCAATACCTGTGTGGGAAAAGGGTCTTGATACTGTCACTCGGGGTGCAGGTAGTTCTCCCATTAGCTGTTGCGCTGTTTAGCATCGAAATCTGTAGCATGTGGTACAACTGTTAATATGTTTCTTTACAGCTCTTTTAATTTGAAATATCCAATATTTTTGCCGTATGTGTACTATTGTAAGCTGGATTCCTCCGTGCAGTGACCGTTCATGAGAGTCACGAATGATCAACTTTGTGAAGTGATGCCTGGGTTGCAAAATGATCGGATGTTGTTGATCGTAGTAAATATTGGCATGCTTCAACCTTCCGCCAACACGAAGAATTCCTTTCCCGTCAATAAATGGGTTTAGTAATGATCCCATTCCCTTGGACTTCGTACCTTCGGTGTACATTTCTTGCTGAGCAGAGCGCGCAACTATATTTGCAGCGTTGCCTAGCTCTCTGGGTGAAAGTGATCCGAAGTGACGGTTGGTGAGGTTTACTTTTGCGTTGTAAATAAAGCGCAAGCACCAGGCTGCCACTCGGATAAGTCGTGTTAAATTTGATGTCCTGTGAATTAATTGGGTAAGTACATTTTCTACCAGTTCTATACGGTGAACCTGAATCTTTCTTTTGCCTTCCTGTGTAGTGATATTTGTTGGTTGCATAGGCAACTTGAAGACCCAAGACGATAGCAGAAAATCCGGGCCGTTCCACCAAAGTGTCTCGCGAATTAGTGCCGAAGGTAGCATCCCTCTGGACGCTAAATCTGCAGGATTGAGATGTGTTGGGAGGTGTTTCCATATTTGAATGTCCGTGAGTCGTTGGATCTCCCCTACTCGATTCCTGACGAATGTTTTCCATCGTGATGCCGGTGCGAGAATCCATGCCAGTGTTATGGTAGAGTCCGTCCAGGCGTGAATTGTGATGTCGTTGAGCTCGAGTATGGTTACTACGTAATTTAGCAGTTTAGCCAATATGACAGCACCGCAGAGCTCTAGACGTGGAAGACTAACCGGATGTACTGGTGCAACCTTAGACTTCGATATCAAGAGGTGCATGTGTACCTTCCCACTCCTGCTCCATACGCCTTCTCCGACGCATCACTAAAGCCATGGAGTTCGATACGGTTACTCTTGCCGACTGTTTGAACCCACCTTGGAATTCTTATTTCTTCAATCGCCGGTAGATCTTGGTACAGATTGTTCCATTCTTCAAGCACCTTACTTTCGATGGGATCATCCCAAGCGAATTTCTGGATCCAGAGAAGCTGCATGACGAGTTTTGCTTTAAGAATGCATGGTGATATCCATCCCATAGGGTCAAACAGCCGAGCAATTGTCGACAGTATGAATCGTTTTGTTGGCTGTGGGCTATCAGGAGGCGTGAAGCGAAAACAGAAATGGTCAGTGTTGGGAAGCCAATGAATACCTAATGTTTTGACTCGGTCTGATCCTTCCGACGGAACTGCCAAAGATGTCTCTCGATCATGGACTGGTATGTCATTAAGAAGCTCTTCTGCGTTTGATATCCACTTTCGTAAGTTGAAACCTGCCTTTTCTAAGACAGACTTAACCTCTTTCTTCTTAATTTCAGCTTCTTGAATGGTATCTGCACCATAAAATATATCGTCGACGTACATTTCGGAACGAATCATCTTAGCAGCTCTTGGATGATGGGTTTCTGCCGCCTTCGCCACTTCCATCAGTGTCCGAAGCCGTACCAAACGTTACCGTTTTGAGGCGAAACACCTTTAATAGGTCTGCTGGATGATTGCGCCTAAAAATCAGCTGGTAGTTTGAATTCAACTCGGTTACCCATATCTGTTGGTAAATTTTTTCTATGTCCGCTAAAAAAGAGAAACGGTACAGTCTCCAACGTAGAGTGACATCAGTGACATTGTGTTGTAGCGAAGGGCCAGTCATCAGGTGATCATTTAAGGGGGATCCATCGGATGTCCTGTACGACGCATCAAAAACAACTCTGAGTTTGGTAGTGGAGCTTGTTTCTTTCACGACGGCATGATGAGGAAGAAAATAGTGACCTCTGTTGGATATACCGTCTTCGTCAACTTCACTCATGTGACCCAGCTTTGAATACTCCTGAATGCAAGAAGCGTATTGGTCGCGCCATCGTTGATCAGCTGCTGGACGTCTCTCCAGGGACCTGAAACGTTGAAGAGCTCCTACGCGTGATCTACCTAGTACGGGATGAACATTCTCCTTTAATGGTAGTGCAGCATGATAGCGTCCATCTACCAACGCTTAACGTGTTGCAAAAAATGTTATTCACAAGCAGTGTCTTTAGCAGTTTCGTGGTGTGCGAATGGAGTTTCTTCAAGCTCCCGGAATCTTCGAAGAATTAGAACTGTATGGGTTATACCTAGTATATTAACATTTTGATATTTATCGGAAATACTCATTTTTAGAAATTTGTTGCACTTTCTGATAGCGTGCTGTCCCTTGTTACAAAGTTTGCAAGTGAACCTAGTAGTAATTTGTTGAGAGTGAAACGAAGCACGTTGTGATGCCTTTTTGGATTGATCAGCTGATGGACGAGCTTGTTGATAGTTCACCGTTTCCAGAGTACGGAATCTAGTCTCGAGGAATTGGGTAAATTCCGCGAAAGTGGGTAGCTCCTAGCTGTCGTTTTTGGATCCCAACTTTTCCTCCCAAAGCTGCTGCGTTTTCGAAGGAAGTTTTTGCAACAGAATGTAAACTAGCACCACGTCCCAGTGTTGAACGGGCACATTCAAGTTTTCCAAACTGTGAACCACTTCTGTTGCCGTGTCTAACAGCTCTTTGAGGGACTCAGCTCGCTCCTGGGTTAAAGTTGCCAAATTAAACAAACACTTGAGTTGGGTGTTCACCAAAAAACGTTTATGGTCATACCCATCTTGAAGAATAGCCCATGCCTTAGTGTAGTTACCATTAGCAATACACAAATGTGCTAAAAGTTTCTCGGCTTCTCCAGATACAATTGTTTCTTTTGGATTTCCGACAGCGATGAATTATTGTGAACAAGTGACACAAATAAATCGTGGAAACTGGAACCGGAATGTTTTTCAGCCTTAAATCATTATTGGAAACAGGTTTTATATTGCTTGAATCCATGTCGGTGGCATCCATCTTGATGTCGTCCTTCGCTTTCAACTTGTCGATTGCGTCGAGTAAATCACCCCGGTAATCGAGGTATGTTTCCGGAATTTCTTCGAAAGTATTCTCGATTTCAGTGTCCTCTTCATCTTCCTCCAGCGCACTAACGAACTTTTCATAAATTTCAGACGCCGACTCCATCGTTTGCTCTAAAAGAGTCAAGCGGCCTGACAAATAATTCGCCGTACGTTTAGAACTCTTTTTGGAGTAATTTACGACGTCCTTTTTGAGTTGGGTAAGTAAGTTGAGGAAGAAAATAGTGACCTCTGTTGGATATACCGTCTTCGTCAACTTCACTCATGTGACCCAGCTTTGAATACTCCTGAATGCAAGAAGCGTATTGGTCGCGCAATCGTTGATCAGCTGCTAGACGTCTCTCCAGGGACCTGAAACGTTGAAAAGCTCCTTCGCGTGATCTACCTTGTACGGGATGAACATTCTCCTTGAATGGTAGTGCAACTTGATAGCGTCCATCTACCATACGCTTAACGTGTTGCAAAAAATGTTCTTCACAAGCAGTGTCTTCAGCAGTTTCGTGGTGTGCGAATGGAGTTTCTTCAAGCTCCCGGAATCTTCGAAGTTGTGTGTCTGTTGAGAAACGCATTTATTTATTTTCGCATTATCATTAGTATTTGTTAATTATGAAATTGTTTATTCATTCACTCATTTCATTCTTAATAATTGCTTTCCATTTGTTAGAATATGTAACTTTATTTAGTTTCTTGGCTGGCCAAACATTACATAAAGTTTCTTATTGTTCGATCGAAATGCAAATAATAAGTAACGTCAGTGCTCTCACTAGATAACTAGTGGTGCTTCCGTTAAATTTAAATCATATTCGCATGCAAGTTGTGCTTGTCATCTCTTGATGACGAACTCAACTGTATTCGCCTATGAGAGCAATAACTGGACATCCTTTGGAGACTTTGTATGCAAAGCATACGGTGGTTTGTAGCAACCACCGAGCAAAGCAGTCGTGTCGCGATCGAACAATACCGAACAATTTTCATACAGTCCGCACTTGATTGATAGATCGTAATAAAAATTATAACGTTTGATTGCTGCGTGTTAATTACTTGTTCAACGATTACCTATCAAATTGGTCCTTCAATACCGGATTTGTTCGCCTTCGATGCTCGTTTATTCGCTCGCTGGTGGTTGCTAGATTTTGCTGTGGACTCAATAAAGGTAAAAGAAGAAACATATATTTTATTGTATCGTTGCCTGTTCCTGATGATGCCTGTGTTGCTAGTTGTTGCTTGGACTACTCGTCTCAATTGAAATTTGCTGTGACCCTGAAATTGTTGCTTAGGGGCAAGATTGTACTGCATACGAGTTAGAAAACACGTGGTCGGTCGGTTTCTTCTACTCAAAAATGGAAGTCTTAAAGCAGGCTCGTGGACACATTAAAGGTTCAGTTACACGTTTGCATAATTTCGCGCAAAATATTCCCGCTGATACTGAATCGATTGCTCTAGAAATTCGATTAGAGCGTTTGGAAGAGTCGTGGAAAGATTTGTGCAGAAACCAAACTGATCTCTTTCAATTTCACGAGGAGGCCGGATACGTAGATCCTGAACCAGATTTCGAGGTGGTTGAAGCCAAATACTTATCGGCTAAATGTGAATTTGTTAAGGCTATTAAGAATTGCAGGCAGCCTGTCGCGCGCGAAGAAGATTCGAACATTACACTAGCCACTCAACAAGTACCGCTTCTTGAACCGTTGGACAAGTCGGCTTCTCAAACTGTTGATAATAAAACTGAGTCCGACTTATGCCTTCCGGTACTGCGAATACCTCTGTTTTCCGGTGATTATCGCGAATGGCCAGGTTTTCGGGACATGTTCCTTAGAAACATAGACTGCAACAGTAGGTTGTCCGGTGCAAGTAAATTTCAATATCTGAAGTCCTATCTTGGTGTTAAACCGTTAAAATTGCTTAATAATTTGACTACGTCTGACAGTATTTACGAGGGAGCGTGGGAAAAGCTAGAGCGTCGATATGACAAACCGTTGTCTATTATAAATGCTTACATCGAAAGCTATCTGAAATTACCTAACGTTTCTTCAGGTGATTATGTTCAGTTGCGTAAATTAGTGGACAGCGCGGACGAAGTGCTCAGAGGGTTAGCTTCCTTGAAAGCTGAAGGCAGGGACCCATGGCTGGTATATTTGTTGCTCGGCAAGTTAGATACTGATTCGCGTCAAGCCTGGGCCCTAGAAAACAAGGGGTCCGAAGACTCTACAATCGAATCTCTAATACAACTCTTAGAGGATAGGTGTAACGCCCTAGAATCCAGTGAACCAAAGCCTCGAGTATATAAGAACACTCGTACCGCGAATCATTCGAACATTAAGAGTTTAAATATTGTCAAATCGTCGTGTCCAAAATGTAAAGAACCCCATTCCCTACCCCAATGTACAGTTTTTATATCTATGTCTGTGAGTTCCCGTCGCATTTTCGCTCGCGATCAACCGTTATGCTACAATTGTCTTGGTACTAACCACTCGTCGGTAAGGTGTCGTGTTAAGGCTCGCTGTTCGATTTGTAATGCTCGTCATCACAGTCTGGTACACCCCGAGGACAATGATCGTGCTCGTGCTAATAATCGGGAGGAAGTTCGCTCCGAAGCGGGTCCTAGCACCTCAGCTGTTCCTGCGTCTGCCGTTTGTCATCACATAAAAAATGATTCCCATTCTTCTGGCATTTTACCCACCGTCCGCTAGCGGAAGTTATCACTTTACTCGTGTTCTCCTCGATACCGGGTCACAAGTCTCATTCGTGACCGAACACTTGGTGAAGAAGTTAGGCCTTCGTCGTCGCCACGCACGGTTACCCATCTCGGGGATCTCTTTGTTGGCAGCAGGCGTTACACAGGGTGCTGTTACGTTGACTTTAAATTCTCGCTTTGACGCCAATAGCATTGAGATTGATGCCTACATTTTGAAGACAATCACCGCGCTTACTCCATCATTTGCCTTCGATTGTAGCGACGTAGAATTTCTTAAGCATCTTCCTCTGGCTGATTCAGCCTTTGCTATGCCAGGACCTATTGATATCCTGCTGGGAGCAGATAAAGCCTGGAGTATTCTTCGCAATGGTCATCTTACTGATGGAGGTAAAAACGTTGTTGCTCATGAAACAATATTTGGATGGGTGGTTACTGGAAACATTGTAGACCTTCCCTGTCCTATGAAGAGGACGAAGTAGATGCTCATTTCTCTCAAACCTTTGCTCGATCGTCTGACCACAAGTACATGGTTGAACTCCCATTTCGCAAGGAAATCGTTTCCTTTGGCAACACTATCTCCGGTGCTTTAGCTATGTTGTTTGCAATGGAGCGTCGGCTTTCGCGCAATGAGGATCTTCGGTTGGAATACTGCAAATTTATGAAGGCTTACGAGGACTTAGGGCATATGGAACGTATTCCCGATCATGAGGTAGAACCAACAACGGGCAGTGTGTTTTATTTGCCCCATCATGCGGTTGTGACCAACAACCTTCGTGTTGTTTTTAATGGTTCACATAAGGATACAAATGGCGTTAGTCTAAATGATATGCTTCACGTAGGGACACCACTTCAACGCAACCTGATTAAAGTTTCGATTCGTTTTCGCCTGTATAAATATGTTTTCTCAGCGGATATCGTGAAGATGTTTCGACAAATTTGGGTTCATCCACAGCACAGAAACTTCCAGCGAATAGTATGGAGACCAACTCCTCAAGACCCAGTTGCACATTATCGTTTATGTACCGTAACATACGGAACATCTTCTGCTCCTTATTTATCCATCAAAGTGGTTCGCCAATTAGCACGGGACTATAGACACCAGTTTCCTCTCGCATCTCAGGTTATTCTGGAGGAAATGTATGTCGATGGCATATTGACAGGCTCCGATTCCATTGACAAAACATTAGAATTGCAAAGGCAGCTAGTGGATATGCTAGCATTGGGAGGCTTAGAATTAAGCAAATGGAGCTCAAATTGTTGGCAAATCTTACGAGATACGGAATGTGAGGAAAGGCTTTGTATGGATTTGAATAGTACCTCTCAATGCACTAAAGTTCTTGGTCTGATTTGGAATCCTCATGGGGACAACTTTATGTTTAAAATTGCCTTAGATGACCAGTTGTTGTTGCCAACCAAGCGGAAATTGTTATCCGAGGTCGCAAAGATTTTTCACCCCATGGGTTTCTTGGCTCCTTCTACCATTTTGTTCAAAATGTTGTTTCAGGAGTTATGGGTTGCGGAAGCAAAAATAGGTTGGGATGATTTCTTGCCGAATGATATCGCAACAAAATGGAAATCTTACCGGAGTGACCTGCCTTATTTTGAGAAACTTAGAATTTCGAGGCGGTTTACACTAAATTCTCAAAGTTTTGAACTAATAGGGTTCTCCGATGCGTCAGAAAAGGCCTATTCCGCGGTAGTTTATAGTCGTAGTTTCTCCGCCAATGGTGCTATTGAAATTCAATTGGTTGCAGCTAAAACTCGCGTTGCTCCGGTTAAGCAGCTGTCTATTCCCAAATTGGAGCTGTGTGGGGCGCTTCTCTTGGCACGATTGGTGGAGGTTATTCGGTCATCGGTGGACGTGAACCCGGTGCACGTTTATACATTTTGTGACTCAAAAATCGTCTTGAACTGGTTGTCCTCTCCCCCAAAAAGATGGAACACGTTCGTCGCGAACCGCACCTCAGAGATTTTGGACACATTGCCGCGGTCGTCTTGGAAACATGTTTGTTCAGCTGAGAACCCTGCAGATTGCGCGTCAAGAGGAGTCGAACCAAAAAGGCTATTGGAGTTAGAAATATGGTGGAAAGGCCCAGTTTGGTTGCAACAGGACTTAGATCAGTGGCCGATGAATCATTCGTTCGAGCTGGAAAATATCCCTGAAGAAAGGAAAAGGCCGATTGATGTCCATTTCTCTTCCTCCACAGAACATTTTGTGGAGCGTTTGGCGGCTAAAACTTCCTCTTTGCTAACTTTGGTTAGAATTGTTGCCTTTGTCCTTCGTTTTGTTCGAAACTGTCGAGTTCGAGGTGATCGTACGTTTGGATATGTTCGGTTTGAAGAGTATCATCTCGCTAAGGAGATATGCGTACTTTGGGCCCAGGGTGAGTTTAAAACCGAAATATACGCATTGAAAAGTGGTCGTCATGTTCCGAGAGGATCGAAACTATCATCGCTATCACCATTTCTTGATGATAAAGGTCTGCTACGTGTCGGTGGGAGAATTGCCAATGCCAAGGACGTCCCATTTGGTACAAAACATCCAATTATTCTGCCAAAGGATAACCGCCTTACCCAGCTTATTCTTAAGGATGCTCATCACAAGTTTTTGCACGTCGGCGTATCAGGGCTTTTCGCGTTGATTCGACAAGAATACTGGATACTTGGTAGCCGAAATCTCATCCGTAAGATTGTATTCCAATGTCCCGTTTGCTTTGTTCTTAGACAATCGACAACATCTCAAATCATGGGAAACTTACCGTCTTCAAGAGTTGATCCATCCTTTGCCTTTGCTCACACAGGATGCGACTACGCGGGCCCCATAACTCTTAGGCTCTCTAATGGCCGGAACCCAAAGTTCGTGAAAGGATACATCGCCCTTTTTGTGTGCATGGCTACCAAGGCGATACATTTGGAGATGGTCAGCGATCTCACCACAGATGCATTCTTGGCTGCTCTCAAACGATTCGTAGCGAGGCGTGGCAAATGCAGGGTGATACATTCAGACAACGGTACCAACTTTCAAGGAGCTGCTCGTGTCCTATCTGAATTATCGAATCTGGTGCGTTCCAAGAATCACAACGAGAAGATAGCGGAGACATTGGCCGCTGAGAGTAATAAATGGGAGTTTATTCCTCCATATAGTCCTCACTTTGGAGGACTTTTGGAAGCGGGGGTAAAACTTGTAAAGCAGCATCTACGTCGTGTTTTGGGGCATAATATTCTTACCTTTGAAGAAATGTGCACTCTACTTGACCAAATTGAAGCTTTGTTAAATTCCAGGCCGCTCTGTGCTATTTCTGATACTGATCTTAACCCTTTAACCCCTTCTTATTTCCTCATAGGCAGACCATATGTGGCGATAGCTGAGCCCAGTTACCTAGAAGTTCAGTCGAACCGTTTGAGTTGTTGGGAGCTAATCCAAAATATGATGCAAGGATTTTGGCGGCGATGGCAAACCGACTACCTGACATCCCTACAGCAGCGTCCGAAATGGAGAGAAGCTACGAGAGAGTTTCGAGTTGGAGACCTGGTGGTCGTCAAAGAACCAAATCTACCACCCTCAAAATTGTCTCTAGGCAGAGTAGAAGAGGTCCACCCAGGCAACGACGGTCATGTACGAGTGGTTACGCTTCGCACCAGCAGCGGAGTACTTAAGCGCCCGATCGTCAAATTAGCTGTGCTTCCATGTTCCTGAAGTCCTTCAGGAGGGGCGGCATGTTGAGAAACGCATTTATTTATTTTCGCATTATCATTAGTATTTGTTAATTATGAAATTGTTTATTCATTCACTCATTTCATTCATAATAATTGCTTTCCATCGACATCGGATGTTTGGAAGAAAGCCCTGATAGATCGAGGAGCAACTGGTGATCTGCCAAACAAAATCCATCCCAACTTGGTATTCTGAGCAACTGGAATGGCTTTATCCGGATGACGAGACATTTCTGGTAGCATTACGTCGGCCAATATATCGCTGCCTAGTAGCAGATCGATTTTTGCTGGCTTATAAAAAGATGGATCCGCTAATTGAAACCGGTGAGGTGCCTCCAATCACCAACGGAAAGGATTTGGGTTGGAAGATGCCCAGACAGTGACTGAAATATTAAAGCCTGTGTGGTTGTTTCAAAGGCAGTGTGATACGAAGCAAACGTAATATCCACAACCTTTTTGCAAGTGCCACTGCTGACCAAACCCAAACCGGACACCTCGACATTAGTAGATTTTGGTTTTAAACGGAGAAGTTGAGCTGCAGACTCTGTAACAAATGAAGCTTCGGAACCCGAATCAAGCAATGCCCGGAGTGGTATGCTATTTCCGGATGAAGTCTTTACCTTCACAATTGCTGTTGCGAGTAAAACCTGTGTGTTGAGTGATGGCTTCTCACGCCGGAACTGGTTGAAGACTGCTCTTCGATGGATGGATGGATGGAAAGCTGGAGCTTTGCTATTAAAAGTTGAGGATGAGGTATGTTTGTGTTGGATGTGGTGGTTGTTTGTATTATAAGAATAAGAACTGTATAGGTTATTGCGAGTAGTGGAAGGGTTGTTAGAAGAGTTAAATTGCGGGAATGTGAATGATGTGGCTGTTGACAGTAATAGCATCTACGATTACTAGGACATTGTTGTGACGAATGACTATATGCTAAACAGTTAGTACACAAACCTAGTATATTAACATTTTGATATTTATCGGAAATACTAATTTTTTAGAAATTTGTTGCACTTTCTGATAGCGTGCTGTCCCTTGTTACAAAGTTTGCAAGTGAACCTTGTAGTAATTTGTTGAGAGTGAAACGAAGCACGTTGTGGCGCCTTTTTGGATTGATCAGCTGATGGACGAGCTTGTTGATAGTTCACCGTTTCCAGAGTACGGAATCTAGTCTCGAGGAATTGGGTAAATTCCGCGAAAGTGGGTAGCTTCTAGCTGTCGTTTTTGGATCCCAACTTTTCCTCCCAAAGCTGCTGCGTTTTCGAAGGAAGTTTTTGCAACAGAATGTAAACTAGCACCACGTCCCAGTGTTGAACGTGTCTGTTGTTCTGTTGCCGTGTCTAACAGCTCTTTGAGGGACTCAGCTCGCTCCTGGGTTAAAGTTGCCAAATTAAACAAACACTTGAGTTGGGTGTTCACCAAAAAACGTTTATGGTCATACCTATCTTGAAGAATAGCCCATGCCTTAGTGTAGTTACCATTAGCAATACACAAATGTGCTAAAAGTTTCTCGGCTTCTCCAGATACAATTGTTTTAAGATAGTGCGTCTTTTGGATTTCCGACAGCGATGAATTATTGTGAACAAGTGACACAAATAAATCGTGGAAACTGGAACCGGAATGTTTTTCAGCCTTAAATCATTATTGGAAACAGGTTTTATATTGCTTGAATCCATGTCGGTGGCATCCATCTTGACGTCGTCCTTCGCTTTCAACTTGTCGATTGCGTCGAGTAAATCACCCCGGTAATCGAGGTATGTTTCCCGAATTTCTTCGAAAGTATTCTCGATTTCAGTGTCCTCTTCATCTTCCTCCAGCGCACTAACGAACTTTTCATAAATTTCAGACGCCGACTCCATCGTTTGCTCTAAAAGAGTCAAGCGGCCTGACAAATAATTCGCCGTACGTTTAGAACTCTTTTTGGAGTAATTTACGACGTCCTTTTTGAGTTGGGTAAGTACTCGACATAATTTTGTAGGTTTCATATTTGGTTTTACCTCACTTGAATACGTAAAAGCCACCCAAAGTAAAATAAAAATCACTTACTTGTGAAATTTTAATTTTCCAGATGAAAGTCCAAAGTCCACCAGATCGCAATTGCAGTCCAAGTCAAAGTCCAAGTTGCAGTTTTTCCAAATGGCGATGATGAAAATGCTCACAATCAATCAAATCGAAAAATCCCACGATGGCAAATACACAGCACACAAATTTTAATTAAATTATTATTGCGAAATCCACTTAAATCGCATAAAACAGTGTTGAGTAAAATTGAATCGCAAAAAAAAAGCTAATATCCGGCTCGATAGGATCAAATAATCGGGCGTTGAACAGTGAAAATTGTTATTTAGTTACTGTTTGCGATACTGTTTCGCACAAGAAAAAAATCAAAAACGCTTTAAAATTCCGCAATTAAAGTAAGAAACAACCGCTTCAAACGTTATAAAAGATTGTATATATATTTGAGAGGACAAGGCTCTTTTTATATGAATTTATTTACAATATTTGACAGTTGCCATTTGACTTTTCAACATAATTTCCCTTTTGGGGTGCGTTTAGTACACCTGCACCTTTGTTGACTGGGTAGGGCTCTAAGAAGTCTATATATAGTCTCTGGAAAGGCCGCTCCGTGATAGTCTGTTGTCCCATCGGCGGTCGAGATATCACGTTCAGTTGCTTATTGCACTTACAAGTTTCACAGTCTTAAACATATTTCTGAACTTCAGTGGCCATGCCGGGCCAATAATATAATTGTCTCAATTTGGCTTAGGTTTTGTGGATGCCTCCATGTCCTGCTGAAGGCGAATTCTGTGCGGATTCCACAAGGCTCCCACGCAACTCCTTTGGAATCCAGATCTTCCAGGCTCTATCTTCTTGTATAGCGTCGCCTGTTCGTATGTCTGTTCGTTTATACACAAATCCATCTGAAACGCAAATGTCGGGAAGTTCGTCTTGTCTGTCGGTCACGGTTTTCCTTAGCTCATCATACTCTTCCGAAGAAAAGAACGCTGAGCCAAGGTCCACATGTAGTATGTCGGTTTCAGGATTGAGTTCCTCCATATGGACTCGGGAGAGTGTGTCAGGGACTACGTTTTGGACACCCTTCCGATGCTCGATATTAAAGTCGAAACCCTGAAGCCTTACGCTGCATCTGGCCAAACGACCAGACAGATCCTTCTGCGTCATGAGCCACTTTAAGCTGGCATGGTCCGTAATGATCGTAAAAGGTAGTCCCTTAATGTAGGCCCTGCACTTTTCAACGGATAAAACTGCTGCATAGCATTCAAGTTTCGTCACGCTGTAATTTCGCTGAGCGAAATTCAGCTTCTGGGACATGAATGCTATGGGTTTTTCATTATTTCCCTCATCTTTCTGGAACAACACACTCCCTACTCCCATTGTCGATGCGTCGCATTGTATGTAGAAGCGTTTCATGAAATCTGGGTTTGTTAGAATGGGTGCTGACACCAAGGTCGCCTTAAGTTGTTCGAACGCGTTTAGCGCTTCGTCGGTCATCTTGAAAGTCAGTCCTTTCTTAAGGCAGTCAGTCATCGGCGCAGCTAAGGCCAAGAAGTTCGGAATGAACCGCCTGTACCAGCCAGTCATCCCCAGAAACCGACGGAGTTGCTTGGGAGTCCCGGGAACCGGAAAGTTCTCGACCGCCTATACCTTGTCAGGGTCAGTTTGTAGGCATCCATCGCCGACGATGTAACCTAAATACTTAATCTCGCGGCAACAAAATTTACTTTTTTCCACATTTATCGTAAGACCCGCTTCCCTAAGACATCTAGCTACTTCTGCTAGCGATCTGGCGTGCGATTCAAAGTCTGGAGAGCAAACCAAGAGGTAATCGAGATAGACAAAGACACACTCTCAATCGAGCGGGTATGACCCTGTCCATAAGCCGACACATTCTCTGGGCGGCATTGCACAGCCCGAACGGCATTACCGTGAACTGGTACAATGGTCGCCCATTGACTGTGAACGCTGTCTTCTCCCTTGATTTGCGCTCCAGAGGAATCTGCCAGAACGCGTCCTTTAAGTCGATACCTGAAATGTATCTCGTATCTTGAAGCCTACTTAGTAATCCCTGAATATGCGGAAGAGGGTAAGCGTCCTTTTTCGTTACCGCATTAACCTTCCTAGAGTCCAGGCACAATCTGTTTTTGCCTGGTTTTCTCACCAGAACTACTGGGGAGCTCCAAGCGCTGTTGCTCTGCTCGATGACCCCTAAAGAGATCATCCGATCTAACTCGTCATACAGGAGCTTCTGAATCGCGGGTGAGATTGGGTAATGCCTTTGTTTAATGGAAATTTTTTCGACTTCCACCCTTATGATATGTTCTTCGAGGTTAGTTTTACCCAACCCCATCGCCGCGAATGAGGGGAACAACTGCTTTATGTGCTCCAGTTGTTGTCTCTGTTCTGGTGAGAGTGCCTGGACGGGGGTTCGCTCCTCTGTCGGCGGTGGGACGTCAAGTTCGTCAATAATGTTAGGAGCGACCTTAAACACTATCCAAAAATCTACGCCTAAATATAAAAGCTGGTGAGTTTTGCAACCCCATGAGACTTTGGTTGTAAAACGTCCCAGTATTTTCTGATGGTTGCCGTCTGCTGTCCTGATCTCGGTTGTCATACTCGTCATCTTAATGTTGTGTTTTTCGAGGAACTCTATCACTCCTCTTCCTATACAGCTTATCGATGCTCCGCTATCTAATAAGCGCAGGAGCTCCTCCCCGTCTATCCTAACCTTGGCGTAGGGCCTATTATCGTCATTTAGGGTTATCACAGATGCTACTATACTTTTAAATCTACGTCTATTAGCTGCAGTGCATTGTCTTAACCTCTTTATTTTTCGGTAGTTTCTGGACTTTCCCACCGAACCTGTCACCTCTTCTCCGAAAATCCTTCTTCTCACTTCCTGATATTCTTGGAGTCTTTGATGGAGACTCTTCCTAGGCTGCGTCTCCTTTTGAGATGACGTGTCACCAATTGGGTGTTCTCTTCTCAGGATTCGGACTTGTCCGGATTGTCCTGGTTCCGCGGAAAATTCGAATTCATCGGCGGGTTGCTCCCGATCGTCCCGCCGAGGTTCAGGTTTCCCTGACAGCGCTCACATTGGAAGCTGAGGTTACCCTGACCACAGTTAAAGCATGTGAGGGTATGGAAATTAGACGAGCATATTGGTGGGGCTTTCGCCGCATTCCTCTTCCCGTCCATCCTCTTTGAATTGCTCGTCTCTTCTCTAAATGCTTTATCTGATCGATTGTAACTTGGCTTACTTTTTCTATTGTGTTGAAGAGCAGCAATCTCTGCTTCTCTGTAAGTTACGTGCTCTAACTCATTATCTATCTCTGTTATCTGTCGTTTAGATTTCTGGTCTCTCGTTGACAGGTGTTTTTCTGCTCGTCGACATTCCTCTCTTAAATCATGAATGCTTCTACTGGAGCATCCGAAGATTAGCGTCGCTACTCTATCCTTAATATTCTGTCGTAGGATGTCGACTAGGTCGCGTTCATGGGGTCGGTTCCTCATTTGCAAGGTCATGGATCGTACGTCTGTATTAAATTCGTCGAACGTCTCATGGGGTTGCTGCCTCCTATCCATTATTAACCTAAGGATTTCGTGATCCCGTCGGTTCTGACCGAACTGCCTACCTAACTCTACCTTCAGGTCATAATAGTTCAGACCTTCGTCTCCCTCATTTTCCTGGAGGTATTGCCGAACCATGTTTCTGCCGGCCATGTAACTAGGTGGTGGAATTGAGCGAGTAATTGGCTCTCTGATAGGCTATTCTATTTCTGCAATGTTTCGACTCGAAACAGGAAACTTTCGACAGACATGGGTTTTGAGGACCCGTCAAACTTAACCCCCCACTTATAAACTGGGATTCCTGTTCTATGCCCTGAGTCTGCGTAAAATGATTGAACCTGCCTCTGCGCTTGTCCTGGCGTTAAGCCCTGACGGTTGCTGCCGCCTCGAAGAAGCATCGTTTCCTAGCTGTCTTTCCGCCATTGTGGCCGAGTCTCGTTGTGAGGCCACGGAGAGTTCTAAATTACCCATTCTTGTAAATATATATGGCGCTCATATTTTTTTCGAATGTCATCATCATCTGCTTCATGGTGTCAGCTAGAGCGACCACGACTTCTACTGGATTTTCTAGTGCCGCATTGGAAAGAGTCTCTTGTATCTGCTTCGTATTATGTCCGTCCGCTTCCTGGCTTTTTCCACCTACTTGAGAGTCTTGTTGGCCGCAATAGGTATGTCCTGGCTCATTCGTTCCTCTCGCTTCTTCTACGGAGCCCTTTTTCTGCGCGCTACTTGGTTCTGGGAGGGATTCCTCTTCTTCACCCGATAGTTCCTGGATCATTGACATTGCCGATGATTCCTGCGCGTTCGTACTGGCCGTTATGTCGGCGTTTGTTCGTGCTCTTGTCGTGTCATCAGGGCTGAATTGGAGCAGATCGTGTGAGTAGATCGTCAAATCTGTAAAGTCGATCCTCGATGAATCCGCCACTGGGTATATCGCTTTCCTATCATTACGGAGAGTATTATCGATCCCGTAAAGCTGTGCCCTAGCTGAAGTGCCCTTTTGGCCTTCCCCTAAGCCCTTAGACCTTCTTTCCATTCCGTATTTCATAAATATATGTAAATCTCAAAAAATATCCCCGGAACGTAGTATCAAATCCAAAAGGTAAATTCAAGACTTATTTTCAAACTATCAATTCAGAATTGTACTTGCGTGGGTTATGTTTTGGTTTACGTTAGCCTATGTGAATATATAAAAATCACTGAGTTTTGGTAAATTCAATCTAAATTTTAATTCAACTTTCAGATACTAAAAATTTTTTTTTTTGTTGTGTTTAAACTGGTTGTTAGTCAAGTGAACGATATGTATTTCTACATGCCTTTCGCTGGTGTGTGGACTTGTGGTTAGGTTTTCCGCAAACCATTCTATAAATAGTTAAGTTTAGTAGGCGTAAGTGAAGTATAAGTTAGTTTAGGTTAATCGTAAATCTCCCTAAGTTGTGACTGTTGCCCCGGATTCATAACGAGTGCCAAAGTAAGATCACCTCCTCCCTACCACTACTGTTATTTGGCAGAACGAAGTACCATAGCAGGACTTCCGGTATCTACTTTGACACGGCCAAGACTTCCAGGACTTCACCCACGGCTCACCCAGGATCGGACAAGTTGCCGTAGTCCTGGGGATAACAGCTAATGATTATCCTGTCCACCTTGACCTAGCTCATGATCAGAGTAAAACCTCTAACTACCTCACATCTCCCTATGGCCACTCGCTTGGGGATTGGAAAGCCGTCATTAGTAGATACTTTAACCCAAAGTGACTCTTCGTTCTTCTTCAGAACTTAGGCTACCTCACAAGGTCTCCTGACTCCCTGTCTAGAGATTGGATAGCTGCCTTCGGTCTGCGTCGGAATGAAGAGTTCTAAAAGTCTTTGAACGCAGTATTGGGATAGAAAAAAAAATCTAATGAAAAGAAAACCAAAAAAAAAAAACAAATCGCAAAGGCTATTGCGAGTCCAAGGCGATGACCTCCAGTCAGAAAATCATCCCTTTGGAAACGCAATAAACCTAGCCGGTAAAACCGTTGGGCGCCATTGTTGTGAGCTGAAGTCGAGCCACGGGGGCAGCTTTGGTACAGATGAGGAGGGCGCGGCATGCTCGCGGTCGCTCGGCTCAGCTCGACGGAATTGGGGTGTTCTTGCCCCTCACCATGTACCACCCAACTCAACTAACATTAATCTATGCCAATTCAAGAAAAAGGAAAAGAAAACCAAGAAGAAAGTTACTCTAAATACTGACCTCGGACGGACTAAAAGGATAACTAAATTGATCGGACAGAATAGAAGCAAAAGAAAACGTTCAAGGACCTCTGCCAATACCCTTCAAAGAGAGCGGGAAGGTCACGCGGGCCTAAACCTAACTAGGCTAACCTAAACTACACCTAATCTAACCTAAGAAGTAAACTACGACCTAAGCTATCCCTAATCTAACTTAATACTAGGCTCCACTCTTACCCTAAACGCACTGTCCTTTCCCACTGTCTCTGAAGGATAAAGGATCGCTACAAACCCAAGACATGCAGATGTTGATGGTAAGGGATGACCGACCCACCCTTTGCGCGTGAAACACGACCGAATGCTACCACTCTGGCCGATACTGCGAGTGGTAGCCCCTATACATGCCCTCCAGTCACAACCTTGGTCGATGTCGGTGTGAAAAGTCTGTCAATAGTCACATCCTGTCGTCCGTAAAAGTTCGTAAAGTCGCGTTACGTCATTGTGTACCTAAAAAAAGGACGGCCTTCCCATTCATCCACACACCAAATTCCGAGACCTAGCCGCGCATGGGCATGGTGCAGCTCGTACCAATAAAAAGAAACAGTTCACTACAGTTATCTATAGTGCCAAATTTTATTACCTAATACTACCCTTATATTCTATTAATAATTCAAAACTCACGTTAAAGAAAAGGTAAAAAAAAAAGAAAAAAAAAAAAGGAAAATTAAAAAAAAACTGAACCCTATAAACTAAAATGAAGGAATTCTGCACTTAACACTTTATACTAAAATTCAAAATACAAAAGTGAAAAAAAAGGAAAATGATTACTCACGTTTGCTTTTGGGTCCCCCGTTGTCCTGGCGCCAGCACAATAAGAGATGCAGTCAGCGACGGAATTACCAAATATGGTCCTGTTAAACGCGCACAGAAACACAAAAATTGCTCTTTTCTTAATTTAACCCTAACCTTAATTCCAAAAATTTTAATTCAAATCGAACTCTACGACAAAAGCAAAGCTGAACTAAACTAATTTGGCACTTCACAATTCACTAATAATCCTTTTGCCTGCTTCTAGGGTGCTTTAATTGGGAGTCCCAGTGGCGGCTGCCTTTAGTTGTTGTCGTTCTTTGTCAGGTTTTTGGTGTTTGTCTTTTATGTATAGTATCGCTGTCTTATCTTTGCCGTTACTGGGTTTTGCTCTCGAGTGTCTTGGACCCAAAAATGTCTTCAAAAGGAAAATGGCGAGAAATCTGGCCGAATGCTTCTGGAGTATCTGGATGGCCATTTGTCGTGCTCGAGGCGTTTTTTTTTTTTGTTGTTGCGGTGCTTTACCTGCCCGTTGTCTAACGGTAATAGCGCTAGAGGAGAATCGTCTCCACCGTTCAACGGGATAAGCCTGGAACCGCACAGAGCCAGGAGGCACAAAGCACTTCGCAGGGGCTGAAGGTCACCCAGTTACTGGAGTTGTTTGCCCAAACCTCTGCTATCGATATCTGACAACCAATTATCGCCTAGTCCACCCTCTGTTTGCCCTTTTAGTGGTTAAATTAGTCACACTAACGCTCGAACTCCCGAAGAAATTTGCTTCTGGTGTTTTTTCTTTATGCTACTACTGTAGCCTATACTGATTCCACAAGCAAAGAAAAAAAAAATCACGAACATAAATTTTCTATTTGGGGGTATCGACCGCTCACTGTAAAAATTCGCAAATAGTGAGGGCTCGCCAGTTCTAAAATTCGTTCTTTCCCTTTTTCTTCCCCTCCCTTTGATTATTTAGTCAAAAGTTTCAACTTCTTTATTAATCTCCTTCCATTTCTGTTTTTACTTAAACTTTTCTTATAGTGTACCTACTTTTCTAAATATTCTCTCTTAAGTTTGAAAGTGTTAACTTCTACTGCTACATTGGAAGGAAAACGGTCCACGGAGGGTTTTTTTCTTTTTTTCTTTTTGTCTGTCCGGTCCTCGTTCTCTTAGTCATTCTCTCTTTAACAGATAACTCATATTCATCTTACATAATACTACATTTAATTACATCTACAAATAAACTTAACTTGACAACTACGATAGGAGAAAGGTGCATTCATGCACACAATCTTAGAATGTCGCTCATTACATTGAACGAAATGGGAATGGAACACACCAGCAACGATAATCAACCAAGAGCATAAAAAAAAACATAATGCAAACGTTTGAAACAGAAAAAAAAACTAAAGGAACACGATCAAGGTAAATATTAAATATTCGATTGCTTTTATTTACAATCTGCATATTTAACATTCATGGTTTTTCAGGCACATGGGCATCTAAACATTTGGACATTACATCAGGTAAGGCCAATCATTTGGGTATTGGCGATTGTCTTTTGGATCAGATGTAATTACTTATATATAAGTTAATAATTCAACGCGACGTTTAATTAAAAAAAGTTATTTTATGAGGAGCTACCTCTTTATTCCCATCAAAACTTAGAACTAAATTCACATCGATACTGGCACTTTTATTTATTAATTATTTTTGCCTATTAAGCTACTTGCTACTTGCATCATTCAAATGTATTCAGGTTAATTTCCTGGAAATTTGTCTGGAGTGTGTAAATTGCAGTGCAATCGAGATTCTTGAAATTCGACTGTGGGAGCTCGTGTATTGACTATTGCAGTGCAGTTGAGGTTCTTGGAATTCGACTGTAGAAACTCGTGTGTTAACTCTTCCCTCCTTGATTTGATTGTCCTCAATCAATTACTAAAAGTATGGGATGTCGTTGAACTTCAATGTAGGTGGCCGAACTGTGTGATTTATTACTGAAGTGGGATGGACTTGCTTATGTTCTGGTTCCAGATTTTGGATGATGATTTCGGTGTTGTTTCGCTTGCAGATATTGTAGGTGGCTATAATTGCAGCTGTGCCTATTATGAGTATGATTGCATACGTAATAAAACTGTGTGCTGTAGCTTTTAATTGTAAAAGCTCAATTTCGTTCGTATTGTTTATATGTAACTCGTTCATCATTTCTAATGAAAGGAATTTACGGTATTGCTTCTCTTTTGGGGTTAGTTGAAGGATTGCGGGGAGTGCTTTATATTCTGATGCTTCTCGTGAGGTAAATGTTCTGTCATTGATGGTAATGCTGGTATTATGAAATTTGATTAAAAATGTGCCATCGAGCTTTTGCCGTGTTGATTCCATTGCTAAGGTCCCATTAAAATCATTGAGTAAAATTACGCCTGTTGATACTTCGTCTATTTGTGGTAGATGTTGATTGTTTATTATGTTGGAAGTAGCTTTTACACTTTTTAAAATATTAGGAATACATGCTGTGTTAGTTAGATTTACAATATCTTGGATTTTACAAATTGAAAAATAGTTACATGACTTGCAGGTTTGTTTTAGACCATATGTTTCGTTTTCAGATTTCAAAATTGTTTTAAACAATAAATCTGTTGCAATATTATTTCTTTTTACGGGTTTTAGGCTAAGTTTTACATAATCATTTTGAGTTACTAGGGGTATATTTATAATATAAAGTATTGAGATTGAATTGCTTGCAATTTTTACTTCTGCAAAGCTTAAGGCTTCTTCAATAGTATTGAAAGGCAAATTTTCTTTGGATATGGTGCTTAAGGCCAAGTTAACTTCTTGATTGGATAATATAAGAGAGTTAATAATACCGATTTTAGCCCAATGTATGGCATAATTTAGATGTTCTAGTTTTTCTTTAAATATTTTAAGTTTATATTTAACATTTATTAAAATTTCGTTATTTAGCATTTTATTTTCTTGGATTGATTTTTAAATTTCATTTGACATTTTAGTAATATTGTTCATTCTTTCATTATACAGTGTATTAATTATAATCTGTTTATTGTTATTTTGTAACATATTGTCACTTTTCTCTGTTATGGTTATATAATCCTCATGGTCGGGGTTACCCGCGACCCATTTCCAAGCCGACCCTATAAAGTCAAGAGATCTTTTCACCTTCCGTGGTTTAAGATGATGTATTAGATTTTGAATTTGAGTAATTTCATGTTTAAGATAGGGGTACAGGGAGTTATTTCTGTGAGTAAAAATAATTGTGGTTAGTTCATTTAGTCTTGTCTCGTATTGGTCCAAGTCGATCACGTGAATAAGTTTAAAGTTTCCTGTATGTAGTCTTGCGTGGCCTGTATGTATTGCTACCACTTGAGCGTTCGTAAAGTCCAGTATCTGGATTAAGAAGGTATCTGAAATGATATTTAAGTGCTAATTTCTGATATTGCTTTTGTGAACTGTTCTGCCAGAGTTAGTAATGATTATAGAGTGTTTATTTTCTTTGACAATTTTTTTTCGATATCTGATTGTTAGTTTTGACCCTATTCGTTTATTGTGTTTCACATAAACTATGTCTCCTGGGTTATATTGTCTAATAGGCTTTCTCTTTTTGTTATGGTAGCTTAGATCTTTTTCTTGTTTTAGTTTTAGTCTTTCGATATTATTGAGTCGTATTTGTTCAAATTTGTCTGGGTCTATGTTTGGGGAACGTCCAAAGAATAGTTCAACAGGTTTTTTCTTTGTTGTAGAGTGTATTGTGAAATTGTACTCGTTAAGAGCTCTGTTGAGCAATTGCTCAAATGAACGAGGGCGTCCATCGGCCTTCAAACATCGCATGATTTCTGACAATGTTGAATGGAAGCGTTCAACCTGTAAGGGGGTGTCGTAAAGACTTTTATCTTCAATTCATCTTCCATCATAGAGAGTATAGAAATAGAGTTGAGTGATTTTTCGTTATCGATTATCACTACTTCGGGAATGCAAAAAAAATATAATATGTTTTGCAGATGTGGTTTGATGTGTTCAATAGATCTAGATTCGATTATTTTTGCTTGGGCATATTTGCTGAATTTATCTATTGCTGTTAGGACAAAGTGTTTTTCGGTGGAAAATATATCTAGGTGAAGAGTGTGTAAAGGATATTTTAGAATGGGTGTGAGATCTAATTTTGGGTTATTTGGGTGTCGCTCGTATTTGTTTTTTTTTTTACATATACAGCAGTCTTTAACTATTCGTTTAATTCCAGCTGCCATTTTCGGAAAGTAGAATTTTTGTAAGATTTGGAGTCGGTTTTCGTAGGCGTTGCGATGTGCTCGTCGGTGTTCCCTAAGTATTATTTCTTCCTGTTGAGTCTCACTTTCGACAATTGTTTGCGTAAAACGAATTCTATAGCTCTTGAAGTGGATTGGGTAAATTTCCTGTATTTTACCCATTGTAGGCTCATTGGTCATTAGGCCATTAACAATATGTGGGTTGAGGTATCTTTTAAAAATGTTGATTATGTCCGATTCCGAATATGTTGGTTGTGTCACAATGTGTCTGGTATGTGTTGAGAAAAGGGATTTGATTTGGTGTCTACTTTCGTCAGCTATTTTGAGGATAAGTTGATTACGAAAGACGTTAACGGGCACTTCCACCGAAGGAATTAGGTTCTGAGATGAACTTTCGTCGCTGTGCATTGTTGGTGTCATTGAGTTTATTTGGGCTGCTAATGGGGGTCTTGAAAGGGAATCTGCAACGATATTTGCTTTACCGGGTTTGTATTTGAGCTCATAATTGTACTCTTCTAATATCGCCTTCCTCTCTTCATTTTAGAATTTGTATTTTTATGACTCAGCGCGAACGTGAGTGGTTGGTGATCGGTAAAGATAATGACTTTTCGAGATCCGTATAGGAAATTTCTTAATGAATTCAAAGACCAAATTATTGCCAACATTTCCTTTTCATTGGTAGCATAATTTTCTTCTGTTGTACTTAACGTTCTGGAGAGGAATGTTATTGGCTTGTTATCCTGAGATAACACGGCACCTAGAGCGTAGTCTGATGCGTCTGTGGTTAACTCGAAGCTTTTATTAAAATTGGGATGAGAAAGTATAACTTCTTTAGACACTAGTGCATTTTTTTAATTTTGGAAAGCATTGAAAGCAGTTTTGTCAAGGTGAATCACTTTATTTTTTGAAGCATTTTTGGACACGCGTCCATCTTCCCCTCTTAAAAGGGATGTTAAGGGTTTTGCAAGTTTCGCATAGTCCTTAATGAAACGTCGGTAATACCCTGACATTCCTAGAAACGAGCGAAGGTCTTTAAGATTTTGAGGAGGAGGCATATCGACAATTGCGCGGACTTTCTTTGGATTGGATTTAATACCATCTGTACCAACGATAAAACCTAAAAATTCAATTTCCTTTTTCAGGAATTCACTTTTATCGAATTGGATTTTCATATTAGCATTTTCGAGGGTTTTAAATACCAATTCTATGTTCTTGAAATGTTCTTTTTCGGTTTCACCGAATATGACGATGTCGTCAATATATACGTAGCATCTTTTTCCTATGTGCTCTTTAAGAATGTCGTCTAAAGCGCGCTGAAAAATCGCGGGGGCATTTTTCAGTCCAAAGGGTAAGCGAACGAATTCAAATTTCCCATTGTTGACTGAAAATGCTGTTTTCTCTATGTCAGTATGTTTGAGTAAGATTTGGTGGAACCCGCTTTTGAGGTCAATAATGGTAAAGTATTTCTGTTTGCCAAGATTAGAAAGGACTTCGTTTATCTCGGGGATAGGGTACCTATCAGGAATAGTTTATAGATAGATAGATAGTAGAATTTAGTTGACGATAGTCTATAACCATACGATATTTTTTTTCCCCGGATGCGTCCATTTTCTTTGGAACGATCCAAACGGGAGAGTTATATGGCGATTTCGATGGTCTAATTATTCTTTCATTAAGTAGTTCTTTTAGCTGCTTTTCCACTTCGTCTTTCGATGCCATAGGATAAGGGTAGGATTTGGAGTAAATTGGTGTATCTATATTAGTTCGTATTTCGCCTCTTACTGTCGTAGTGTATGTCAGTTTCTTGTTGGGTTCTGCAAAAAGTGTAGGGCAGTTTTCGATAATTTTATTGAGTTTACCTTTTTGATTGTCGGAAAGGTGCGAAAGTCGTAAATTTATGTTATTAACGTTTTCTGTAATATGCTACCCCTTCGGGTAGGGGAAAGAATATACCCGAGGTAGGCATGCCTGTCGTAAGAGGCGACTAAAATCCAACTCCGCCTTGTTACGAAAGTAGCATGCCGGTCCAAAGCCCGGGTAAAGGAGGATGGTTTGAGGTAACAGCTTTTTAGCTTATCCTCAGTAAAAATCGAACTGTTAGTGTATTCTAACCCACAGGAGCCAGTGGTTAACACTCAACAATGCTATGAATGGAGAAACAAACGGAGTTGTCTACTCCAGGTGGTAATGGCAATAGCCAAAATCCACCTGTAGTCTTCTCGACTACGGCCGGGGCACGGATTCTGGAGGCCCCAACATTCATACCCGAACCCACAAGCGACTCTTGCGGCTCTATGTCCGATTTCCTCGGCAAATTGAGCATGAGACAAGCTGCTGCCCACTGCACTGCTACTGACGGCCAGACTCGGGCAACCTCTATGGTTGAACGGGCTCCTGAAGAGGCGGGCTCTGAGCGGCGCTTGTCTAAGGGACAGCGGATAAGGAAAAGGAAGAAGCTGTCAGATCTGCGGCGCAAAGGTGCTTTACCGGCTGAAGGCGCAAGCTTTTCTCTCAGCTCTTCGGCGGCGGCTTTGAAAAGGAACAGGTCAGTGGAGGTCTCACCAACTGAAGCTGACCAACCCCTTGGATTGGGCTCTGCCTCCTCTTCTGCCGAACCGAGAAGCAAGAGGTAGCGACCCAAGCTCGTAAATAGAATCAAACCTGCTCAAGTCTGTGAGTCCGACCGTGCACGGTCTCCAAATGAAACCCGTGCTGCTACCAGCAATGGAATCAGTACTGGTGGACGGAAACCGGATGCTGCGATCGCACCTACGGATGTGAGCTCAAGACCCGCATGCGACCCTTGTGGCTCTATGTCCGATTCACTCGGCAATTTGAGCACGGGACAAGCTGCTGCCGACTGCACTGACGGCCTGAATCGGGATACCTCTATGGTTGAACGGGCTCCTGAAGAGGCGAGCTCTGAGCGGCGCCTGTCTAAGGGACAGCGGAAGAGGAAAATGAAGAAGCTGTTGAATCAGCAGCGCAAAGAAGCCTTACCGGATGAAGGCGCAAGCACGTCTCTCAGCTCTTCGGTGGTGCCTTTGAAAAGGAACAGGTCGGTGGAGGTCTCACAAACTGAAGCTAACCAACCCCTTGGGCTGGGGCTGCCTCCTCTTCTGTCTACCCAAAAAGCAAGAAGTTGCGTGGTTCTTTTGAACGCAGAACAGCTAAGGCACGAGGTAGTAGGCTGTCCTATAAGGATGCTGCTGTTTCTTCTTTAGCCGTTCGTATAGGGAAAGCAGGCAATGATAATAGCATGAGTGACGCAGAGTGCAAACACTGCAAAGCCCATCTTTTGGAGCTTGTCGCGGCTACGAATGCTTGTATCCAGGTTGAGGGCTGTGAGTTCAAGGACGGAACCTTCGTGGTGAAGACCTCCTCGCAGCAAACCTCTGAATGGGTTAGCAGCATGGTGCCGAAGATCCCTCCCCTTGAGACCAACATTTTTGAGGTCTACAAGCCACCCAAGCTTACGCGTGCCGTCTGCTGGATCCCTGGGAAACTGGAGAAATCGGCGGATTTGCTTAAGCGTCTGAATGCAAAGAACCCTGGTCTCGACACAAAAGCCGGGACTGTCCGTTCTCACAGGCAGAGCAGAAACCGTCACGATGATACGCGCTGGATATTTTCGTCGATATCGAGGGTGCTTTTGATAATGCGACTTTTGATAGCATGTGCAATGCAGCCAGACATCATAGTGTAGATGAAACATTGGTTTTGTGAATTAAAGCAATGCTAATGTACAGGACGTTGGTTGCCGAGGCGGATTGTGGCAAATGCGTCATGACTGGGGTGAACAGAGGCTGCCCTCAAGGTGGTGTTCTTTCTCCGCTCTAATGGTCTATGGTAGTGGACTCTCTGCTAACGGCTCTCAACCTTCCTGGAACCTGCACACAAGCCTATGCGGATGATGTCGCCGTTCTGTCTGTCGGTTCAGACCTAAGGACCGTCTGCTCTCGGGCGCAGAGATATTTGGGCCTTATCGACGATTGGTGCACAAGAAATGGGCTTTCAGTGAATCCTCTTAAAACTGTAACGAACCGTTACAAAAGGGCGGTTTTTCCACTACGCCACTGACCGGCACCACTGATCACCACTGATCGGCCCACTGGACACACTGGTCCCCACCGACGATGTGTCACCATTGTACAGTACACCGAGCCATAGACCGCCGCCAAGGAAAATCAACACCAGCACCAGCAGCCGAAACAACAACAACACGCAGGGCAGATTTTTACACCAGTTATACGTCACACTCACTATTCATCACGAAAAGCATGAGTACTCGTGGGCGAAAGTGATTCGGGAGGACAGTGCACTCAGGTTCGGGTGCAATACATCTGGAGCTGACCCTGTTCTCTAGGGAAACTAACCACTCTCTTTCTCTCTTTCCTCTGTGAGTGTGTATTGTGAGCATTCCAAGCCGTCACAGTCTTCTCTTCCTTCCTTCCTCGGTGAGTGTGCATTGTGAGCATTCCAATCCGTCACCGCCTTCCTTCCCTCCTCGGTGAGTGTGCATTGTGAGCATTCCAATCCGTCACCGCCTTCCTTCCTTCCCCTGTGAGTGTGCATTGTGAGCATTCCAATCCGTCACAGTAATTTTCCTCGGTGGACGTGCATTGTGAGCATTCCAATCCACCACCGCCTTCTCTTCCTTCTTCTGTGGACGTGCATTGTGAGCATTCCAATCCACCACAGCCTTCTTTACCGCTATCCGCCGTATTCTAATAAAACCATATTACGTATACATTGATTGTTAAGGTAGACATAAGATCATTAAAGCCGTATGAATTGTTTGTTAAATAGATTTAAGACCGTTAAGCCGACTTACTAAGGAATAGCAATAAAAGCTAATTGTACAACGCTCCAAAGTTCGTGTTTCTTTGGGGGCAACCCTGGACCCGACGAGTATACCCCGGCCAGAGATAAAAAGCACATCACAAAACTACGGTTGTTCTCTTCACGAGAAGGAGAAAGATCACTGGTCTGACTCAGCTTGTGCTAAAAGGCGTCACTATCCCGATATCCGATGAAGCCAAATTTCTGGGAGTAATCCTCGATAGAAAGCTTCTTTGGTCCAAGCATGTTGAATCAAAAACCGATAAAGCGCTGTAAACTTTCTGGCAGTGCAAAGGCGCTTTTGGCAAGACATGGGGCTTATCTCCTAAAAGGGTCTATACGGCAATGATAAGACCACTTCTCTCATATGCATCGGTTGTATGGTGGAACAGGCTTTCGCGGAAACGTGTTACTGCCTCTCTTGCCAAACTTCAAAGAACGGTTTGTCTTGGATGCACAGGGGCCTTCCCTAGCACTCCGGGCTCTGCTCTAGATGCTATGATGAGCCTCCCCCCTCTTGATATTTTTATCATGGGGTGTACGCTGAAAACCATTTCTCGGTTAAAGAGAGGTGGCTTTTGGTACCACGCGCATTGGAATTTTGAGGAACTTGTGCGAGAATTGTCCTTTGTACCCTGTCTTATGAACATGCCGTCTGACGCAATGACCCCAGAAATCCTACTGCGACAAAACTACCATGTCAACTTTCCTCAGGAAAAGGAATGGCTTCGGTCAGACTCTGAGCCTGGGAAAGAATGTCATCGTGTATTCACGGATGGCTCCAGAACTGGACAAGGGTCTGGTTCTGGTGTCTTTGTGGAAAGCGAGAACATTAGACTACACTACCCCTTAGGTAACCATGCGTCTGTCTTCCAAACGGAGATTTTCGCTATCCTTATGGCTATGCGCTACATTGTGACAAACAGGTGGAGGGCTAGAAGCATATGCGTTTGCAGTGATAGCCAAGCTGCATTAAAAGCATTGCTTAACCCTCTTACCTCGTCCAAGTAAGTGCTCGAACTTAGTCGGAAGGCTCAACACCGTGAATCTTGTCTGGGTCCCAGGTCACACTGGTATCCAGAGAAATGAGATCGCTGATGAGCTTGCCAGACGGGGTTCAGAAGAGGCTTTCTCAGGACCTGAACCTGCGTTGGGTCTGCCTGCTTCTGTGGTTAGGTCATCCATTGATACTTGGGTTTCTCGTGAACACGAGCGTCGGTGGCGAGACTGTGCTGGATGTAGGCTGCGTCCGGACATCTGCAAAAGGTCCGCGCCTTTAATTCTATCCCTTAGGAGAATGGACTGCAGACTGCTTGTGGGCGTCCTTTCGGGCCACCAAGCTTTTGCCAAACACTTAAATGTGTTGGGCTTGAGCAACACCGCTTTCTGTCCTGCTTGTGGAGAGGACGATGATACAGCGGAACACTTCCTCTGTAGCTGTCCCGCCTTTGCTCGCATCAGGTGGCGGATCTTTGGGGCTGATGTGGTGAGTGCCGAACATCTAAGCTCTTCATCACTGAAGCTCCTTCTCATCAATGGACCTGTAGTTTGTGTCTGAGTGCGATAGTAACAACCTCCGACAAAAAAAAAAAAAAAAATATGCTGTTTCAAATTTCTAACGCATTGGTATTAGTTTTGTTCATTTGCCTCTAAAACACTCGAAAATAAAATTTTACCTTATTTGGAGTACGACAACCTATGCCGACTTGCATCAAATCATGTTCATACATGTTGTGCCGCAGTAACGGTGCGTATTCGCAGTATTTGTCATTTGCTTCCAATTATTCTCGAGATTAACACGTATTGTTTTACAATTAAAAGATGGCAGTGGAATTACGAAGCAATAAAAAAAGTATTTTCTTAGTTGGTGACGTAAATTATCAAATAACAGGCGCAAAAGTTACCGTCTAATCGTCAAGTTCTTGCAGTACTTTTTTTTAACATTCGCGAAGTTAAATTGACTGTTAGTGAAAGCGCTAATCTCGCCATTCGGGAGTGTATTATATTTTGGGGAAAAGGTAGAATCCCTACCAGAGCTATACCTAACTGTGTAAAAAAACTTGTGGGTCTTCACCATGCTTGGAGGGAGTTGCAAAAAAAATTCAAAAAAATTACAAGATATTTACAAGCGCCGTGACGAGGACTTTAAAAACAATTTAGATAATCTATTTGATATAGCACACGCTGATGCCTTGGAACGGAAGTGAAGAAGATAAAATATTTTTACAAAAACAAAGAGAACCAGGGCGTCCAGGGTGTTTAGCGGGTGAAGACAAAAAGTTAGCCGAAAAAGAAAAAAGGGCAAGACAAAGAAAATTAAATGAAAAAAAAAAAAAAAAAATGAGCAAATGTGTTTCGTAGGTTTATCGTCATCTGTTACTACGCAAAATTCTATACAAACGCAAGGACATCACGATCAACTTACCAGCTCTGATGAAAGCCTTGACGAACCCTTGCCATCCACCTCTCGAATGGTAAGTTCTGAAGCTACTACAAAAAGAGGAAGGAAAGACTTTATCACGCCTAAGTTAGTTGCAGCCTTAGATAGATGTCAATTAAGCATAAGAGATTCTGTCTATATACTTCAGGCTGTAGTAGAAGCACTAGATCTTAACTCTGATGATTTTCCGATAAACAAATCGTCCATTCAACGCATTCGCACACAGAGTCGAAAAGATTGAGCGGAGCCTATAAAATCAGATTTTCAGAATAATATGCCTGAAATGGTGACCGTTCACTGGGATGGGAAATTATTACCTGGACTTGACGTAAGAAGTTCTAAAGAAGAACGCCTGCCAATTCTAATTTCATTTGGAGAAAAGGAACAACTTCGGGCTGTACCCAAACTGGAGAGCTCTTCCGGCCAGGATCAAGCTAAAGCTGTGTTGAACGAACTTTATGAGTGGAACCTTGATGAAAAAGTACAAATAATGTGCTGTGACACAACTGCGTCTAATACAGGGCGATTGAAAGGAGGTTGTGTACTTTTGGAACAAAAACTAGACAGGGAATTACTACTCTTTGCTTGCCGCCATCACGTTTACGAACTGGTTTTAAAATGTGTGTTCGAAACAAAAATCCACCAAGTCACATGTAGCCCTGATATCCCACTGTTTAAAAAGTTTAGAGGCAACTGGAAAACTTTTAATCCTGCTGCCATTGAAACATACACCGATATTGTCACACGATATTTTTGTAATACAACAATAGAAGATTTGTTGACATTTTATAATCAAGAACTGCAAAAAACCATTGTACGTGACGATTATCGGGAACTGATTGAACTATCTATTATTTTCTTAGGAGGAAACAGTGAAAACAAAATTAAAATTAGACCTCCTGGAGCGATGCATCAAGCAAGGTGGATGGCTAGAGCTATTTACTCTTTAAAGATGTGTTTGTTGCAATCCCAATTAAAAATTAGCGCCAAGGATAAGCGAGCACTTCAAGACGTCTGTTTATTCATTGCGGTTATATATGTGAAACCATGGCTTGGATGTAGTCTGGCGGTGAAGGCACCACATCAAGATTTGTGCTTTTTAAAGAGGCTTAAGCAATATGAAACTGTTGACAAATTCATCTCCAAAGCAGCCCTGAGCAAGTTTAGTCAACATATTTGGTACTTGTCAGAAGAAATTGCCGTTTTATCACTCTTTGATGATGATGTTAATGAACAAACCAAGACGAACATTGTAGTGAACTTACAAAGAGAGAGTTTGTATAATTCTGGGAAGAGATACATTCCATCCGAAGAAGATATATCTGATTATTTGTATAGTAAGTAGGAATACTATTTTTTAAACTATTTTCAATAAATTGAAAATAATACTGCCTTATTTTTTGTTGCAGGAAAATCATTAAGTGATTTTGTGTCTCTCAAGAGCACAAATTTATTTTCTAGATTAAAAATTGATAAGAATTTCCTGCAGAGACCCGTTTCTACATGGGATGAAGATGTTGCCTATTTAGAGGGACAAAGAAAAGTGTTTGCTTTAAGGGCAGTTAATGATATAGCTGAAAGAAGTGTAAAGCTTATTCAAGATTTTCATGGTTTGATCACAGAGACCCTCAAAAGGAAATATCCTGCCTGATCTGTAATTTTAACTTCTTTTAATAAATATTTTATAAAATTTAAATATTTCAATTGACTTAGCTACAAAACGAAAAGGGTTAAGAACAGCAATTTTCAAAATCTTCAGAGTTCTGTCGGCGTGGGTTAATGTTGACATAGGATGATAAAATTTTGTATTTGAGTAAGTCTAGGTAGTTTAAAAAGAAATAGGGTAAATGCATTTCCATATCTAAAAAAAAATAATTTGCACCCATATAAGGTGTCCCTCATATACTGTTTAAGTTTTATTTGGATGTTGGGGAAGATAGTCATGTAGTTTTCGTTGGTATGAATAACAGCTTTGAGTTCTCTAAGAGAATCGTTGCCTATTATTCCATCGAAGGAAATCAGGCTGGGAAGAATGAAGAATTTAAATTTTTTCCCATTTTGTTTAAATAAATTTATAAATGAGTGATGGGTAATTTTTATATTACCTCCTACGGAGTTAGCAAAAAAAGGTTTTTCGTTAGAAATAGGGAATTTTATACGTTTAGGTTGCACGTAATTTTTGTTAGAGCCCGTGTCTATTAAAAATTTGAGGGTTTCTCCACTTTTCACCTTAAATTCAAAATAGGGAAGTGAAGAACGACTTAATCTAAAAAATAGATATCGTCTAATTCTTCTGTTTCGTTGAAATGGGGGTTACCGTAGTATTCCACATATTCTTCATACGTTTGCGTATTTTGATTACTGTCCGTATTCTCGGGATATGTTTCTCCTTCGCAGTTGTCCGGTGATGGTTCCGTTTCTTGTTCTTTGTTGTCCTGTTCGGTGTTAAAGATTCTTTGGAATTTATTTGGGTGGTGAACCTGATTGGAGTTACCTTGATGATATCGTTTCTGTATCTGCGGAATTCGTGGTCGATTAGCATAGTTCACCTGTTTTGAATGAATGCTTTGATCTATATCCATAGGCTTAGGTGGTAGTTGAGGTCTGTGATATTGTGGTCTCATTGGGTTGACATTTTGTGGCCAAGAATTTTGTAGAATAGCGTTTTGATAATGTGGTCTAGAATGTTGACCATATTGTGGCCAAGGGTTTGGTTGAAGTCGTCTTTCAGGTGTTGATCTCATTTGCATTTGTGGGTTGTGTAGCAATTCTGGGTAGAAGTTTCCTCGCGGAGCTGGTATTGGTTTTGGGGATAGGATAGGGGGTAATTGGGTTTTGCGCGAAGAGTTTTGGCTGTTATTTGCATACTGTGTTCTGAAATCTACGTTTGCAGCTTCAGGCACAGATGTAAGGCCTGTGGAAGGTCGACTGGTTCTTTAATGCTTAAAAGACGTGGTAGATCGCCTCGCAATCCCCTTACGAAGGTGTCTAATGCCTTGTCTCTGTAGGATTGAGTCATATTATTAAGCGACTCCGTACTCATCTCCATACAGGATAGTTTGTTTAGGATTAGCGAAAGATGCTGATAAACAATCTGATAGAATTCAGGAATTGAATTAGGTCCTTGCACGAGAGTTGTCATCTGGTACTCAAGTGTACCAAGGTCTCTTTTGTCGGCATAATGCAAGGTTAAGCACTTTGAAATTTTGTTCCAATTCAAAGGCGTGTTATACGATTCGAGGGCAATATCAGCTTGCCCTACGATTTTATTTCTTATTGTACTTAATATTCCATAATACTTTGGAGTCCCTTTAAGATGGTCGTATATCGTAAGGACTCTATCTACAGTCTTTTTCCAGGAGCTAAACTCTCCCGGTTGGCCTGAAAACTCGCGAAGACTTTTGGCGATATCAGGTACTTTGTCTAGATCTGAGAGGTCCCTATTAACGTCGGTGTCATTATTAATGTCGGAACTTGGATTGAGTATATTGTTAATAATATGTCGTCCTTCTCTTGCTAATACTTGTGAAACGAGTACTGTAATTTGTTCTGTGAGAGTGTTTAGATTTAGAGGTTCGTTCTGGCCAAGAGGAGGAGCTGCGGCAACGGGTGCCGGATTGTCGTTAACAACAAGACGAGGTGGTCGGATTAAATTATTAGGATTAATTTTTACGGAGGTGAAAAGATTTAAAGAAAAGGTTTTTTTTTTCTTTTTAAAAAAAAAATCGGCTTGAGAGTGCTTATTAGATTTCTAGCTTTTATGGATAATATGATATAATTTAGCTTATAAAAAAAATCTTATAATTCAAGTTTGAATATTTTGTTCACTTTAGTTAGATTGATTTATATTTATTTGAGAAATATAACTTAATAATAGCTTACATAAAAAACAATCCCACGATGTGCATTGCCCCTTATGGAGTTCTAAGATGATCCGGTGAGTGCGTTGGGTTGGTTGGGGCTGAGGGCGGTCTTTCAGATGAAACTGTATGGTCGGCTGTTCTCGAGCTGAACTCCTTTTTACTGGTTACACAGTTACTGGGGGCCTTAGTTTTACCACTACACTGTTACACTGATTTCATAGGTCTTTAAGCTATTAATTGCCACCTGTCAAGTCTTCATATACTAGAATTAAGTGAAGCTTTGGTTTTTACTTGTTATCAATTTATTTTTTTTATTCTTGATTATTTTATTTTATTTCACTTTCTGATTTTAACTTAAAACACTACTTTATTATTTTTCAAAACACTTTTTAACTTTCACAAATTCACTCGATAGGTTTATATGAAAAACTTTGTCTTCTGTCCCTGCTCGGGCGCCAGTTAATAATTCAACGCGACGTTTGTTTTATTTTATTAGGTTTGTTTGACGTGGGCCCTAGTGCGCACTAGTACGCACTGGGTTAACCCTAATGCGTTCGATATAGCACTAAATTCGCCCTGGTACTGAGAACCTGTGTTTGACATGGCTTCTAGGGCACCCTAGTTGTGCACTGAACTGACCCCAGTTAATTTGTGGGGGCAAGAATTCAGTGCTGAGTTTTGCTGTCATTTCGCTTGCTGTCATTTCATTTTCAAACTCGACATATATATTGCGAACACTTTTATCAACTATTTGCAATATACAAACCCAAATTCAGAATTTAGTTCACTCAGTTTTAGCTATAAACGTGAAAAAGTGTTACTAAAAGATAAATATTTGTCAATATCAACAGCTGACAGACTTCAGGGCAACGTTTTGCGTTCGATATAGAAGTCGAATTTTCAGGGTAAACCAGGGTTTTTGACAGGCTTGAAAATTAGCTGACACTTCTCAGTGCGCACTAGTGGGCACTAGTGCTAGCCACGTCAAACAAACCTATTGCCATCAAAACTTAGAAGTAAATTCACATCGATACTGGCACATTAATTTATTAATTATGTTTGCCTATTAAGCTACTTGCATCATTCAAATGTATTCAGGTCAATTTCCTGGAAATTTGTCTGGAGTGTGTAAATTGCAGTGCAATCGAGATTCTTGGAATTCGACTGTGGGAACTCGTGTGTTAACTTATATTCCAGTGAAATTCTCAGGTACCAGCATTTGGACTCTATGGGAAGGGTATGGGGTATTATCCAACAGCTGTTGCGCGAATTGCGTAATCGCTGATAACGAGTGAAGGGATTTATGAGTGCAGGCGGTTGTAATAATGTAGTTTCGGGGGCTTGTCGGCTGATTGACATGTATACACATGTTTCGCCGTAGACAGTCTTCTAACGCAGTTGTTTTAATTCTTCCCTTTTTTTCAGCCATCAATACATGGCCCCGTAACACACCGAAAAGAAGTGTAACTGCTGAGAGATATAAATTTTTGGCAAGGAATCAAAATGCTGATGAAACTCTAACGGAGTATATTGGGACAATAAAAAGTTTAGCGGACACATGCTCGTATAATTAGTTTTTGGATGACGCTCTTAAAGATCGGTTATTGATGGGTATACGCAACAAGAAAATACAATCCAAATTGATTGATTCAATTCCTGCAACCTTTGATGAATGCTGCGAAATTGCGTTAAATATGGAGATGGTACAACAGGAGCTTAGCAACAAGGGTGGCGTAATGGAAGATCGTATGGTAAACAGAACACAAGTACAAAGGGATCCTTCTAAGACCAGAAGTAACTCAAAGGATGGTAGCCGTGATGGAGTGATGCAGAGATCTATATCCCCGGATAGACTTAAGAATAGGTATGGCCGTAGGAACTATCAGTGTTATTATTGTAGAGAGTGGGGTCATTTGGCCAAAAATTGTTATAGGAGAAGAGATCGGTATTCAAGTAACTCTTCTAGTGATACTGGCAACAAAGTGCGTAAAAAGTATATGAATTTTGAAAAGAAGAACAAGAATATTAAAAGTATTAAAACTAGCCTAGAGATAGAGAGTGACTACGATTCCGATAGTTACAACTTTATAAATAATCTTAGTTCTTTGGATGACAATAAAATTAAAGGTCAAAGTGATCATGAAACAACCTATGTAACTAGTTTAAATTATTTAAAGTTAGGTAATAATCCCCTATATATTGAAATATCTTGCGATAAGAAATGGTTAAGATTTGAAGTCGATACTGGTGCATGCAATACAGTGATTCACAAAAGCATGTATGATAAATTATTCGCACATAAGGAATTGAAAAAATCTAATCAGAATTTGCATGTAATATCCGGTGGTTCGGTAGATGTTGTTGGCTATATATTAGTAAATGTGAAAGATCCTAGGGAAAGGACTGAGTACACATTGGAAATTGTTATACTTGGGGGTGAAAAGTCATTTGCTCCACTAATGGGTCGTTCTTGGCTAGACAGATTATTTGCTGGATGGAGGGAAAGGTTTAAAGTTGGGAACTTAAAAAAAATACTAGTAAATGAAAAATAAATATTCAGCAGTAAGGACCCTCACTGAAAAGTTTAAGTTTGTTTTTTCCTCTTCCTCGCGTTGATGATATATTTGCAAACATGCAGGCTGTTCATATTTTTGCGTTTTAGATTTAAAGGGAGCGTACCAGCAACTGGAAGTGGTGGAGGAATGCCAGGAGTTACTAACAATCAATACGCATAAAGGTCTATTTCGATTTCGCCGACTTATATTCGGTATTAAATGTGCTCCAGCCATTTTTCAGGCTACAATGGATGATATACTTAAAGGTATCCCGAAGGTGCAGTGTTACCTGGACGACATTTTGATAGGCGGAGAGGACGAAGGGGAGTGCAAGATAAATTTGGAAACTGTTTTAACTCGCTTGGATAAATTTAAGGTTAAGGTAAATTTGAGCAAATGTCAATTTCTTAAAGAAAGTATTGAGTACCTGGGTCATATCATTACAAAAAAGGGTATTAAGCCAAGTAGCTCAAAGTTTGAGGCAATTCAAAAGGCCCCGGTCCCTCAAAATGTGGATCAGTTGAGGTCATTTTTAGGGTTGATCAACTATTATTCGCGGTTCATCCCTAACTTATCCACCGAGCTCAGTCATTTGTATGCACTAACCAGGAAAAATGTTAAGTTTGCTTGGTCAGATGGCTGTACTGAAGCGTTCAATAAAAGTAAGGAGTTGTTGTTGAATAATAATTCGTTAGTTTACTATGATCCTCAAAAAGAGATTGTCCTTCACTGTTATGCTAGTCCTCATGGCGTAGGAGGTATTTTGTCTCATGTTATTGAAGGTATTGATCGTCCAGTATTATTCGCATCCAGTACGTTAAGCTCAGCACAGAAAAACTATTCTCAGCTCCATAGGGAGGCACTGGCAATAGTTTTTACAGTCAAAAAGTTTCATAGGTACATATATGGAAAGAAGTTTACCATATATAGCGATCATCAACCACTCAAAGAACTTTTTAGCTCTACGAAGGCTGCTCCTTCAGTAGCCGCCGGTAGAGTCTACAGGTGGGCAATATTTTTGAGCATGTACCTGTATACGTCGAAATATAAAAAGGGCTCTCAGATGGCAAACGCGGACGGGCTTTCCAGAATAAATAATAAATGTTCAGTAAACTTTTTGAAACCGTTAACGATAACGTGCTGATGCAAGTTCAGGAAATGAACCGTAAGGGTTGGCCTATAAAGGCACCTTCTCATTTGAAAGCATATTTTGATAGGAGAAATGATTTAAATTATGGAAATCAGTGCCTTTATTTTAAGGATAGGTTGATTGTTCCACGAATGTTAGTTTCTAAGGTTTTAGAGGTACTCCACGAAACACATGTAGGAATCGTGCGTATGAAGATCCTAGCACGAAATTACGTTTGGTGGGACGGTATCGAAAATGATATAGAAGATTATGTACCAAGCTGCGAAATTTTTACTATGATGAGCAATAAGTCCTGTTCAAACAAATTGCATTCCTGGCTAAAATCATCTTTCTTTTTCGAGAGGATTCATTTGGATTTTTTTTTCTTTAAAAACACATATTTTCATATTTTGGTAGATAGTTTTTCAACATGGATAGACGTCAGGATTATGAAAAATACAAATGCCGAGAGCCTAATTGCTAGCTTGAGATCCAAATTTTCATACTTTGGCTTACCAGGAACAATAGTATCCGCTATTGGACCGCCATATAATTCTGAAGCGTTTCTACAGTTTTGTCAGAAAAACTGTGTAAGATGTCTGAAAAGTCCGGCTTATCATCCTCAGTCCAATGGACTAGCAGAAAGAGTAGTGCAAACGGTGAAATCGGGATTGAGAAGAATGTTAGGGGATATTGGCTTAGAAAGATCTTTACCTATTCAGACTTTGTTGGATCGTTTCTTATTAAAGTATCGCACAACACCATCTACTGTTACTCAAATTTGTCCTAATGATTTTCTTTTTAAATATAAAACCAAAAATTAAAGTGGAAACTGATAGAAGTATCCCTAAACTTACGCAACATATTTTTTTAAAAAGGGGGAAAAAGTATTATATAAACTAAAATCTGGTTTAGGTTACAAGTGGGTTTGTGGAACTGTTATAAGAGAAATAGGTAATGTAATGTATCTGATCCAGGTAGATGGTTATAATAGATCCGCACATGTAAATCAATTAAGGAAAAATACATTTAAGCCTACCCAATGTATCCTACCTACTATTTTCCCAAATAAACAAAAGTCGGTTTTTTTTTTTTAACGTAGGCCAGCCGAAGAAAAGAAAGAGATCGGTTGTCGATGATGTAGACGTAGAGTATTTTGAGCCTCGCAGAGCAGCTATGTTAAAAGAAATGCAAAACAAACTTTTGAAAGTTGATTAATCTAATGGGATACCTATACTATTATACTTATTATTATTTAACATATAAATCAAAATTATTTGTTTACCCTATAAGTTTTATATTAAGTGGAGAAGAGTGATATGTATTAGAGCATTCGGACCAACACCTTTGGACCCTACTGTTCAAAGTATATACCCCGAATCTTAAGGGGAACAGCTTAGCATAAGTTAGTATATAAGATAAATTGAATAAAGTGTTTAGTACTCTCGTTTCTCTTTGGTGGAAGAAATCGTCCTATAGCACTCTCTCTAGTCCAGTTTCCTTTAAGAATCTTAGGATGAGAGCTGGCTCTAGTGACAGTATTTCCTCAACAGATAGTTGGTACTTGCCCAAGTATTTTAGTCTTTTGTGGGTCAGTGCCCCACACGACCCCAGCACGTGTTCTGGGGTTTCACTGGACTCATCGCAGAATCTGCAGAGACCTTCTTCCAATATACCCAGTTTCCTGAGGTGTTCCTTGAGTCTACAATGCCCCGTTAGGAAGCCCTTTAGGATACGGAGGTTAGTTCTGCTCAAACTGTTTCAGTGTAATGCACTTTTCTCGTCCTATTCCTTCTTTGGCTAGTCTTAGAATAGTTTTACTTGCACATTCCTCAACCAGTAGCACTTCCATAGCTGCAGTTGGGCAAGTTCTCATTTCCCCTGTAATACAAAGGCATGTCAGTCTTTGCACTTTACTGAGTGTCTTCCTTGTAGTGGATAGACTAGTTCTATTTGCCCATACAATCGCTCCATACGTGATCATTGATCAATGACAATATACATCCATCTAAGAATGGTCGGGCTACATCCCCAGGATTTGCCCGCTAGGTTCCGGCAAATCATTAGAGCCTGCGTGGCTCTATTTCGAGTCCCCTTTGTATAATGTCACATAAGGTTCCCTCAAATTTACCCCTGGCAATAAGAACTATGTCATCAGCATATGCTTGACGTTTTATGCCGTGGCTTGATAATTTCTCAAGAAGCTCGTCCACTACAAGACTCAACATTTAGGGAGATAGAACTCCTCCTTGCGGACAGCCTCTTGCAGTGCTGACCTTGATAATTCCTGCTGATGTGTGAGTTTCTGCTGATCTTGTGCTCAGGAGTTTATACATCCACCTCGATACTGTGCTATTTACTCCTTTTCTATCTAGAGCATCGTGCGATGTGTTATCGAATGCTCCCTCGATGTCTAAGAAAGCACACAGTACTATCTCTTTTGATTCAAGAGCGCTTTCAATAATCTCAGTCAGCTGGTACAGAGCAGTCTCCGTAGATCTGCCCGCTCTGTAGGCATGCTGGCGATGATGAAGAGACGATATACTTAGTATATCTTCTCTTATGTAGTTGTCCACGGTCTTTTCCATCGTCTTGAAAAGAAACGATGTAAGGCTGATTGGTCTATAGGACTTCGGTAAACTTGGGTCCTTTTTTCCCACTTTCGGAATGAACACTACCTTTGCCCGTCTCCACTGGTTTGGTATATGGCCCAGTGACAGACTGCTCTTTAAAATGTTTGCCAAGTTTGTAAGGAATTTACTTTGCCCTTTTTGTAGTAGGGCTGGCGTGATTCCACCCACCCCTGGTGACTTAAACGGGAAAGGAGCAAATTGCCCATTCTAATCGCCCTCTGGAGAAGATTTCGGTCGCTATTTTCCAGTCCTCTCTTTGGGGTCTTCGATTGTTGGTCATGCTTCTATTGTCCGTGGTCGGATGACTGCCAGGAAAATGAGTTTCTAATAGAAGTCGTGCCCTCTGTTCCTCATTTTCTGTAAAGCTGCCATCTGGTTCTCTGAGAGACATTGATGTGTTTTTCTGTTTTTGCTAGTGCTTTGTGCACTCTGGCAGCAACAGGGGTATCCATAATTTTCTCGCAGAATTGCCTAAAGCTTTCTCGTTTTGCTTTCCTTATTTCTTTGCTGTATGAAGTCAGTGCCATACTGTAGCTCTGCCAGTCTCTAGTTCGTTTCGCTGTGTTAAACAGTTTACGCGTTTTCGACCAAAGTCTTGACAGATTGTTGCTAAACCATGGAACCTTATTCTTCTCTGCACTTCTGCTTATTGGGCAGCTAGTTTCGAACGCATCAGTGATGGCTAATGTTATTCTAAATGATAAGCTGGGGCTATCCTGGTATTTACCTGCTCCATATTGTTTCCGAGAGTCGATTCAAAGAGATCACAGTTTGTCTTCACCGTCAAGTCACCGAATTTTAAATCCATCATCTGCCTGAAATTTTCTGATGTTTCTACGAAGCAGCGAATTATGAGCGCAAAGAGGACGAACAAAAGAAACCTCAACACACATGTGACTGGTGTCGATGGTGTGGGCGACAATAGCAACAGCAGCAGCAGCAGTAGTAAGCGAAGCGGTATTTATATTTAAAGGGTGATTTTTTAGCTGGTTTGGTTTTGGCAACACTGGTTTTGACAGCTGACGTGTGTTTAGTACCTTGTGTCACTGTCAAACAGCTTCAGTTTGGTTTGCAATTTAACCATGGATCGTCTTACAAATTAATGAACAACGCTTGCAAATTATTGAATTTTACTATCAAAATTCGTGCTCGGTTCGAAATGTTCATCGCGCGCTTTTTTATCGAAAAATTGTGTTCAGCGATGAGGCTCATTTTTGGTTGAATGGGTACGTAAATAAGCAAAATTGCCGCATTTGGAGTGGAGATCAGCCAGAAGCATTGCAACAGCTACCAATGCATCCCGAAAAAGCCACTGTTTGGTGCGGTTTATGGGCCGGCGGCATTATTGGGCCATATTTCTTCAAAGATGATGCGAATCGCAGCGTTACTGTCAATGGTGAACGCTACCGAGCGATGATAACAAACTTTTTTTTGCCCGAAATGGAAGTTCTTGACTTGCATGATATGTGGTTTCAACAAGACGGTGCCACATGCCACACAGCACGCGAAACAATGGCGCAATTGCGAGGCGAGTTTGGTGAACAGTTAATTTCACGTTTCGGGCCGGTCAATTGGCCGCCTAGATCGTGCGATTTGACACCATTAGATTATTTTTTGTTGGGGTATGCCAAGGCTAATGTGTATATGGACAAGCCCACTTCGATTGACGCACTGGAAGCCAACATCCATGCATTCATTCGTGAGATACCGGCCGATATGTGTGAAAGAGTATATGCCAAAATTGGACTCAGCGGATGGGCTACTTGAGACGCAGCCGTGGTCAACATTTGCATGAAATTATCTTTAAACATTAAATTGCAAGGTTCAAACTATCGATTCAAATAAATATTTCATTAATTTTTTCGAATTTTTTGTGTTTTTTTTTAAAAAAAGTTCTAAACCTCTTAAAAAATCACCCTTTATAAACGACTAGCTGTACCCGCCAGGCTTCGCCCGTGCAAAATGTGGTTTCAGAACAGTTGATGGAAAAAAAATAAAAGAAATTTACTGTCTTCTAGGGAACACAATTTTTTATTTTTTTTTGATAATCGCTGGAAGGAAAAATCATCGAAAGACATTGTAGAGGTATAAAGTGAGGAAGCCTTCTTCAATAGTGAGGGACTTGAACCCAATCTAAAAAAAACTCTCGAAAACTGAGTCTGAGTGGACAAAGAAAATGAGAGAAAATAATTTTATAATGCTTAACTCCCTTTTTTTTTATTAATGTAACGATTCTTTGTATACTATGGTAGCGGTTTTGTTTCTATCGGCTAAGATAGGTAGTGATATTTCCTGCATTAATTACCCTGGAGCACGCTTCATATAACTGCCCGTGCGTGAAGCAATTCTTTCTTAAATTAACTCTCGCTTTTCTTAAAGTTTGACCCTGTGACTTTTTGATTGTCGTGGAAGACAAACACTAATAGGAAATTGAATCCGTTTAAACTGAAAAGAATAACTGCTGGGAATTATTTGTATTCTTATTATAAACACCCAGTTAAAATGAACGCCTCAATAAAGTTTTTCTGTAACGATATCACTCTTAATCTGGTTCCATTACAAAGCTTGGGGGGATTTAAATTGCGAAGCAACATAATGGGATCTCCAACTTTTAATTAAATTTTATGAACAGAAAGGCCATGGCCTATAATGCTATTTACAAACTCGAGCGGCTAATTTAATAAAAAAAATACCCTCGAAATGGGTAATTACCCACGATCTGGTATCACTGATACCTATAAATATTTGACATTTCTTTCAAAAATCCTTTTTTTTTTGTAAACAAAACAGAGATAAAAAAAACCTTTCCTACATATTTGACATTTCATTTATGGGTTTCTTTTTTTTCTTAACAAACCAAACAGTACACTGCCTCTGCCTGTCTCCCTCTCCCTTACAGGAGTAAAATAAGTTAAAATAGATATCAATATATTGCGCGGTTAGTACTATGTTTGATTTGAGAATGAAGTGCATATCCATTCATTTATTTATTTATTTATTCATTTATTCAATCTACGATTTATAATCCACAGATTTCGAAAAATAGTAATACAATGAGTTATATAAAAATAAGTTAAATGTGAATTTCATTGGTGATAAGTGAAATTAATATATCCTTAAAAATGTTTCTGGGCAAATTAATACAAAATGAGATAGGCTCACGTTGACCAAGTGGTCTTGATCTGAGAGATCTAGAAAGAACATACAAATTCAAACACATGAGTAGATTCTCACAATCAATACATCCAGATAAGATATCACGAATAAATAAAACATTATACATTTTCTCCTCGACTCAAGAGTTTGAAATCCAAGTAGAAGACATTTTGAACGGTAAGAATGGTGAACCTCAACTCCATTATTACGAAACAAGCGCCGTAGAGCAAATTTCACGCAGGTGAAAATCGTAGAAATGTTTCAAATTTTATCTATTTACTTAAAAACCTTTAAGGATATCGAGTTAATGGATATCCTATGTTGAACCCGCAGATGTCCTCTATAAGCTGGTGTTTACTATTTTTAAATGCTCCCAGTATTTTCTTGTATTATTACTCTTGTATAATTTTTTCCGGAATTTATAGAGGTATAGAGTTGAAACAAAGCGGAGAATGTAGGAATAGGTATCCTCCATAGGCTTGTGAAAAATGCATTAGAATATATTCAGTAGTTTCTAAGATTTTTGCATTTAAAGACATGCAGTCAAATTCAATCTGAGCCGAACAGAACAACACCAATTTTATTTATATGATTCTCTTACTAAGTACACGCAGGCACTATTTTATAAGGCTAAGCAAGCAAAGCTGAATAAAATTGCTAAATATGTATGGTACAAAGATAACAAAATTCTTGTGAGAAAGGTTGAGGGTGGAAAAGTCGCTTCAATAAGATCTTTTAACGATCTTGCACTTATTTAGTGCATTTTTTATATTTTCATTTATATTTAGTAAATGAATGATGTAAATGATTTTGTCGATGACTTTTCTACCCATGATCTTAGTAAATAATACAGTAAGTGATAATTTGTTTAGAAATAATTCCTATTGCGATAATAAATTTTTTATTGTGCACACGAATATTAGAAGTTTAAGAGAGAACTTTTCAGTTCTTGTCAGTCATCTAGATTCTTTTATGTGCATTCCAGATATTGCTTTTGTATCAGAAATCTGGATATACGATTTTGATTACTAAGACTAATGAAAATTACGCAGCAGGAGGTGTTGGTTGTTTTGTGAAAGCGAATTACAAGATTTTTTTAATGCTGATGTTTTAAAGGTTTCTATTGAAATTAATCATGAAGCTTAGGTTTTTTTTTTTGCGTGTACAGGTTACACATGTAACGGTGGCGGAGCTGGCCAAGTACTCTCCGCCAAAGGCCTGGGTATGGGTTCCGCTGCCATACACATATCCTGACAAGCTACTCGGCCTTCTCCACATCAAGAACAAGGAACTAAAGGCCGACTCCTGGAAGGTCATAAGAACAGGGCCCAGAAGGCAATTTGGCCAACACTTCCTGTTGAGCCTTAATAAGGAATCGCTCCCACCCCTTGAAAAAAGACAAAGGGGGTGGTAAGATATAGCATGGGGAAGGTCATGATAAAGATCGTGACCAAGGGAGCGGAGGTGGAAGAACCCCATGATGATAGAGACGATACAAATAAACCTGCATCACAGTAAGGCTGCGACGGCGTGCTTGATAAACTATGTAATCAAGCACGACGTCTCAGCCGTACTGATACAAGAGCCCTGGATCAACAAAAACCATCGAATCCAAGGGCTCTCCTTAAGGGATTACACGCTTTACTTTAAAGCTAACGAAGGTAAAATTAGGCCTTGCATCCTACTAAAAAACAATATAAGGGCATTTCTTTTGAATAATTTCAGTGATGGAGACTTAACCGCAATTTCTTGCGAAACAGAGGGGAGCAAACCGGTATGCCTGATATCGGCTTATCTCCCATATGAGTCGACGACGGTGCCTTCTGAAAACCTAAGGCAGTTGTTGACCAGGGACAAGTGGCTCTTCGTTCCAGGTGAGTGTCTTTTTGATTTTATCTTATCGAACAAACTTACTATTTGCAACAAGGGTAACACGCCAACTTTCGTGATGCGGAACAGGCAGGAGGTGCTAGATATTACTCTCGCATCCTATACTGATTCCCTCACAATCGAGAAATGGAGGGTACTAGAAGAGGCATCCCTATCGGATCATAAGTCGATTCGCTTTCAGATAGGCTTCCACAGCAAGGCTACGATTACGTATCGCAACCCCTGAAATGCTGACTGGAATAGATACGAATCCATAATTAGGAATGAGCTAGGAAATGAAGTGCCATGTCTTGTCAATCCATTGGACTTAGACATGGCAGTCGAAAACTTAGGCAAGATTATGAACATGGCTTACGAACAAGTTTGCCCGCTCAAAAAACCAACCAAGAGGTCCCAACCTCAGGGGTGGAACAAGGAGTTAAACTCCAAAGGAAGGCAGGTTAGGCATTTCTACAATAGGGCAAAAGTTGTCGGGGACGACATCACATGGGACCTGTACATAGAAAGCAAGAAAGAGTTTAAATACTTGATCAGGCAATCTAAGAGAAAATCTTGGAAGATTTTCTGCGAAACGATCGCAGGCACTAGCGAGGCTTCCAGACTCCGGAAAATGCTAGCTAAAGACGCGGTTGTCCCCAGTTTCAAGTAATCGGACGGTTCATGGGCTGAAAGCAGCGAGGAGGTTCTGGAATCACTAGTTGAAGCCCATTTCCCAGGAAATAGCGCGCCAATGTCTCCGTTACATAATGAACATATCATCAGCGCAGGAATAGATGTAAGGGTTGATAGCAATATCATTACTGGAAAGAAACTACGTTGGGCCATTAAGTCCTTCGCTCCGTTCAAAGCACCAGGCCCTGATGGCATTCTGCCGGCTATGCTTCAAAAGGCTCCAGCTACGGTCACAAACATGATCGGAAACATTTTTACGCACTGCCTGCGACTAGGCTATGTACCTAGGGCATGGAGAGAAGTAAGAGTGGTCTTTATACCTAAACCGGGTAAACCAAGTAATACTTAAGCGAAAGACTTCAGACCTATTAGTCTGTCGTCATTTCTCCTCAAGACACTTGAAAGGCTTATTGACATTTATATAAGAAGCAAGTGTTGCAACGGAACTCTATGTAATGCTCAGCATGCATATTTAAAAGGTAAATCAGTAGAGATGGCTCTACACGAAGTAGCAGGCAAAATAGAGAGCAGCCTTCACCAGAAAGAATATGCACTAGCTGCCTTTTTGGACATTGAGGGTGCTTTTAATAATGTTAGGAAAGATGCAATCAGGAATGCCTTGGTAAAGATCAATGGCGAGCAACGCATTACCAATTGGATATGCGAAATGCTCTCGACAAGAAACATAAATTCTACTCTCGGAAACAGTTCAAGAAAACCCTTCTCTGGGTGCTGGTAATAGATGAAATACTCAAAGAACTAAATAATGCACGATTCAGCGTCACTGCTTATGCGGATGACGTAGTTATCATTGTTCAAGGAAAATTCCTTAATACGATAAGCGAACTTATGGAAACAGCCCTCAACAGGCTCAGAATATGGGCCGAAGGGTGTGGACTAAGAGTCAACCCAGAGAAAACCGAACTCGTTCTATTTAGTACAAAATACAAGATACCGCCCTTCAAGCTGCCCAGACTTGCTGAAGTGGAGCTTTAGCTCTCGGAGAGCGCAAAATATCTTGGTACGGTACTAGACCGGAAACTAAATTGGAAACTAAACGTTCAGAAAAGAGTCCAAAAGGCACATAACGCTCCCTTCATTTGTAAGAGGACGGCAGGAAAGAAATGGGGCATTAGGCCGTCAATGTTATATTAGCTATATACAATGGCAGTAAGGCCCATAGTTACTTACGGGGCTCTTGTCTGGTGGAAAGCCAGGAACAAGAAGTATGTACGAGATATATTGAACAGGGTACAAAGAACAGCCTGAATTGCCGTTACGGGTGCTTTACGCACCACTCCCACCGCTGCACTGGAAGCTTTTATGCATCTTTTACCACTGGACTTACAAATACAATCAAATGCAGGTAATAGTGCGCTACGGCTCACTAACGCAGGGATTTTTAATAACAGAAGGATAGGACACAGCACTATCTTAAAGGAATTTTTCTCCGAAATCCCAGAAAAAGCGGATGAAAGTCTTGGTACACTTGACTTTGACACTCCATACAACGTGTCGTACCCGGACAGACAAGACTGGCATAGAAAGCTAGTCTCAAGGGATGATGAGACCTCAGTTTATACTGATGGTTCCAAAACCAGTGAGGGTACGGGGGCAGGCACATACTCCAGCGAGTTGGACCTACATGCAGTTTGTTCCAGGCAGAGATTCTGGCCGTACTCAAAGCTGCGGAAGAACTTGAAATGAGATCGATATCCAATAAGAATATCGCCATCTACATTGATAGCCAGGCTGCGCTCAAAGCGATAGAATCACACACCCCTAAATCTGAACTAGTCTGGAATTGCCGCACAATGCTTAAGGCATTATGTTTGCAGAACCGTGTTAGATTGTGTTAGGTACCAGGCCATTGTGATATTGAAGGTAATGAAAACGCCGACGTTCTGGCTAAGGAAGGAGCGGATCTCCCACTAAATACAATGATCAAGGGTATCAGACCACCGATGGCCGTCGCAAAAAGGGTTATCTTTGTGAAAACCTCCAATATAGCAGCCACAAGATGGTCGCAGTTGGAAGGACACAGGGTCTCAAAGGCACTCCGGCCCGTCTTAAATAGGAAAAAGTCTGATGAACTACTAAGTCTCAGTAGAAGAAAGTTAAGGTTAACAATAGGAATACTCTCTGGACACTGCCTTCTAAGGAAGCATGCCATGAGACTAGGCTTAGCCAGTACGGACATATGTAGGTACTGTGACAACCTAAGATATCTCCACTCCTTCTGTGCGAGTGTCAAGCAATTGTTCGTTATATTGACTGCTTGGGCGATTTGGTTTAGGTTTTTAACCGTAATGGTTCCCAGGGGATGGCGATGGGCCCGTCTTTTTGCCTGGTTTTTTGTGACGATCTCACAACCCCACTCAACCTAACCTAACCCAACCTACACATGTTTAGCGTTTTGAATTTCATAGAAGGATTTTCCGGTCTTTTAGTAAAAGAAAAATCAAAAAATTTAATTATTGTTGGTGATTTTAATATCAACACTTTAGAAAATAGTGAAACTGTTTCTAGATACTTGGCTTTGCTAGCATCTCATGGCCTAGCATGTGTTATAAATGAACCTACTAGAATTGTATCTTGTAGATGTTTAGATCACATCCATGGGCGCTTTAGACAAGCTTCGTTTGGTAATTGTGAGAAGCTTGTTCTGGATTTAATGATTACCGATCACTGTGTGACAGGGCTCTTAGTAAACATGAATAGCAAGTTTAGAAAAAAATGTGAAATCGCCTGACAGAGTGATCAAAATTGACTTCCGCAAACTTAAAAACATTCTTTTTTATGAGTTCTGGGAAGATGTTTATTTGTGCAGAGATGCCTCCAAGGAGTATACTATCTCTATTGATTGTCTTAAAAAACACATTCTTAGCTGCTCCTCAGTTGTTCCCTCAAAAAAATGTGTAAAAAGACTTAAACCTTGGATCTCAAGATACCTCTTAAATAAAATAAAAGGTAAAAATAAACTTAGAACTAAGTGCAAAAAGTACCCTCAAAATGTGAGTTTAAAAAGGAAATATAAAAAATATAAAAAATTGTGTGATGAACTTAAAAAGGAGATTCCGGCATGTCGAGATACGTATTACCGTAATCAATTTAATTCCGCGAAGGGAAACTTAAGAAATGAATGGAAAATAGTAAATGATCTGCTTAATAAATCAGCCTTTTCTAAGAAACCAACCCTTATATTTACGTGTAGATAACATCGATGTTGAAGACTAACCTGCCATTGCTGACGCATTTAATTGCTATTTTGCGAATATATGTAGTAGTTTACAACCATGTCGAGTCCTACCATCCTGTACTTCCTGTTGTCGAATTTTAACTCTTTTGATCTGTTGCAAAGAAATAGTTTTGTATATAAGCCCATAACGTCTCTTGATGGTATTTTTAATTTGTTTCTAAAAACAGTTGCTTGTTTCTTGGTGGACGTCTTGGCAGATATTTTTAACCGCTGTGTAGTTGCGGCTGTCTTTCCAGAAGCAATGAAATGTGCATATATTTTACCTCTGTTTAAGAAAGGTTCTGCTTTTAAAATGAGCAACTACAGACCCATATCTCTTCTCCCAGTCTTCAGTAAACTTTTCGAAAAGCTTTTAACATAGAATATTAAGTTTTCTGAATAGTACAAAGTATTTTAACCCAAATCAATTTGGCTTTCAGAAAGGTAGATCGACTGAAGACGCACTTTTACAGTTTTGTGCTCAAGTAATGTCAAACCTCGATAGCAGAAAAAGCACGGCTGGTTTATTTATTGATATTACGAAAGCTTTTGATATGGTGAATCACAATTTTTTGTTAGGAAAATTGGAAAACGCTGGATTTTGAGGTTTCATACTAGACTGGTTTAGGTCTTACTTAAAAGATAGGTCGCAAAGAGTGCAATTAGATGAAATTAGAAGCGAAAATAAAATCTTCAATTTGGGAGTACCCCAAAGGGTCTGTTTTGGGGCCAATTCTGTTTCTCATTTATATCAATTCACTTCTTGCACTCAATTTTAAAGGTTCGCCTACTGCCTTTGCTGATGATATTGGTTTTTCTTATGGGTTGAACAGTCCTTCGGATCTAGTTTCCGACATTAATTTTGATCTACATTTATTGAGAAAATGGTTTGCTGAGCAAAATTTGATTATAAGCCTTAAAACTAAAATAATGTTTTTCAGTTTCTCGCCACTAAATAATTTTGAAACGAATATTTTTTATCACGCACCTGAATGTCTAAAATACAAGCTTTCTGATTGCATTGTACGTTTTCTCCCACATTCTCTGAAAGTTTAAGTTGCTGTGATAAGTGTTTCATTTTTTCTATTTGCGAAATATATGCTCAACAATGATCTTAAAAAAATTTATTACGGAGTCTTCCATTCCAAACTGCAATATGCAATTGTTTGCTGGGAAGGCGTTTATGTGAACAAAATTCAATCACTTTTAGTTCTGCAGAAACATATTTTACGAAAAATGTGTCGCAAACCTAGTAGACATCCGAGTTTTGCATTGTTCTGCGACCTGAAAATACTTTCAGTCCGACATTTGTACTGCTTTAAAGTTTTAAAGACATTTTTTATGAAATCTGGCAATCGCAACTATCGGTTAATTTCAAATTATAATTTACGTGGAAACTTTTCTTACTTAGTATCGGTACCAATATTTCGCACTACTGCTTTTCGTAATTTGTATACAGTTTCTTCATGTCGTTTATTTAATAAACTTCCACAATCGATTAGGACTATAACAATGCCCTTAAAACGTATAAAACCATGGCTTTTAAATTTGAATAATGTTAATATTGAAGCATTTATTTCTGATATTCTGGTTTAATTTTTTAAATTCTGGTTTAATTTATTAAATTTTTAACTTTTCATTTTGAAGCATAACATTAATTTCAGAAAAACTTATCAATTGTATAACATTTATTATCTCTTTGTAGTAATCTATTAATTTTTATATTTTTTGAAACAACGCTAATTGTTCAGTCATATTTTTTCTAGTACAGGTTTGCTGAATTTAATTATTTTATAATGGCAATTGTTTTAAATAGGGTTACCCCACCCAAAAAAATTATATTTGAATTTGTTAGAGCCCATTTGAAGTGACATTCAACACTATTTTTTTATACTTAGTATAGAAAAAATACAGAATGTCTTTATATTTCTTATTGATATACTTAAAGTAATAATTTAATTTAAGCTTTCAAGAACTATTGTTAATTTATTATGAATTTATAAGAAATAAAAATTATCTATCTATATATCTATCTATCTATCTTTCTTGGGTTTCTAGTCGGGTTACTTGTGATACGAGTATTACCTAAATCAAAGGTTATGATCCTATGATCAGACATTGATGGCTGACTGGATACTCTCTAGTCACTAACAAACCTACTCATACTATGGCTGCCTAGTGTAAGGTCTAGTACCTCTTGTCTAGCTCGAGTTACAAAGGTGGGGGTATTACCTACATTATATATATCAAGAGAGGAGCTAAGAAAGAATTATAATAATGACTCACCTCCGATGTTAATGTTTGTACTCCCCCAGATGGTATTGTGAGCATTAGCATCACATCCTATCAGCAACGGCAGTTGGAGCTTACTAGCATGCTCAACAAGGCGTTGCAGTGAAATTGATACTGCTGGTTCGTCCCCGGCGCAGTAGTGGCACCAGGTCTCGCGTAGCATATTCTGAAAGTAGAATAAGACTTAATTTTTTTGTTAATAAGAATGTTGGCCCTAGGGCTTAGTACACGAGTGTCCCAAATAACCTTTGCATTCTGACATGCGAGTCCTTTGACCTCAGGATCCACGACTCCAGAATGAGTACAATGCCCAGTCCGTTTGTCGTGAACATCCGTGCTATTACATAGGACTGCTGGTCGATACCGAGGCCCAGTACTTGCCCGGTTTCCTCTTTCCTACCATTCAATATCTTCCACGCTTTGATGTTCAGGCCATCATTCTGTGCTTCAAGGAGTGCCATTGTGGTTTGGTACTCCTGATCAGCGCTTCGTGAGAAGTAGATTGTTATTGAATGGACACGGGGTATTTCCTTCCCGCTCATCACAGTGAGGCTCACTCCCTTCCAATTACTTAGTTTGGGTGCTACTGTCTTCAGCCATTCCACAGTCTGTGGAGTCTCGCAGTCGACTAGTAGCATACCCATCCTGAAATGTATGCCCTTGAACTTGAGCTTATGCTCCCATCCAAGCGCCATTTCATCCACTAGAGCATTCTCTAGATTCTTTAGCTCCTCGGTACTCAGCATCTCCCTTGGATAGCCACAAGGGATAACCGCCACCTGCTCGTCCGTCGCCGTCATGGCACGACTTCCACCAGCTGCAGCTGCTTTTGCAACCGCTGCATAGCTTTCAGCTACCTTTGGCTTCTTCTGAGTACTGCCTACAGAAGGTGAGATGGTGCTGCTGCACCTCTTTGCCGCGGATGTCGGACCAGAACCAGGCTTAGCCTTGTGTTCTTCGGCCTATTTCCTTGCTTCCTTAGGTACAAAGCCCTTTTCGAGGTAGCGAAGGTTCCATCTAGTGCCCGCACCGCTTAGCCCCTTCCGAAGAGGGTCATCCTTTCCACCAGGCTGGCCTGGCGGTGTCATCGGTGGGCATAGACGCCCTTTCCTTTTAGCCGCAGCTGCTGCGGGTTGTTTAGGTTCAGGTATATGAGCTTGGCTCGTTGCCGTCCCCACACTTCCAACTACAGCCTTGGCCAAAGGTTGAGAGGCTAGAGCTTGGCTCCCGCTTCCCAGTCTGGCAATTTCTAGGCGTTCAGCCAACTTAGGTGTCGGCACCGGATTTTGTGATTTGGCGTTGTTTCGGCTGGTGCTGGGTTGCACTTGCCTAACATTACCTCCTCTACTTGTTCCAGGCTGACAGCTTGAAAGGTCGTCGCAGAGCCTTTGCTCCACTTTAGTAACTAGTCCAGATGTGGTGTTGCCCCGCAATCTGTCCAGTTGGGTTTTTTGTTTTTGTTTCTTGGTTTCATGTCCCACGAGTAGCGCGGGAAAGGGCCAAAGTTACTCCCTGAGGTGGCCCGGTGTCAGAGATGCTCCGTAATAATACAGTCGGTTACCCCTGACTGCAAACCGTATCCGATAAGCACGGGTCGCATGACCCTCTCGGATTAGGGGTGGCAGACTTAGTTCACCAACCCTCATCGCCTTTCGACAAAAGCAACTCCACCAGGAACCGGCATACGTTGAAGTACTTCGATTGCTGGTGGTGTTAATTCTGTCAATAGGTTCAAGTGAGTTGGCTTAAGCCCCTCATCCGACGTCATAATGACGTCATTCGTCAAAGTGTCTGCCGCGCGGGGGAACCCGAGGGATAGTCCGCTCCATTGTCTGTTTGATGACGACATTCATTTGCCGTTAATAACTGTCGATCTCATCTTTCGTTAAGTTCCTGTTTATCGGTGGGTCGATCTCGCATGAGCGTATGTCTCGCTTTAAAACTCTGGAGAAGCGCGACCACTGCGCTTTTCGGTAATCGAAAGAACGCACTTGGTCGTACTGCTCCAGCTGCGTTTGCTCGTTCGGGATCCGTATTACGGCGGCAAGTCCGTAGTGATCACTATCGTACTCAACCGCTCGTAAACAGTTCCGCGTGCTTAGATCAGTGTTCGTTAGTTCCAGTCGTTCGTCAACTAGCGCCAAGTCCAAGAAAGAACCATCTCTAGGGAAAGGCGGTATATTCGTCGGGTACAATTCGAGTTTGTACTCAATCATATTATGACGCCACCAGTCGTAAAATTAATAATAATTTTCTTCCGATTGAAGCTGTAAGCAACGAAAAAGCGTCTCGATCTCATTTAAAAATTCAATGCGTAGAGGAGATTCACCTCCTTGTGTGGAGAGGGCCGGTCTCTTCTAACTACATGATAATTTCTATAGCCTAATTTGCGCTTCGAAGTTAGCTTAGTTTCGCTAACCAAAAGTACATCTGGCTTTTCGACTTCCAACAGATTGGAAAGATTGTTCCTTCTCTCGATTCGGATTAGTGAATTAACATTCACCGCAAGGATCTTAGAGCTTACCTCGTCCAGCGTACCCATCATATTTATGGCGCGGCAGACTCGACAAACAGCGTCGAATAGATAACGTCTATTTCAGCCGTTTGCTCCTTTAACTGTTTCTGGAAATGATCGATCTTTCCGTGCAATGACAGAAGGATCGTTTTCAAATCCAGATCCGCTTCCGGTGTAGGAACCTTCTGCGAGCTTTTTGTTATTGTGCTATCCGGTGCAGATACCATTTGGGCAAATGACACGTTGGGTGCAACAAAATTCGAGAACGAGCGACTCTGTTTTCGTGCCGGCTGCTTTTTCGGTTGTTGTTGTTGTTGTTGTTGTTGGCGTTGTTGTTGCTTCTGCATCTTATTTTGTTTTTGCTGTTGCTGCTGTTGCTGATTTATCAGTTCTTGTTGTTGCTGCTTGTTTTTTGTTGTTGCTTGTGTTGTTGCTGCTCAGCTTGTATTTGGTTCAGCTTTTGTTGTTGCTGCTGGCGCAATTTTTCCCTCTTAGCGAGGAGCTCTTTAATAAGACGATCGAGCTGGGCTTCCTCGTCTTCTTCTTCGTGGTCTTGTTGTTGTTGTTGTTGTTTGGCTTCTACGGCGTCCAGTGATTCTTGGAACGAATTACTTTCGCCCACGTACCGACCTGGCCCCCTTCGGACTCGTACGAGTAGCTGAGGGCATCATCCTCGTCTGTCTCGGCCTCTGACGTATTTTTTTTTACGTCATCGCCGCTCCATCTTGCTTTGTCTTTCTTTTGGCTGACAAATTTGGTGTGGGCTTCAGTTTACGTCGCCTCTTTTCAACTTTTGTTGAATCCAGCGACTGCTGCGGCATTCGTTCGAAGTCGTTACCGCCCTCAAAATAAAGCTTCGGTGAAATTATTTTCAAAACCACCACAAATAATACAAAAAAAATACAAAAGAAAGGCCTTAAGAGAAGTGCCTATATAATTGCCCACGAGCAACTTCGCCAGCACAGGGAGTAGGGGTGACCTTGATCGCTCTCTTACTTACCACTGAAACAAAGACGAGCAAAAGGAGCCCAATTGAGACAACATTGTTCAATTTTTTTTTTGTTTGAGAAAGACTTGATTGTTAGTTTTAAGATTTTTGTTGAAAACATTATTTATTGTTTTTCCTTTTTTTGGCGCTATTTTCTTCTTTGTTTATCTCATTGTTGCTACCGTACTAAAACATAATTGTAATAAGTTTGGTGTTCCACCCATGCCGTCTGTTTTTTTTTTGTGGTGCGATATTTCGCTAGTTATGCTTCAATACCTACACAGAGCTAGAAGTAGAATAAGATGAGATAAAATCGTTTATAGAAGGGTAATCGTTTCGTTTATACATAGTCTTTTTTTTTGTTACATATTTAGTTTTCATTAGTTGTTATTTTGCTTTTTGGTTTCGGTTTTTTTTTGTGTTATTCGATTTTGATTTTAAGTTTCTTGTTTGTTTTTTTTATATTCCTTTGGGTTTTTTTGATCTTTGTTCGAGTATGATCATTATAATAAAAAGTTGTAAAGTCACGTCATGAATGGGACATGAAGTATTTTTATTTGTTGAGTGATCGAAAGCTCACTATGGATTGCTAAGGCAATATTGCAGGGTTAAGGTAGGGTGGACTTAAGGTTCATAATGGCTCAAGGTGGTCTGACGGAAGCGAAAGAATTTCGGGGAAGTTCTGAGTATGGCCCAGGAACTTCAAGGTCGGGAGGGCAATGGCGTCCCTGCACCTACACCCGCAGCGCCTTAGGGAGTGGTGGAAGTCCGTCCGCTTCCGGTATAAAAGAAAAGTAAGTACCATATTTTTTTTGGCATGTTATATGTTTTTGTAAAAGGTTCGCGGAGTAGTGAGGACAAGGACCTTCCCGTCCGGCGAGGTAAGCCGCGCATAGCAAGCATGCCATGCTCCTCACTCTCTATACTCTCTTTCCCTTTCTTTTCCCCATCACATCCTTAAGTCCCATCCACATCCTTGCTTCCTGCCATCGTTCATAATTTCCAACTCCCTCTAAACATCCTTTTATAAGCCTATTTCACGTACTTATAATAAACTTAAACGAATGAAGCCTTGCATGAATAAAGTTTTGCTCCCTTCGTAAAAAAAACAATGCAAAAATAACCCCCTGAAACACCAAGCTAAAGTGTGTCTCGCTGTCCCCCAGACTTCAGTGGGGACAGCTAGGTGGGTTTGTGTAATACTTCGAATTCAAGAAATGTGCAATTGAAATATCTTTGCTAAATGGAAAACAAACATTTAATACTATGATGAAATAAAATAATTGTTTTTGTTTTTAGCTACAATAATTGTGTTTTATTTATCCAGGAATTATAAGCGCTTGGAAAACCAAGCCATTTTACATAAACTTTATCGTCTTTTGTTTTTAACATATTTTCCACAAGAAATGTATTGGGAAATTTACTTTGTTGTAATTCTTGTTCAAAGAAGCTCCCACTAATTGGTTGGTTCTGAAAGCCTTTAAGGAGATACGTGACCGGGTTTTGCCAACTAAACTTTTCTTATCTTGAATATTTCCGTTGCCCAATTGGGTGTATGTATGTTTACACTTGCTGATTCGAACATTGCTGCCGTCTTTATATTTTCGTTTATGAGCAACTTAACTGGTCGCCTTTTAATGGTTCTGTGCACAGAGTTATTGTACGCACGCATTAAACCGTTCAAAATTAGTGTCCACTTGTACGTACCATTATCACTGAACACTTTCCACATCTTCTTCTTAAGTGTCCGATTCCTTTATGAGTTGATATCATAAATGAATTAGTAATTGTTGAAAAAGTTTTGGTTGATTCTGATCAACGGCAAGATGTGTAATAAAAATTTTGGTAGTCTTTCGTTGCATTCCGATAGGAGTACATGTTGCATGCAAGTTGTGTGAAAGCAATGGGAATGTAAATCATTCGTTGAAGTCAAGTGTTAGAAATTGATACAAACTGCCAGTTCGCTTGCACGATAATTTAATTTTAGAAAAAAATATGAAGGGCTTGTTGCTAGACCGTTCTGGCCGTCGGGTCGTTGCTGGCATGCAAGTTCCCTTTCTTAGCTCGTCAGTGGGTGTGGGACTTGACCCTTGGTCTGTGCAACAAAAAAAAAAAACCATGCCAGTCTTTCGCGTTGAGATGACGTTGACGCTGCGAGAAGTTTGCCTCTATCGGGATTTGAACCGACACTTGCTGGTTATAAAGCGTTGGTTTCAACACCGCTAATGCTTGCGCCACGTAGTGGTTGTTGTTTGCGGTTCCCAATTACCGCTTTTCTACAGCCAGGCGGATTGCAATATAAGTATATAAAGCAATGATTGCCTATCCCGGATTTTATGCAGGAATTTTTTTACTTTAACTATGCAGGAACGTTGCTATGGCTGTAACGACCTCAGATTTTGACGGTCAACCTTTTAGTTGCCGTCCTGCTGTGTAAATTTTGTTGGCACCACACTTTAAAAAAAACAACCTGTTATTTCCTATTTTTGGTTCTATTGTTTTTACGTACCTTAAATTTCGACTTCTTCTTTTTAATTTTTTGATCTCTATATGCTATTATATTCAATACAACTTAAAGGCACTGATGTAGTTATACTTACAAGGGGTAAGTTTCTACCTACCATAAGCGACCTGTTAAGAAACTCACTTAGGGTGTTAAGTACGTGGACAAAACAGTGCGGTCTTGGGGTCAATCCGCAGAAAACCGAGCTTGTCTTGTTCACGAATAAAAGAATAATTCCACAATTCGAGCCACCAACTCTGGAGGGGGTACCCCTTAGGATGGCAGATAGTGCGAGGTATCTGGGAATTATCCTTGATAGGAAACTTAATTGGAAGCTGAATGTCAATGAAAGAATCAAGAAAGCAGCGAACGCTTTCTACGCATGCAACCGCATCTTTGGTAGGAGTTGGGGACCAAACCCCAAAATCATCCTTTGGATGTACACTGCGATCGTGCGACCAATTCTGACATATGGCAGTGTAGTCTGGTGGCAAGCCGCCAGCAAAGCGACCAATCTTAAGTCAATGACCAAAATTCAAAGAATAGCTTGTATAGGATCAACCAGCGCAATGAGAACCCTCACCTACAGCTGGACTCGAGGCAATTCTTAACCTGACACCTCTAGACCTATACATGGAAGAATCTGCTGCTAAAAGTGCCTTGAGGATCAGTCAAACTAACGTTTGGAAGCCTTGCAATTTTGGGCATGCACAGATATTAGGCGAATACGTAGGGAACGTTGTCACTTCTGACTATATGTCTCCCCATCTGAACTTTGATAGACCATTCACCTTCTCCTTCCCGAGTAGGGAAGAATGGAATACAAATGAACCAACAAAAAGTAAATCAGTATCCATCTACACAGATGGCTCAAAGATGGACTGTGGAACCGGTGCCGGCATATTCTCTGAGGAATTAAATATACATTGCTCCATCAGACTACCTGATAGCAGTAGTGTCTTCCAGGCGGAGGTTTTGGCTATCGCTGAAGCGGCCCGTAAGGCGTCAATGTTGGCAATACCCCATACCGATATTACCATCTTCATTGACAGTCAAGCGGCTATAAAAGCAGTTTCTGCTAATGAAATAAAATCCAAACTAGTTCACTGCTGCCGCGAAGAGCTCAAGGTTCTTTGCTCGCAGCATACCACAAATCTCTGCCGTGTCCCTGGACACAGAGACAAAGCCGGCAATGAGATTATTAATTATTAAAAGACCAACCGCTTCGTTTGAGTGATGTACAAAGACTGACACTTTATTCATTTGGCAAAAGTAAAGAGAGTACAAAGTAAGAATTGATACTGTAAAAGAAGAAGTACATAATGCGAACTTCAGTTATGGATGCACAATAATATAAATTTCTTAACAGAGATGGCAGATTAACTGGCGAGAAAGGGGTCCGTAATGGATCTCGACAGAGCACATCAGTCAATCAAGCCCCCACTTTGTAATCTCAGAGAGCGAGTGGAGAACAAAATTCGAATGAAAACCAACAACAGGTGGAAAGAACTCAGTACCTGTGAAATATCACGGAAGCTTTGGCCAGAATATAATAGAAGCCGGACCAACAGACTACTACAGTTTGACAGGTCATCGCTATCTAAGTTAGTAGGGGCTAAATCTCAAAGATGACGATATATATAGAGGCTGCGGAGACGAGGAGGTCCACGAGGACACACCTCACTTCCTCTGTCACTGCCCGAGTCTATGTCACTTGAGGAACAGAACACTTGGAAGCTACTTCTTCCATGACCTACAAGAACTCTCTGATATCTCACTGTCTGATCTTTGCAGGTTTTAGAGGACATCGGGATGGCTAGACAGCATCTATTAACCACAAAGAGGGGGGATGAGGAACGCCGATACAACACCAACGGTTGACCCCAACAAGGGCATCACAAAGGGTCCACGAGGACCTAAGTGGGGTAGCGCAGGGTTGTCCCTGCTCTGCCCACCCGTTTACCTAACCTAACCTAACCTAAAGGCACTTCACTGTCTGTATGTACAAAAAAACTTGCCACCGGCTTTTTATGTTATAAAATTTGGTAATTTGTGCTGCGGATATTCTTCTCCCGCCAGCTACGAAATACTTAAGAAAAATGGCCTTCTTATGTCGGCGTTGGGAAAAGAATTTAAAAATAATCTTTACTCATTTTGAACATTCTCAATTTAAATGCTTTTATTTTCTGGTTATTTTTCTCTTTTACGAAACTCAAAGGCTGTTCATTTCTCGGCATATAACACTTTTTGGTAACGCACCCTCGACACCAACCCTGCTGTGACAGCTGATTATTGACAATCGTTGTAGGTGTCATTTGCCATTTATTGCAGGTGGTGGTTAGTGGAGGATGCAACATAGGTTAAATAAAAAGATACGAATTTACTTTCATTTTGTAACATAGGGCTTTACGTTTTGTTTACAATCTGTTAGAATGTCAAAACAAAATTGTAAAAACGAACCCTCCTGTTTTAAAGTGCATGAAAAGTGTGAAAAAAAAAAGAAAAAAAGTCGAAGACGGAACACATAAAACGTGGGAGCCGAACCTACTTCATAGCCGGCCAGCAGAATCAGATAAGTATATGAAATTTTACCATACCGATCCGATACTATGTGATTTTCTCTTCCAGGTACAACTGTATGCAGTCATTGGCTATGAATGTCTTTGGCATGAAAAATACCAATGATTTTGCCGGATAAATCCTCCAATTCGTACATGCAGTTACCAACAACACGACGGACACGAAACTTAAAAAATTTAGACCCCACCCGAATAGCACACTTGGGTTATAATTTGGTACATACAACTCTAATAAAACTATCAATTTAATTCCTAAGTATTGTAGTAACATTGCCAAATCCACATTGTAACCAAAATAGCCGCATTTCCCCTCATATTTTGCAACAAGTCTGTTGTATTTGTGTTTTACTTAGGTAATTTTTTGTTAAATGATAGTTTTATTACATTGTTCCAACGAAAACATGTTGCTTTTAACGTAACTCTTGAGTTGCATAAAAAATGTTTCTATAAACATTCGAGAAGTTTTAAATAAGTTATTATTAGAATGCTTTTTGAGTCTACATGTAGACAAACAAATTATGAAGTATAAAAGGAAAGGTGAATGTATTCGATCTGAAAGGCATTAATAACCAAAGTATGTTATATTGGAAGTTCGAGTTTGCTGCGATTTTTGACCAAAATCTTCCAACGAATACTACTTTTGTCACGAACATTAATATTTTGGTTCCGAAAAACTCACGCGCCTTCAAAAAAGTGTTTAATAGAAGAAATGTTTAAAAATCAGAATATATTACAATTTGTATTTAAGCTTCAAAATCGCAAAAGACTTGTAGAAACAAGTTTTAATATACCCTCTATATCAGTTTCTATTAAACTGAATTGTAGAAACCATGTTATGTATTGCGAAAATTTAAAGGTATTTTTCGCATCTTAAAATATGGGGTTAAATACGTACATAAAATGGTGAAAAATATGGCGGTTGTTATGTGAAACTTTATTAAAACATGAATCATTATCACAACTTAAATTTTTGTTTGAAATGCTACTGAAATGAAGGTACAACAAAATAACAACTGAATGTTAGCAAACTGTTGTTTCTATATTTTTTATAACATCATTATAATTGAAAATAAGCTTTAATAGCATTAAAACTTCTTTGTAACTTACTTTGGTTTGGTCGAACCATTATAGTCACTGTTGCCGAACATTCTCAGAAAAACTTAATATAAGATATAACCGGGGATTATAAATAGCACGGCTGTGTTACAGTTATAATAAACGTTATCCTCGTCAGTTATCTGTCATTATCGAGGTGAGTATACACTTTCAAAGAATGTAAGCAATATTTTTCCCAAAATTCAAAGTTACTTTAAACTTTTTAACTTACATTTACATTTTGAATTTTAAATGATAAAACTAGATATCAGTGCTATTTTTCCTCTTCGAGGATAAAAAACCTGATTTCACTTTTACAACATATTTTTTAATTGCGGATCATCTGCGTGTAACAATAAGGTTATATCTTCTAGAATTATTATATCTTCTAGAATTATTGCGGAAAGCTGATTTGGCAACGCTGAGTACAACTACTTGATGTTGTGAAGTATGTTAAGATATAATGAAGTTAACGTCATGAAACGTGGCGCTGACATTTCGATTTTCTCATCAAAATCATTATAAGAAATTAAAATTGATCTCACTAATCAGCAGTGATTGACGACGACTGAAGCTAATAATTCCAAATGGCGTTAGAATAGCTATCATATAATGAAACATATTTGACTTTTTAATATAGGATTCATTGTAAGAACATATAAAAAACTTAGCAATGACTTTAAGTTTCTTTATTTATATAAAATTATATAAACGTAATTTGTACATGATAAAAACTTAACGACTTTTGATTGTCATTCGAAATGTTATAAATAGGTTTTTTAAAGTTTTAAATTTGTTTACAATGAACATTGTTGAAATTCTGCTATTTAAAAGTTTCATGGACTTTTTAGTTCGAGAAACCCAAAATGAAAATTTACTAAATGTAACTGCAATATATTACCATCCTGTTTAAAACTCTAACTTACGAACTTTTATGAAACTACTTTCAAACATCCCCCTGTAAACAAATTTATAACTTTGAAAAACGTATTTATAACATTTCGAATGACAAAGTTACAATTAGTCCATCATAAACATGAATTCAACTGATATAGAACGGATTTTGTTACAGATTACTTATTTATTTATTTATTTGTCACCAAAGAACAAAGTCTTTCATAGACATAAGGCCACAATAATAGTATTTAAAGTTACAAAAATATGATACAAAGAAACGTAAAGCAAACAACTATGACTGTATATTCTCAAGTAATTTTCTTTTTATTGAGGGAACTGGTAAATTAAAATCGATTAAAACGACATTTGCATTATATGCTGATTACTTTAATATAACAGAAATACAATCGAAGTTTTGTTGCAAATCACAATCTGTGCTATTCGGGCAGTTTGACATTTTGCCCCTGGACCAAATTGCTTTGCGCAAAGTTGCGGTTAAAAACTTCTTGTCCAACCTTGAAAGACGTCGGCCTGGAGCGAGTGTTGTACGTACGCTTTGATTTTTCATGCGCTTTTAGTAGATTTCTGGACAACTGCTGGCGTGCAAGAGGCACCAGAGTTTCACGAGTCGTTACCGACATATCGGGATCCTGCAATGCCTGTAAGCTTCGGAGTATTTTGTAAGATGAACCATGGTTTATCATTTTCTGTCCAAATAAGGCATAGTATGGCTGACATCCAATGGAGTCGTGAACATCTGAACGTAATGCGCATGCTATGTTTGACAAATATTCATCCCAATGGTCTTGTTCATCAGTTACAAATACTCTTAGCTTGTTCAGGATACTGCGGTTAACTCTTTCCGAAATGTTGGCCTGCGGCGAGTACAAAGCTGTACGAATGTGTTGCACGCCATAGTTGATCAAAAATCCACTATATAAATGAAATAAACTGCTTGCCGTTGTCCGAGTGTATGAATTCAGGTGTTCCGAATCCATGAAATGCCGCGGACTCCAAGAATCGAATTATATTTTTCGAAGTCGCCTTTGATAGTGCTTTGAGAAAGGTGTATTTGGTAAAGTGATCAACTGCGATGAATATGTAGACATTGCCTCGTTTGGTGCGCGGATAAGGACCTAGTAAGTCGACGTAAAGTCGCTGCATCGGTCGTTCTGAGACGATCTCCTTCGTAATCGGGGGACGAAGAATCTTATTTGGCGCTTTTATGGACTTACACACTTCACACTGGCTCACATAGGTCTTGACTTGTCCGACCATCTTTGGCCAATAGTACATATATCACGAACTCTCGCGTATATTTTTGAGAACCCACTATGACAACAAAGCTTAGTATTGTGGGTCATTTCAATAACTGTGTGAGTAAAAGTGCTTGGTATCCATAAGCGCCATAAAGAATCCTTGTTTCCAAGATCTTCGCTTCTGAATCTAACTCTTTTGTATATGAATTTGTCGGATACAACTAGATCTGGGAGCGAAGCTTGATTTTTCTCGATTTCTTCCCGAAGATTTCTGTACTCCACAGAGTCGAACTCAGGCGAGGCAAGATCTACTTCTTCACCTACAGATTCCACCGACAACTCTTCCATTTCTCCTCGTGATAGAGCATCCGGCACTACATTTAGGGAACCTTTGCGATGTTCGATGATAAAGTCAAAACGTTGAAGTTCCAGACTCTATCTCGCAAGTCGACCACTCAAATCTTTCAGCGACATGAGCCACTTCAGACTTGAGTGATCAGTGATGACACGGAAATGCAAACCCTCAATGTATGCGTGGAATTTCTTAACACAGAGGACTGCAGCTAGACACTCGAGCTCTGTGACTGTGTAATTTTTCTGTGCCTTATTCAATTTTTTTGACATAAAAGCGATAGGTTTCTAATTACCATCCACATCGAGTTGATAAAGCACTCCGCTACCCCTTCAGATGAAGCATCGCACTGGATGGTAAATTCTCGTTTAAAATCTGGCTGGCACAAAACAGGTGCAGAGGTAAGTGCTTCCTTTTATTTATCAAATGCCTCTCTGGCTGCGGATGATAACTCGAAATCCTTTCTCTTTTTCAAGCAGTCAGTCAAAGGCGCGGCAAGTTCTGAATAATTTTTGATAAAACGTCTATACCAACCACTCATACCAATAAACCTACGCACTTGTCTCAGTGTTTTTGGAATTGGAAAGTTCAACATCGCCTCTACCTTTTCAGGGTTGGTTTTAAGCGTGCCCTGACCGACGATATATCCAAGGTACTTGATCTCACGCATACAGAACTTACTTTTATCGAGATTTATGGTTCGCCCTACGTAAGCAGAAAGCCACTTCCGCCAGAACTTGGACGTGGGTGTCGAAATCCGCCGAACATATTAATAAATCATCCAAGTAAATAAAAACATATTCCCGAAGTCGTGCTGGAATAACACAGTCCGTCAGGCGACACATCCTTTGTGCGGCATTGCATAATCCAAACGGCATTACTGAGAATTGATACAGTGGCCGACCCGGAACAGCAAATGCCGTTTTCTGTCTGGACTCCTCATTGAGAGGGATTTGCCAAAATGCATCTTTGAGGTCAAGCCCGGTAATAAAATATATATCCTGAAGGCGGCTTAGAAGACCATCAATATGTGGCAGCGGATATGCGTCTTTTTTCGTCACGCTGTTCAACTCTCGACTGTCCAAGCAAAGGCGTACTTTACCTGGCTTTCTCACTAGCACTATAGGGGAACACCAAGGTGAGTTGCTTTCCTCAATAACTTTCAGTTCCAACATGCAATCAAGCTCCTTAAACACCTCTTCCTGTCGCACCGGAGACAAGGGGTAGTGTCTAGACTTAATTGACACTGCGTCTCCAACATCGACGTTTTGAATCTCTAAATGAGTATGCCCGAGACCCCTGTCGACAAAGTTTGGAAACTTCTTTTTCACGGACTCTAAACGTTGTATCTGTGAGTGGGTAAGTGCGATAAAATTTGCTTCATCTGTTGGGCTACTACTTTCTTCATTTAGCAGGGCAATCGAGTCAATCTGGCAGTGTGGGACTATGCTGAATTCCTTCCAGAAATTCATGCCGAGATAAACCTTTTGTGCTAAGTTGGGAATTACATAGAAAGTAATGTTTTTCGTGACGCTGTTAAACGACGTTGGAATTTCGCAGTACCTCACAATATCGTGAGTATTACCATCCGCCGTCTTAACGAAATTCTTGTAGGGCATCATCTGAATACCATTCCTTTCCATAAATTCAAAAGAAGATTCTCCCTATAGAGGATACCTAGGCCTACAATCTCCACTTTATTTCAACTCTCTATCTCCATAAATTCCGGAAAAAATTGGACAAGAGTAATTTATTTTTTCGTTTCGTTTCGCTTTTTTCTTTGCAACGCTTTCAGTTCGAAAATGCTGGTAGCATTTAAATAAAGTAACCAACATCTTATAGAGGACATCTGCGGGTATAACTTAGGATATCCATTAACTCGAAAACTTAAATAAATAGGCAAAATTTGAAAAATTTCTACGATTTTCACCTGCGTGAGTGGATATGCACTTCACTCTCAAATCAAGCATACTAACCGCGCGATATATTTACATCTCTTTTAACCTTATTTTACTCCTGTAGGGAAGAGGAAGACAGATAGAGGCAGTGTGCTGTATGCTGTTTGTTTTTTAAAAAAGGAGAAGAAAAAACAATTAACGAAATGTCAAATAGGTATAGATCGTGGGTAATTACCCAATTCGCGGGTATTTTGCCTTTCAAAAAAAGCTAAAAGAGCGATCAAGGGCAGTATATTAGCCGCTCGAGTTTTTATATAGCATTACAGCCCTTGGCCTTGCTGCTCATAAAGTTGAAGTTCCCATTATGTTGCTTCGCAATTTGAATCCCCCCAAGCTTTGTAATGGAACCAGATTGAGAGTGATAACAGGCACTTCGAGACTTTACAGTAGAGTTGTTGTTATCGCGTGCTGAAAATTGTACTTTACTATGCTTTGCTGAGATCGAAGCTCAAAAAAACACGCCTATCGTTAGAGAAAAACTTTATTGATGCGTTCATTTTAACTTGGTGTGGTAAAGGAGAAACGGTATTTATAACAAGATAACAAATAATTCCCAGCTGTTATTCATTTCAGTTTAACCCTTTCAGACCCACAGTACTCGTTTGTGAGATGTGTTTAAAAAAAATTTTTTTTTTTTTTATTTTTTTTTTCATTAAAAAACTTTTGAAACAATTTAAACAAATGTGTGATGTCCTTCCTAGGAAAACTGTATATGCAAGACTTTTTTTTATTTTTTTCCGTTAAAATATTAAAAAAACAAAAAAAAATAGCAAAGTTTTTACCCTAATCGAAATTTTTTTTGTATTTGGGTCTGAAAGGGTTAAACGGATTCAATTTCCTATTAATGTTTGTTCTTCCATGACAATTAATAAGTCACAGGGCCAAACTTTTGATTTAAGTTGATTTAAGAAAGAATTGCTTCACACACGGGCAGTTATATGTAGCGTGCTTCAGGGTAATTAAT